>CP139509.1:385359184-385834894 GCA_021014915.2 Artemisia tridentata subsp. tridentata
GAATCAAATTTTGGCGCCGCTGCCGGGGAAGGCTGAAGCGAATTTTTAATTTCGCGATTCGTGTTTCTAAAAAAAATAATAATAATAAATAAAAAAAAAAATTTATATATATATATAATAAAAATAATAATAATAAATAATAAATAAATAATCATCATAAAATTCACCATTAACACTTTTCCTAAAGTGTTTACAATACCATAAAAATATCCAACAAAACAAATCGTAAGTTTATCATTTTCGGATTATCTTGAAATTACAACCTATACAAGTGGTTTAAGGATGGTTTGGCATTAAATTGACAAACCGAAAGAGGCGGGTTTTTAATCAGCTTTCGAGCGGACCTTTGCTTCTCCACCACTCTGCGAGTAGTTTTGAGAGAAACGAATTTTGGTTGACGAATCGATCCCAAAAATATTGTGTAATATTTCTTTAAAATAAAAATCCAAAAATAATCTTCTCATCCCACTTACACGTTTAATTCTTTTTATGTCTTCATCTTACAACTATGGTTGTCAATGGTGTGGAGGTCCTCATAATGGTGGGAATTGTCCCGGTTGTAGCATGGTGGAATCGGGAAACGGGTTTGTCTATGACCAAAATCCTTATTCTTACCATGAAACAACCGACTTTTTCAACCAGCCCCCACAACACCAGATGGAGACATACTCGTGTGAGTCTTGTGGAGGTAGTCCTCACCCGGGTTGTGATTGTCAAACAGGGAACACGCTTGTCTATGAGCAGGTTCCGTGTAACAATCAAAATTTTGGTTATGACCAATATCCATATGATTCACCGAGTCAGTCACAACAGTTTTATTGTTGTGAGTACTGTGGAGGTCCGCATTATAACTCTGATTGTCAAACGAGGAGCCCGCTTGTCTATGAGCATGGTCCTTGTAACAATTATGACTATTCTTATCATGACCAACCTCCACAGTATCAAACGATTCAACCTCAGCCTCAGCCATCTCCTCTGGATTTGGCTCTCAAAGATGTATTCCAAAAATTTCAAGATGTGAGGAATGCATTTAATGATTTGGCTGTTAGGCATACCCAAGAAGATCGTCATGGTAAATCTATGGAAGATTTACTCGCCGTAGAACGAGCAGCACAAAATCGTTTCTTGTTTAATCAGGCTTGCATGCTCGATGACGAAGATGAAGACGACGAGGAGAGTGTTATTCCTTTGAGCGATATCATTTCTCAACTCCCTCAGTCTATTGCAATCACATCATTCTTTCCAACTTTGGACCCCAAGGACTCTCTTATTATGGGGGATGAGCATATTAGCACTATTCCTGAAAAGGAATCGGACGAATTCATAAAGTCTAGTGCTGAGAACCTTATCCCAATCCCAAGTGAGTCTGAGGATGTATCCGACAGTGAAAGTGATGGTTCTTTTCGTAGTGATCAACCTCTTGACACTACTGATGATTTTTTCGGGACGTTTTCTAACCCTCTTTTCAACTCAAACGATGAATTTTTCGGGATTTTCTCTAATCCCCTTTTCAATTCCAATGATGATTTTTCCTCTAGTGATGACGAATCACTTTCTGATGAGGACATACCAAATGAAAGTCTCAAAGTCTATTCGAATTCTCTTTTTGAATTTGATGATGAGTACTTTTCTAGCAAAATAAATCCTCTCTTTGATGAAGAGTTAGAGAACGATGAGGTCAAGGACTCTATTATTCATAAACTTGATGATATGACCTCAATTCTTAACCCCGATATTATTAAGGACAATCTTTCTCCGACATATGTGACTTTTCCTTCTGAGGATCGCCATTATATTGACTTCACATATGTCGTTCGAGTTTTTCTACCTTTCTTCGCCTATAAGGTAGATTGTCCTTTCCTTCAGCCGGGTGGGAGTGAAGACACCATATCTTATCGGAGTGGAACTTTCAAGAAATTCAATGTTGATCCAAACACATTGAATGAAAGTCTGATGGAGATAAAGTATGACCATCATGAAAAAAAATAATTAGCAAAAAGGCAAGGCCTGGGATTCGAACCCTGGACCCCTGCCTTAGCAAAGCCTCACAACACCACAGCCTAACCAAACGTGCCCTTGGGTCTTTTGCGTTAGACTTCCCACCTATAATCCTTTTAACACATTTTTAGTCCTTAAGCTTATTTTTTTCTTTTTAGCTTATTAACTGTTTATCCGAATAAGCAGTTGGTCCCAACTTATTTTTCTTATATTCAGCTTATCACTTAGGACTTTCCATAAATTTTTCATAATTTTTCGTTTTTATTTAATATTTTTAATCTATTTTTCTTTTACGTTTAGTTTTTAATTCATAATAAAAAATATAAAAATCAGAAAAATATAAATCTTTTTTCTAAAATTTTCTTTTGTCATATAGATCCTAGAAAAAATAGATTTGTACCCGTAGAGTTTAAATTTCTTAGATTTCACGTTGTAGGCTCGGGTTTTCCCGGTTTAAACACGTTTTTAGATTTTATTCACGTTTTTGGCCTTAAGTGTTTTATATTAATCTTTGCCTTAGTTATATTAATTGTTTCTAGTAATATTTCATTATTTTAGTTCATAAATCCCAAAATCTCTTTGCTCTCACTATTCATCACACGTTTCACGATTCTGATTTCACAAATTCCATTCAACCTTCGTTGGGGAAACGACTCGGGTTTACATATTTCCTTTGTAAATCTTTGGAGAAAAATATAAGTGTTGATTTCGACGAATCAAATTCTATTACTAGTTTTGTGATTCATCAAGATCTTTCATTGGTATTATTAATTACTCCTTGTAACTATATTTTACCCCAAGGCATTGGCATCTACTTCTTTCGACTGATAGTACGCTCCCTTAGTAATCCCATTCGCATTTATCATTAGTACGCATCAGGGTGTAGGAACAACACTCCAGGACAACAGGTTGCAAGCAGTACAAGATCGTCAGGAGAGTTACATGAAAGTTCGCCACGAAAGAATGTGCTATGTTTCGGAAAACGATGAAAACTGAACTCGATGTACGTTGAACCTTACAAGAATTTGGAAAAAGCTGGACCGGTAGCTTATTCACTCGAACTTCTGCAAGAGCTCAGTAGTGCTCACAACACGTATCACGATTCAAACTCGAAGAAGTGCCTAACAGAAGAATCTCTCGTCATTCCACTTGAGGAGATTTAACTTGACGACAATTTTAACATTGACGAGAAACCAGTTGAGATCATGAAGTAGGAAGTCAAGTGACTCAAGCAGAGTGTATTCCCATTGTCAAGGTTCTTTGGAATACTCGACATGATCCCGAGTACACATGGGAGCGAAAAGATCAGATTACGACGAGAGTACCCTCATTTTTTTGCTACACACCGTCAACCTATAAGATAAACTGAATCACGAGGACATGATTCATTTTTAATGGATGGGTAATGTAACAACCGTGAAATTTCAGGCCATTATTTTTACTAATTTTATTTGCTTACTTTCCTATTTTAAGTAAATTAGCTTTTGTCGGGAAGTTGCCCGCGTACGTCGTGGCACGTACACTTAAATTCGTAAATTGACTCAGGCTATGCTCAGTCTACCCATAAATATGATTTATTTTCCCCCACATACTTTTTTTCATATGGAATAATTTTATTTTCCATATCTACGCGAAGTGTGCACAGTTTACGTTTTACGCGTTTTTTGCTCACGTTTTAAGCTTTAACGACTCTATGACACCCCGAAAGGCTCGGGAAATATATGAAACAACAACTTAGGTCATTTTAAGTTAAATGTGATATTTTTATGAAAATATTATCCTTGTGACATTTATTTTTACAAACTATGCATAAAAATACCCGATTTAGCGATTTTCGCGTTTCTAGCTATACATGAGCCGTGTTTAGGATTTCTATCCGTTTTCATTTCATTAGTGGCTTAATATTCCATCACATGCTCCTAGTATTCAAAAATTAATATATTTCAAATTTTCTGTTTCGTTTCACGATTTCGTCAAATTTTAGTAACAACTCGCGTTTTGAGCATGCGTTTTTTATTTTTAGTTTCGTTTTAACACTCCGGGAAACACAAGGCTCCCATAAAATATTAAAATTATCCATTTTAACACTTCATAACAATTTCATAATGTTTTGATAACACTTTTCTAAAATTCATGTTTTCAGTTCACCCGGTACTGCGTAATTCGCGTTTTTAAGACCGTACGCTTGATTTAAACCCCACAAACACACTAATACTTCAAATATTAATCAAATATAGATAAAAATCAGTTTTTGGATTGCCTTGGGACCATAAAACCGTCCACCCCCCCCCCCTTTATTATTCTCTTTCTTATAAACAAATCTTACCTCATTCTATAACCATTTATTCTCTTTGCTCACAAGATTTTCTCTCCTCCCTTGATACCAACGACCCAAAACAGCTCCCAACACCCTTGATCTTTAATTTTTACTTGATTATGTTCATCTCCAATAACATATTAAGTGTTCTTGTTGGTTTCTCAATCTTGGTAATTCCCTTGCGTCTTTTTAATCTCATCTCAATGATTACTAGAGGTTTTTCTAGATCTAAGCTTAGCCACTCTTGCATGTGTGATTTGGAAGATCTTGATTCAAGTTTTCATAGTAATATAGGATTTAGATAGGTGGTTAGGCTTGATTTGGTTAGTAGATGCAAGAGTTGGTTTGATTTAAATGGGTTTTGATTTATTGTTAATGATTTCTTCATATTGTTTTTGTTATAAAAATTGATTTTAGATCTACAAATAAATCTTGAAACTCCTGGACTTGTTGAAGATTTGAACTAATAAAAGGGTGGTAATGATTTGTCTATACATGCATTACCCAAAAATTAGATGATAGAGCATAAAGCAACTAGTGGTGATTGGTCCAAATTCGTCCAGGATTTATTGCAAAAAAATGACTCAACATTTTGTCCCTAGTGGGTTTTAAGCAACACTAAAACTTGCATCTTAATTCATCACGATGATTTTTGGAGAAATCTACACTAAAACTTGTCTAGGATTGCATGTCAGTTTTGAAAGGCCATTTACTCTAAAATGTTGCAAAGAACCCTAGGTTTAGTACAGAGCCATACCTTTCTAAGCATATAAATTTCATAATTTTATCCCTTACGGTTTAGAAATGACGACCCGTTTAATGCGGTATTTTTATCCAAATTTCCATCAGCTTTGCATTTTTAAACCGTTTAAGCTTTTACAAATGTCTTTTCGACCCATGACTTACTATAAAACTTTCAACTAAATTATCTTATGGTATTACAAGTGCAAGTACTGAATAAAGACATAAGTATAAGTGTTATAACTTAATCCCCGAGCCTAAGTCGTGTTGTATTTTATTTAGGTCACTTGTGATCTTTGTGGTTTTTCTTAACGTGCACACTTCTTCGATTTCCGTTGCTACTTCATCGTTGGTGAGTTCATAGCCCCACCTTTTACTTGTTTAATTGTTTACAAACTCCGTGGGGGAGATACATGCTTTAACTATTACTTATGATCACAATTGCTTTGAAATTGTATGCTATCCTGATATTATTATTGCCTAAGTTTCCCATAGGCTGAAAGTCCCTTCTATCATGAACCGTTAATTACATGCGTGTAAACGCGAATGCCGTGAATAGATCTATTGGGAATGACATCCCCCATTTTGGACTGCCCTGCATGGGCTACCATATGCACTGTATTTGAGGTTGCTAGGTAATTAGGCTATTACCTATTGTCGAAGGGCATCTTTATATTCTGTTGAATATCTGAAAACGACGTTAAAGTTAGGTGTCATGAGCTTAGGGCAATAATAAATTTTCTGACTTTGTATTCGTTTCTTAGTCGCTTTCATAAACTGAATTATATTGTGATCAACTGCTTATTACTCAAACTCTATGGATTCACTCAATCTTTGTGTTGACGTTTTAGCATGTTTTATCTCAGGTTTTAAGGCATGAAGGTCTTGGATGGAGTCGCACGGATATCTTTTGAAGACTCAGCATATTTTCGCATTTGAAGAGACTATATTTTAAAGATTTAGGTTATGTTAAAACATTTGTGATCTTTTGAAAATATTGTGTTTTATGAAAACTGTTGGGACCTTTGAAAACTCTAAGGTTTTAATGTATCAAATGTGAAACACTTTTGAAACGTCTCTTTTAAAGGGTCGTTTTCCATGACTTGTACTTTGTGCTAGAAAGTAATACCCCAGTGAACTATCTTCCGCTGCGATAATTTTGGGGGTGTTACACTTGAAATCTGGCACATGCACACACAGTAAATATAATATCTGGTCTGGATTATGTAAGATACATCAATGATCCAATCATTGACTTGTATAATTGAACATCAACATCATTACCATCTGCATCTTTCAGCAAAGGCTTCTCTTTATCAAAAGGTGTGCTTGCAATCTTGGCATCTGTGTACCCAATCTTCTGCAAAATCTCTGTTACTTATTTGTCTTGGCTGATAAATATCCCTTCTTCTGACTGCTTGACTTGTAATCCTAAAAAGAAAGTGAGTTCTCCCATTGAACTCATCTGAAATTTGTCATGCATCAGCTTCTAAAATTCAGTACACATCTTCTTTTTAGTAGAGCCAAAAATAATATCATCCACATAAACCTGGACAAGCAAAATGTATCCTTTTTGCTTTTTGATAAATAAAGTCTTATCTATTTGTCCTCTATGAAAACCATTTTCCAAAATATACTTGGCCAATGTTTCATATCAGGCTCTTGGAGCTTGATGTAGACCATATAATGCCTTCACCACCTTGTAGACCTTATCTGTATGATCAGGATCCTCAAACCCTGGTGGTTGCATAACATACACTTCTTCATCAATTGTACCATACAAAAAGGCAGTCTTCACATCCATCTAATATACAGTGAAACCCATGAATGAAGTATAAGCTAAGAACAGCCTTATTGCCTCAATCCTTGCAACAGAAGTGAAAACCTCATCATAATCTATACCCTCTTCTTGAGTATATCCCTGTGCAACTAGTGTTGGGAATTAAATGTTCTGAAGATTAGTACTGCTGAGAAGAATACTCTAACAGTACTAACTGCCAGTGTATATCTGAAGACTTCTCAAGTTATAACTAACAGTACTAACTGAACTTAGTACTGCTAGTACAAACAAAGGTACTGATGATTCCTACTGCTGTATGGATAAGTGTCGCGTATACTACTGCTGGTTGGATAAGTATAAAAAGATATTTGTGTATAAAAGTCAAGTATATACGGTAGATAATATCTTTGATTTGTAGTCAGTCAATCAAGTTGTAAACATAGATACATGTTGTATCTTAGCTACTGAAACACTCAACATAAGCTAGCAAGTAGTTCGACAAGACATGACAATATTGTAAAAGATCTTCTTTGGACTATAAAAAGAGGATCTTAGCTTAGAGATAAGTACTTGATGCATGAACTTAAAATAACATATCTGTCAAGAACAAAGAACATAATATATCATAGAAATCATAAGTCATAGAAACATATAGATTCAAGGTTTTTGTAACCCTAGTGATAGTGAAGATCACTCATATTATATTCAATAATATTGAATCGTTTGGTATTAAACTTTCATTGTTCATTGTTCATTACACAAGCATCACTGTTCCATTTTCAATAAAAAAATAACCTTCTAAGTGTGGTTAAGTAGATTCCGCATACTTAATCATATTAACTCAAAGTATCACATACACAAGTTACAAAGGACTAACATCCTTAAAGTGTATCGATTCCCCTCGCAATTGGTATCAGAGCAAGGCTGATATATTTGATTTAGAAGAAGAAGAAGAAGAAATGGACGTGGAGAATACTCAGGCTACAAATATTGCTGCAAAGTTGCCTATGATCAAATAGAATGAGTTTGAGTTGTGGAGGCTAAGGAATGAACAATACTTCATGGTTCAAGATTATGCTCTCTGGGATATTATTCTGTATGGTGATTCTTTTGCACTAGGCTATACATAATCTATTCTTGAAGGCAAAATGGTTAAGAAAAGAAATACTGGACCAGTTACCAATGAAGAAAGAATACAGAAGAGGAATGATCAAAAGGCAAGAAATTTGTTGCTTATGACCATTCCTGGTGAGCAGATGTTATCCTTTAGCAAATATGCTGATGCAAAAACTCTTTTTGAAGAGATATGTGCATGGTTTGGTGGTAATGAAACTACCAAGAAAACTCAGAAGACATTGCTGAAACAAAATTTTGAAAACTTTAGCTCAAACAACAATGAATCTCTTGATAAATTATTTACAAGGTTGCATAGGCTTGTAAGTCAGTTAGCTGTGTTGGGAGTTGAGATAGCCAAGGAAGATCTCAACATGAAGTTTTTAGGAAGTCTACCTGATGAATTCCATACTCATGTGGTTGTCTGGATGAATAAGCCAGACATTGAAACTCAATGATTTGTATAACAATTTCAAAATTGTTGAACAAAGTCTGAAGAAGTTTGGAAACTACAGTACTAGTTCTGGGAATGTGGCACTTTTGTCATCTCCCAATTTTAGTAAGTCAGAAGAGGTAGATGAAGATGAAGGTGTTTCTACAGTTAACTTTGGTGGTTCTACTGCTAGTTCACAAAAGAATGTTGCTGGACTTGGAGATTCGACATTCTATGCATTTATAACCAGTCAAACTAGTGGTTCTCTTCTAACTCATGAAGACCTTGATCAGGTGGATGATGATGACTTAGAAGAGATGGATATAAAGTGGCAAGTTGCTTTACTTAGCATGAGGGCTAAGAAGTTTTGGCACAAAACTAGAAAGCAGATTACCATTAATGGTAATGAAACTGCTGGGTTTGATAAGATGAAAGTAGAGTGTTTCAATTGTCACAAGTTTGGACACTTTGCAAGAGAGTGCAGAAAGCCAAAAAGGCAAGATAATAGGACCACTTGGTATAAGCAAGATAGAAAGAAGGAAGTCACTGTGGAAGAGCCAAAGGCTATGCTAGCCATTGATGGTGTTAGCTATGATTGGAGCTTCATGGCTGATGAAGAGGAAGCACTAAAAGAAGCTGCAATGGTGGCAACTGAGACTACATTGATGGCATTTTCTGATTCATAGGTAAATTCTATAATCAAGTGTACTGATTCCTGCTCTGCTTTTAAAGCTTATGAAAAACTTAAAAAGGAATTTGATGATAATCTAGAAGAGCTATATGATACAAGTTTTAACTTATCTAATCATAAAAGAGGTCTAGCTGTTCTTGAAAAACAAATTTTGCATTTTTAAGGAAATGAATCTAAGTTTAATGATGACATGGCTGGTATAAAAAGAAACTTAGAGTTCAAAGAAGAAGTGATTTGTTTGCTCAATGAAGCATTAGCAAAGACCGAAATCAAAAATGAAAATGTTAAGATAACTGTAGATGCTCTAGCTCATGCCTCAGATGGAATCAATGAAATTTGGGAAGCTCAGGTAATCAATAAAGCTAAGTCTGGTGTAGGTTACAAGTCTGTTCCTCCACCATTTAGAGGTGTTCCTTCACCTCCTGGTATTGACCTAGCACACACAGGATTAGCTGAATTTCAAGACCCAATAATGGAATATGGTTCTAAGTCTACTGAGAGTCCTAAAGAAGTAAGTGAGAGTATAAGTAATACTTCACTTCCTAAGAACAAGGTGTCCTCTAATAGGAAATTAGGTGGTCCAATCATAAAGGACTGGATATCTGATGATGATGAAGATGAACAGGTTATGTCTAAACTTAATGTGGTTAAGAAAGCAGGAACAAGTGTTCCTAAGATAGTCAAACATGATACTAATAGGCCTAAAATCAATGTTAAACATGTTAGGCAACCAGTTAGGTATTGTGAACAATACAGAACCACAAACAAGCCTAAAGGCAACCAAAGAAATTGGAATGGCCTTAAGTCTCACCAACTAGGTGATGACTTTGACTTCTATAACAAAGCTTGTCTCATATGTGGAGAATTTAACCATCTTGCAACTTTCTGCAACCAAAGGGTATCTGGGTATACACACAATAGGGTGAATCTAAAAAGGCAAACTCCTAAAAGTCACTCTAATAATACTAGAACAATACCCAAAGAAATTTCATTAAAGTCTGGACCAAAAGCAGTTCCTACTGCTAGACCAAAAGTTCATACTGCTAGATAAGCAGTTTCTACTGCCAGACCTTTTACTCTGTTTACCCAAAACAAGCAGTTCAAAATGCAAAAATAACTTTCAAATATGCATCTAAAACTACTCAAAGGCCTTTTCTAACAAAAGCAGTGGTCTAAAAACAAATTTGGAAAGTGAAATGTACAACTACAAAGCCAGCAGTTTCTACTACTAGGCAAGTAGTTCATACTGCTGCTTGGGAAAAGAGGGCAAATGCTGTTAAGGCCTCAGCATGTTGGGTTTGGAGACAAATTAAACCCAATGGTGCATCAGCCATTCTTAAAAGATTACATTACATTGATGCACGAGGCAGATCCAAGTCAGTATTGGCTTGGGTCCCCAAAGGAAACTAATATTCTTCATTTCTGTGCAGGAACATTCAACTGATAAACAAGAGGATCAAGGATACTCGGATAATGGATGTTCAAGGCACATGACTGGCAACATGTCTTATATCTCAGATTTTCAATCAATAAATGAAGGATATGTTAGCTTTGGAGGAGGTATTGGTGGCAAAATTTCCGGTAAAGGTACCATTAAAACTGGAAATTTAGATTTTGAAGATGTGTACTATGTGCAAGAGCTTAAGTATAATCTTTTTAGTGTCTCACAAATGTGTGACAAAAAGAACAAAGTTCTTTTTACTGACACTGAATGTCTTGTACTTTTTTTTTGATTTTAAGATGCCTGATGAAAGTCAAGTACTTCTTAATATTCCAAGAAAGGGCAACATGTACAGTGTTGATATGAAGAAGATTGTTCCTAAAGAGGCACTTACTTGTCTAGTTGCAAAGGCCACACTGGATGAATCTATGAAATGGCATAGGAGGCTTGGTCACATAAATTTCAAAGCCATAAATACAATTGTTAAGAATGGTATGGTAAGAGGTTTACCTCAAAAACGATTTAAAAATGACCAAACATGCATTGCTTGTCTTAAAGGCAAACAGCACAAAGCCACTTGTAAGCCCAAAATTTTTAACTCTATTGATCAATCTTTGTTTATGCTTCATATGGACTTATTTGGACCTACTTCTGTTAGTAGTATGATGCATAACAGATATTGTCTAGTTATTACTGATGACTATAGTAGATTTACATGGGTTTTCTTTTTAGGTTCTAAGGATGAGACTTCTAGCATCCTTAAGACATTCATTACACAGATAGAAAACCTAGTAAACAAGAAAGTAAAAGTCATTAGATGTGATAATGGGACAGAGTTTAAGAATAGAGTTATGGATGACTTCTGCAAGGAAAAAGGTATTAGGAGAGAATTTAGTGTTGCAAGAACTCCTCAGCAGAATGGAGTAGCTGAGAGGAGAAATAGAACACTCATAGAAGCTGCTAGAACCATGTTAGCCGACTCTAAGTTTCCTATCACTTTTTGGGCTGAAGCAGTTAATACTGCTTGCTATGTCCAGAATAGGGTTTTGGTTGTCAAATCTCACAATAAGACATCATATGAACTTTTTAGAAGTAGAACTCCTGCAATAGGATTTCTTAGACCTTTTGGATGTCATGTGACAATTCTGAATACCTTAGACCATCTAGGAAAGTTTGATGGTAAAGCAGATAAAGGATTCTTAGTTGGATATTCTCTTAATAGCAAAGCTTTTAGAGTATACCACTCAAGAACTAGGAGAGTAGAGGAAAACCTGCATTTGGAATTTTTAGAGAATAAATCCAATGTAGCAGGTGAAGGTCCAAAATGGCTATTTGATCTTGAGTCACTAACCCATTCTTTGAATTATATGCCTGTTGTTGTTGAAACTAATGAATTTTTAGGTTCAAAAGCAGATGAAACAACAAATGAGGCAGGGTTAGACAAAGAGAAAGATCAAGATTATGTATGGATGCCAATATGGACTAGTACAAGTGTGGCTTCAACTTCAACAAATGATGAACCTTCTTCTGATAAAGCTAAAGAAGGGATTGAAGATGAAAGCAAGGAAAATGAGACTGAGAAACAAGAAAAACATGGTAGCAGTACAAAAGATGTTTCTACTGCTGAGATAAAGCAAGATACTGCTAGGCTAAATGTTTCTACTGCTAGGCTAAATGCTTCTACTGCTGGACCATCAGTCTCAACTGAAGCCGATTTCTCAGAAGAAAACGTGGATTTCAATAATCTCCCACCTAACTATCATGTTCCTACAACACCACACATAAGGATTCACAAAGTCCACTCCCTGGACAATGTGATAGGAGATGCACAATCAGGGGTGAAGACAAGGCAACAACTAATGTCTTCAGACCAACAAGGGCTTCTTGATGCTCTTTATGCATCAAAGCAGCATGAGTATAACAACTCTTGCTTGTTTGTATGTTTTCTATCACAAACAGAACCAAAGAATGTTCTTAAAGCCCTAGTTGATTCAAGCTGGGTAGAAGCTATGCAAGAAGAGCTTCTTCAGTTCAAGATTCAGAAGGTATGGGTGCTAGTTGATTTACCCAAGGGTGTAAGGGTAATTGGCACTAGATGGGTTTTTAGAAATAAAAGGGATAAAAGGGGCATAGTGATTAGGAATAAGACTAGATTAGTAGCCCAAGGGTACACACAAGAAGAAGGGATAAACTATGAAGAGGTTTTTGCTCCAGTAGCAAGGATTGAAGCCATTAGGTTATTTTTGGCTTATGCTTCATTTATGGGCTTCACAATTTATCAAATGGATGTCAAGAGTGCTTTTCAATATGATACTATTGAAGAGGAGGTATATGTCTCACAACCTCCAGGGTTTACTGACCCAGATCATCCAGACAAGGTGTACAAGGTAACAAAGGCTCTTTATGGCCTTCATCAGGCACCAAGAGCATAGTATGAAACACTGGCTTCCTATTTAATAGAAAATGAATTTCAAAGAGAGAAGATTGATCAGACATTATTCATCAAGAAGCACAAGAATGATCTTTTGCTAGTTCAGGTGTATGTGGATGATATCATCTTTGGATCTACAAGGAAGGAGTTGTGTTTAGAGTTTGAGAAACTTATGCATGATAAGTTTCAGATGAGTTCCATGGGGGAACCCACATTCTTTTTGGGTCTGCAAGTTAGGCAATCATGTGAAGGCATATTTATTAGTCAAGATAAGTATGTTGCAGAGATTCTAAGGAAATTCAAATTTGCTGATTCAAAAGTGGCAAGCACACCAATGGACTCTGAGAAGCCACTTCTTAAAGATTTAGATGGAGAAAATGTAGATGTACACACATACAGATCTATGATAGGCTCTTTGATGTATCTCACATCATCAAGACCTGATATCATGTTCTCTGTTTGTGCTTGTGAAAGATTTCAAGTAACTCCTAAGGTTTCTCATTTAACAGCTGTCAAGAGGATTTTTAGATATCTTAAGGGTCAACCTAGGTTGGGTCTATGGTATTCTAGAGAATCACCTTTTGACTTGGTAGCATTTTCAGATAGTGATTATGCAGGTGCAAGCTTGGACAGAAAGTCAACAACTGGAGGATGTCAATTCCTTGGGTGTAGACTTATCTCATGGCAGTGTAAGAAGCAAACAATTGTGGCTACTTCTACAACTGAAACTGAATATGTAGCTGTTGCAAGTTGCTGTGGTCAAGTACTTTGGCTTCAAAATCAGTTACTTGATTATGGGTACAATTTCATGAACACTGTCATACATATTGATAATAGTAGTACAATTTGCATAATTTAAAACCCAGTACAACATTCTGAAACAAAACACATTGAAATTAGACATCATTTTATTAGAGACTGCAATGTGAAAAAGTTTATTCAAGTTCTTAAAATTGATTCTGATCACAACTTTGCCGATCTTGTCACAAAAGCTTTTGATGTTGGAAGGTTTCAGTACTTGGTAGCAAGTATTGGAATGCTTAATCCTCAATGATTTTAAACTTTGTGTTTTTGTATATAAATTTTTGTTTGTACTGCTAACATTGTTAATTACTACTATTATTGAAAAAGTTTGTACTGCTTGTACAAATTTTGATTATTCAGTTCATACTGTTAGTCATATATTGATACTGCTATAAGACAAATGCTTTGCATTTTGTTTCTTGGTTTTGGACTAACATTTTCAAGTATGAACATTGAGCACAAAGGAAGTTTCAATTGAAATGGAAGCAGCAGAATGATTATACTAGTTGCTGACATAATAGGTTCATGATAGACTGAGTTTGGGAACTCATTAACAAAGGTTTACACCTAAGTTAATAAAATCTTTAAAACTTCTTTCTTGAAACCTGATTATGATATTTCACATTGACTTGATGGATCAGTTGGTCAGATAGTAACTGATACAACTCACTTTCTATCATTTTATACTTTAATTAGTATAATGAGCAAGTCTAAGGACATCTGATAGAAAGAACAGCGAACAAATGTGCATCTAAAACTTGTGTTAGAAGACACAATTGTTACAAGCTGGAAAACCTGTCAAGAAAGCCCTTTGAATGGGTTTATCTTTACAAAGGAAGTTATTTATAACTGAAAACATTGGTTCTCACACAACCAGAGGTTAAGTTAAACCGAATTCTTGATTAAGTGTCTGTTACACACTTAATCCCTTCAAAATGGTTGAGAGCAGTATGATTTTTCAATAATAAAATCATATTCATACTGCTAAGTCAAAAGTTTCTTAAAAAAGATTTTCAAAGAGGCTCAGAAAAACCATCAAATGATGGACCATGAGTCAATGCCCCATGAATCACCTCTCACAGGAGTTAACACACCTGGAAGTGATGAGGGTAGCAAATAAACTCTTAAGAAATTGATGGCTACATGTACAACATTGTCTGAAAACATGTTCTAATTGGTAGATCAGATAATGGTGAGAGATCTTCCAAACAGGGGAGGAAATGATAAATCTCAGGGGAAGAAATATTTTGGTACATGGTGAGAGATCTTTCAATCTCAGGGGAGGAAGATTAACCAATAAGGGAAGAAAAGTTGTCGTTGTGTATGCTCATAATCAGGGGAGGAAACTCAAATTGATCATGTTAAAGAAAAGACAAGAGCATACAACATGATGATGTCAGCTTTTTGAGAAGCTAACATGTATTATTATGCAGCCAATAATAAGAACAAGCATTCAGTTGATGGATGCTGGGAATAAACTTTTTCAGTTGATGGATACTGGGAATAAGCTCTTCAAATGAAGAAAGTTCAAATGAAGATTCTGGAGTATTATATATATTTAGAAAGGATGAAGCATTCAAATGGAGAAAGTTCTATCTAGGTTTTTTCAGTTTCAATTTCAGTTCACTACGTTTGTTCATCACTTGCAAAGGCATGCTAGAAGATGATTTGAATTCTTGGAACAAACATCCAAGATACACAACATCATTGCCTCTTATAATTCCTCCATCCAAGGAAATAGCACCATCTTTTATTCAAGGTATTGATTGTGTTCAAGACAAAGAAAGATGATGTTATTACTGAAAGAGATTCACAGAAAGCAGATGAGTCAGACAGAAAGATATTTAATCTTGAAGAACAAAGGAAAGCTCAGATCAAGAGTCTAACTATGAAGTGTTTGAAAGATCCTCACAATCAGAATTTAATTCAGAAGAAACATGTTGATTTAGGAAAATCACAAGTTTAGGGGAGGATTGTTGGGAATTAAATGTTCTGAAGATTAGTACTACTGAGAAGAATACTCTAACAGTACTAACTGCTAGTGTATATCTGAAGACTTCTCAAGTTATAACTAACAGTACTAACTGAAGTTAGTACTGCTAGTACAAACAAAGGTACTGCTGATTCCTTCTGCTGGATGGATAAGTGTCGCGTATACTACTGCTGGTTGGATAAGTATAAAAAGATATTTGTGTATAAAAGTCAAGTATATACAGTAGATAATATCTTTGATTTGTAGTCAGTCAATCAAGTTGTAAACATAGATACATGTTGTATCTTAGCTACTGACACACACAACATAAGCTAGCAAGTAGTTCGACAAGACTTGACAATATTGTAAAAGATCTTCTTTGGACTATAAAAAGAAGATCCTAGCTTAGAGATAAGTACTTGATGCATGAACTTAAAATAACATATCTGTCAAGAACAAAGAACATAACTTATCATAGAACTCATAAGTCATAGAAACATATAGATTCAAGGCTTTTGTAACCCTAGTGATAGTGAAGATCACTCGTATTAAATTCAATAATATTGAATTGTTTGGTATTAAACTTTCATTGTTCATTGTTCATTACACAAGCATTACTATTCCATTTCCAATAACAAATAACCTTCTAAGTTTGGTTAAGTAGATTCTGCATACTTAATCATATTAACTCAAAGTATCACATACACAAGTTACAAAGGACTAACATCCTTAAAGTGTATCGATTCCCCTCGCAACTAGTCTTGCTTTGTCTCTGATGACAATGCCTCTCTGATCCTTTTTGTTTCTGAACACCTATTTAGTACCAATTGCCCATTTACCCTTAGACAAATCCACCAAAACCCACACCTTTTGCAGCTTGAACTGTAACAACTCCTCTTGCATTGCTCCTACCCAGGATGGGTCACTTAGTTCTTTGGTAATCTTCTTGGGTTCATCTTGAGAAAGGAAACAAGCAAATAAGCAAGCATTAAGGTCTTCATATGTCTTCCCTTCATAGATACCACTGACAAAACCTTGTTCACCTGCCTCCATTTGCATCCTTCTTGTCTTCACACCAGATTGTATATCTCCAATCACAAGATCAAGGGAATGATCCTTGTGAATTCTTGTATGAGGAGTTGTAGGAACCTCATAAGTGATAGGAACATTACCCGAATCCACTTCATCATCAGAAAATCCAGCATGTGGAGCAGAATTAACTGTTGGAAAAACAGTTTCAACATTTGGCCCACCAGTACAATCAATTGGCCCAGCAGTACTAACATCTGGCACAACAGTACTAACTTCCTGCTCAGAAGTACCATCATTATTAGAACTGTTATCATTTCCCTGTTGTGCTTGAGCTCCAACTCCACCTTCTTTATTAACTCCAGCATCATCCTCCTTATCAGCATCACTGGAAGATGGTGGATCATCATTCTTTGAAGTTGGTTGAAATAAAGAATCATCCTTCCAAAGTGGCATAGCAAAATAGAATTTGCTAGATCCAGTCACCATACTTGTTTGACCTGCATCAAAACTATCTTTGGTACCTGCAAAATCATTAGTATTTGCACCTGCAACAACTAGTACATAATTCATAGATTCTGTTAGTTTTCCAAGGTCAAATAGCTACTTAGGTCCTTCACCTGCAACATTAGGCTTATTCTCTACAAACTCGACATGCAGGTTTTCCTCTACCCTCTTGTTTCTTATGTTGTATACCCTAAAAGCTATACTATGTGTAGAGTAACCAACAAAGAATCCCTCATCTGATTGACCATCAAACTTACTCAGATGATCTAAGGTATTAAGTATAGTAACATGACATCCAAATGGTCTCATGAAGCTTAGAGCAGGTGTTCTACCTCTAAAAAGTTCACAAGGAGTCTTGTTGTGAGGTTTAACCACTAAAATCGTGTTCTGTACATAACAAGCAGTATTAAATGCTTCAGCCCAAAATGTTATGGGTAATTTAGAATCAGCCAACATGGTCCTAGCAGCTTCTATCAGTGTCTTATTTCTCCTTTTAGCAATCCCATTCTGATGAGGAGTTCTAGCTACACTAAACTCTCTCTTAATACATTTTTCCTTACAAAAATCATCCATAACTCTATTTTTAAATTATGTCCCATTGTCACATCTAGTAATTTTAAATTTCTTATCAACTAGATTTTCTATCTCAGTGATAAAGTTCTTAAGAATGCTACTGGTTTCATCGTTAGTTCCTAAAAAGAAAACCCATGTGAACCTGCTATAATCATCAGTGACCACAAGACAATACTTTTTATGCATCAAACTATTTACAGATGTAGGACCAAACAAGTCCATATGAAGCATGAATAATGGTTGAGTAATAGAGCTTTAGGTCTTGGGCTTACAAGAAGCTTTGTGTTGTTTGCCCTTAAGACAAGCAACACAAGTTTGGTCATTTTCAAAATATTTTTGAGGTAAACCTCTTACCAAACCATCTTTAAGAATCTTATTTATGGTTTTAAAATTAACATGACCAAGTCTCCTATGCCATTGCATTGATTCATCCAATGTGGCTTTTGCTACAAGACAAATTAGACTCTCTTTAGGAACAATTTTCTTCATATCAACACTATACATGTTTCCCTTTCTAGGAACTTTAAGTAATACTTGACTTTCATCAGGTAGCTTAAAGTCCGGAGATAAGACGAGACATTCAATGTCAGTAAAACGAACTTTGTTCTTTTTGTCACACATCTGTGAGACACTAAAGAGATTAAACTTAAGTTCCTGCCCAAAATACACATCTTCAAAATCAATTTTACCAGTCTTAATTGTACCTTTACCAGTAATCTTTCCACCTCTTGCTCCTCCCCAAAAGGCAACATATCCTCCATCAAAAGCTTTGAAATCTGAGAGGTAAGACATGTTCCCAGTCATGTGCCTAGAGCATCCACTGTCAGCATATCCTTGATCTTCTTCATCATCTTCTTTTTGATGTCCCTGCACATAAAATAAAGGAAATTAGTTTCCTTTGGGGACCCAAGCCATTACTGACTTGGATCTGCCTCGTGCATCAATGTAATCATATTTCTTCATTGTGATTGATGCACCATTGGGTTTGATAGGTCTCCATACCCAACATGCTGAGGCCTTAATAGCATTGCCCCTGTTTACCCTAACAACATTTCTTGGCCTAGCAGTACTAACTGCTGGTCTAGCAGTACAAACTGCTGGCCTAGCAGTACAAACTGTTGTCTTAACTATTTAGCTATAGAATGATGTTTTATACTGAAAGGGCCTTCTAACAGTGTGTTGTGCATGTTTAGAAAAGTTTGATGTTGAATAAGCAATAACACCTGATGATTTGGGGTAAGCAGTATGAATGGGTCTAGTAGTACAAAACGTTTTAAGGCCAGACTTCATCAAAACTGCTCTGGGAGCCATATTTTTGTTAACACAAGGGTGAGTAGGTTTAGCAAAGCTATTTGTGTTCAACCCTGTTTTCCCATTTACCACCCTTTCCCTTTGGTGGTAGTCATAGTAAGCCTGCAAATGATTAAAACTGCCTCAAGTATAACAAGCTTTATTATACATAACAAAATCACTGCCTAATTGTTGGGATTTTAAATTGTTCCAATTTCTTTGGTTACCCCTAGGCTTGTATGATCTATACATCTCAACATATTTGACTGTTTTCCTAGCTGGTTTCACTGGCTCATTAGGTTTAACTGTTTTTACCTTAGCATCACTAGGAACATTATTTTACTTTTCTACCTCAGGTGTAGACTCAACCTGACCCTCATTATCAGATTCCCAATCTTCAATAATTGGTGCATCTGAATTCATCTTTTCTTTTGACACCTTCTTCTCAACAAAAGATGTGTCAAAATTTTCACCAACCTCTTTGAAGCTATCCTCACTATCACTCTTAACTTCGTTTGATTCAGTTTCCTTTACTTCCTCTAGATGGGACAGATCAAGCTTTGGTCCTGGAAAGTTTCCTCTATGTGATGGTGCAACACTTTTATAGCCTAGACATTTCTTAAAATTGTTTGTTAGCTGACACTCTACAATTTTATCTAGACTTTTAGTTGCTCCTGCATACCTCTCTATATTCACCTCAATGCAATCTTTATCAAGCTTAATTTTTTCTAGTTCTCTTTTAAGATCTTTAATCTCTATATCTTTAAACATGATATCTCTTTTTAAGATAGCAATATCTTTAGTGAATAATGTTTAATAATGTTTCATTCTTTTTATAGAACACTAGTTGTTCTTCTACAACAGCTAAGCCTCTTTTATGATTTGCTAAATGATAATTGGATTGGTTTGGCTCTATTCTCAAGTTATCATACTATTTTTTAAGTGTTTCATAGTCTTTTAAAGGTAAGCATGATTTTGAACAAGCTTTAACAGTATGTACCTTAGAGTCAGAGAAAGCCATCAGTGCCATCTCTGTTGGTGCTTCTTCCCCAGTTATGAAGCTCCAATCAAATCCAAGTCCATCTATAGCCACCATTGCCTTTGAAGAAGACTCCTCCTCATTCACAGCCTTCCTGTTTCCCTCCTGAGACCTAGATCCCCTGCTTCTTTCCTGGTTTCTGGGCCGTCTACATTCCCTAGCAAAGTGTCCCAACTTATGGCAGTTGTAACACTCTACCTTTGATTTTTCAAATCCAGCAGTATCACTACCATTGATAGCGATCTTCTTCCCTGTCATTTGAAAGAATCTTTTTGCCCTCATGCTCAGCAAAGCTAATTTCCACTTCAAATCCATCTCTTCCAGATCATCTTCATGAATTTGAATTCGGTCTTCATGCACAAGATGTGACCCATTAGCTTGACTAGCCAGAAAAGCATAAGCAGTATCATCTCCTAAGCTAGCAGTACTAGTTTGAGAACTAGCAGTACTAACTTTATAGCTAGCAATACTAACCCCTGAAGCAACATGAACCTCCTCTGGACTGCTATTACTGGGAGATGTCACAAAATCCATGTTCCCAGTGTTAGAACTTGAGCTTCCATACTTCTTGATCTCCTGTTCAACAATTTTGAAATTGTTGTACAAATCATCAAAACTCATAGTATCAAGATCTGGCTTGTTTCTCCAGACCACTACATGAGTGTTCCATTCAGCAGGTAAGCTTCTCAAGAACTTTAAGTTTAGATCCTCCTGTGGGATCTCAACACCTAACACAGCCAGTTGGCTCACTATCTTCTAAAGCATGTTGAAGATATGGTCAAGTGATTCTGTGCTTGAAGCACTAAAGTTTTCATACATATGCTTGAGCAGAGTCCTCTGTGTCTTCTTGGTAGCTTCATTGCCACCAAACCTTGTTGTTATGGCTTCAAACAAGGTTTTGGCATCCTTGTATTTGCTGAAATTCAACAGTTGCTCATTTGGGATAGCCATTAATAGCATGCTCCTTGCTTTAACATCGATTTTCTTTTGGAGCTTCTCATCAGCAGTAATAGGACCAGATAAAGTTATGGTTTTAACACCATCATCACCTATTGATTCAATAATTTTGGGAGTGAAGGAGTTTCCATTCTCAATAATGTCCCAAAGTGCATAATCCTGCACTTGGAAGTACTGCTCAATCATGAGCCTTCACATCTCGTAGTCATTCAGCTTGAGCAAAGGCAGTTTAGTTGTGGTTGTTGTTTGTGTTGTTTCAAGATCCATCTTCTTGAATGAAAGTAGAGTTCTTCTGATATGTTTCTTCTAGAGCAAAGTTTCAGAACCTTAGGCTCTGATGCCACTTGTGGATCCCAAACATGGATCTTGCTGAGCTTGTTTGAAAATTTGTTGCACACTAAAAAATATGCGGAATCTACTTTTTTGTGGTTAGAAGAATATAAACAATGTAGTATGATCAATGAAATAGTAACTTATGAAACAGTTATAACCATAACGATTCAATATTATTAAGCAAATAATATGAGTGATCTCAATGTCACTAGGGTTTACAACCTTGAATCTTAACAAAAACACACGTCTATAACATCTAACCTAGGACCTCCTTTTATAGGCACAAGGAGTCCTTTACAAGATAAGTATCAATATTCTAAACATATAGAATATTCGTATAAGTCTAACTATATAAGATATACACAAAATCTATTCTATACTTATATCCTTACATGTTTTCATAACTGGCAGTACAAATCTTCTTTCAGTAGTCTCAGCAGTACAAACTTTCTTCTGGCAGTACTAATATTTACACTAGCAGTACTAACTCAGTTAGTACTGTTAGTGTTATTCTTCAGCAGTACAAACTGTTCTTTGACAAAACCAAGTACTTGAATATTTAATTCCTTGAGAGTCCTAAACATGGATCTTGCTGAGCTTGTTTGAAACTTTGTTGCACACTAAAAAATATGCGGAATCTACTTTTTAGTGGCTAGAAGAATATAAACAATGTAGTATGATCAATGAAATAGTAACTTATGAAACAGTTATAACCAAAACGATTCAATATTATTAAATAAATAATACGAGTGATCTCAATATCACTAGGGTTTACAACCTTGAATCTTAGCAAAAATACACGTCTATAACATCTAACCTAGGACCTTCTTTTATAAGCAAAAGGAGTCCTTTATAAGATAAGTAACAATATTCTAAACATGTATAATATTCGTATAAGTCTAACTCTATAAGATATACACAAAATCTATTCTATACTTATCTCCTTGCACGTCTTCATAACTGGCAGTACAAATCTTCTTTCAGCAGTCTCAGTAGTACAAACTTTCTTCTGGCAGTACTAATATTTACACTAGTAGTACTAACTAAGTTAGTACTGTTAGTGTTATTCTTCAGCAGTACAAACTGTTCTTTGACAAAACCAAGTGCTTGAATATTTAATTCCCAACAGAAAGTAAACTTTATGTTAAAGAAAACATTATTAAAGAGCTTACTAAGAGACTAGAACAGACTCAAAAAGAAAAGGATGTAGTTCAACAAGAAAAAGAGGGCATTAAAATTAAAGTAAATAGGCTTGAACATGCATCTGAACGTGTTAACAAGATAATAGAATGCCAACTTATGAGGAAAGGTAGTGGCATAGGCTATAATGTGGTTCCTCCTCCCATTACAGGAAAATTTGCACCTCCTTTGCCAGAATTGTCTTGTTTAAATGAGTCTGCTGATAAGTCTGTAGGTGAGAGTAGTAATGCTAAGTTTAATGAGGAAAAGCCTAAAGTTGATAGGAAGTATACCGATGCACCAATTATTGAAGATTAGGTGTCTGATGATGAGGATCAGGTTGAGTCTACATCTAAGGTTGAAAATAAAACAGTTAGACCTAGTGTTGAAAAGACAAATTATGCTAAACCTAATTCACAGGAACAAAATGACAGGAGAATTGTTGAGCAACCTAGGATACACACTAACATGACTAGAGGGAACCAAAGGAATTGGAATGATATGATGTCTTATAGGTTAGGAAGTAACTTTGAGATGTTTAACAAAGCCTGTTATGTTTGTGGTAGTTTTGAACAATTGTAGGATAATTGTTATTACTATCAAAAACCTGTGTGGAACTATGCTCAGAGGGTGAGTCATCAAAGTTTTGCTAAAAAATCTCACACCTTTGCTAAAAGATACATAGTTCCAAGAGTAGTACAAATGAGGTCTGGTTTAGTATCAGTTAATACTGCCAAGCAAAATGTTTCTAAACCAGCAGTATTGATTAATATTGATAGATCAGTTAGTGCTACTTTCACAAAAAGGACAGTGAATGGTGCTAAGTTAATGACACAGTTTTCAAAAAGAGCACATCCAACTGAAAAGAGGCCCATTCAAAGGAATACAGTTGTTAATGTTGTTAAGTCAAAAGCAGTAGTTAGTACTGCTAAGCTAAAAGCAGTGATTGATACTGTTTCGGGTGATCATTTTTATGCGGTTAAGGCCTTAGCTTGCTGGGTCTAGAAACCAAAAATTAAATATTTAGATCATGTTTTCAGACACAGCAGTGCATCAATAGTTTTAAAGAAATATAATTATGTTGATGCACAAGGCAAATCCAAGTCAATAATGGCTTGGGTCCCGAAGAGAAACTGATTTTCTTACTTTATGTGCAGGACAATCCACAGGTGGAGTTACAGGATCAAGGAGTTGTTGACAGTGGATGCTCAAGGAACATGACTGGAAACATGTCCTATCTCACATATTTTGAAGCAATTGATGGAGGATATGTTACCTTTGTGAGTAATCCCAAAGGAGGGAAAATCACAGGCAAAGGTACAATCAAAACTGGTAAATTAGATTTTGATAATGTGTACTTTGTAAAAGAACTTAAGTTTATTCTCTTTAGTGTCTCACAAATGTGTGACAAAAAGAACAGTGTTATTTTTACTGACACTGAATGTTTTGTCCTGTCTCCTAACTTTAAGTTAACTGATGAAAGCCATGTTTTGCTTAAGGTTCCTAGAATAGACAATATATACAGTGTTGATTTAAAGAACATGGTTCACAAAGGAGGTTTGACTTGTCTTTTTGCAAAGGCCACATCTGATGAATCTAAGCTATGGCATAGAAGGCTTAGACACTTAAATTTCAAAACAATGAATGAATTGGTTAAGGGAAACCTTGTTAGAGATTTACCTTCTAAAGTTTTTGAAAATAGAACCCAAGAATGCACATAAAGCATTACAGGATCCAAGCTGGGTGAAGGCTACGCAGGAAGAGCTTCTACAATTCAAGCTACAAGAAGTTTGGACTCTGGTAGATTTCCCAATTGGGAAGAGAGCTATTGGTACTAAATGGGTTTTCAGATGCAAAAAGGATGAAAGAGGCATTGTGATAAGAAACAATGCAAGATTGGTAGCTCAGGAATACACTCAAGAAGAAGGGATTGACTATGATAAAGTCTTTGCCCCAATTGCAAGAATTGAAGCTATAAGGTTGTTCTTGGCTTATGTTTCATACAAATATTTTGTGGTGTATCAGATGGATGTGAAAAGTGCTTTTCTTTATGGGACAATTGAAGAAGAAGTTTATGTCTCTCAACCACCTGGATTTGAAGATCCTGACTTTCCTGATAAGGTATACAAGGTGGAAACAGCACTTTATGGTTTACATCAAGCTCGCAGTGCTTGGTATGACACATTGTCAACATACCTGTTGGACAATGGTTTTAGTAGAGAGAAGATTGACAAGACCTTGTTTATCAGAAGACACAAAGATGATATTCTGTTGGTTCAAGTTTATGTTGATGATATTATCTTTGGATCCACAAACAAGGTGTTGTGCATTGAGTTTGAGACATTGATGCATGAAAGGTTTCAGATGAGTTCTATGGGATAACTGACCGGATCTACACACACTCCTTGTGTTAGATTAATACTTTGAATGATGTCTAGTCTAGCAAGCGGAATTTACTAGCTAGCACTTAGAAGATTTATTTGTGTTTTGTATTAACGAATCAACAAAGAATGAACAATGAACAATATACTTCAACGATTCAATATTATTAATCAATAATACGAGTGATCTCCTATCACTAGGGTTTACATCCTTGAATCTTAACAAACAATACGTAAAACTTCTGTGTCATCCCAAAACTTTAACCTAGGTAATCCTTTTATAGACTAAGGATTCCTTTACAAGATAACTATCAACATAACATTATAAGATATACATTAAATCTTTTATATAATTATCTTTACACGATTTTATCATAAACGGTACAAACTTCTTCATTCACCAGTACTAACTGCTTATGTCTTCAAAACTCTTCAGCAGTACTAACTTTCATCTTCAACAGTACTAACTGCTATAGCTTAATTTCCTAACAATCCTCCCCTAAACTTATGATTTCTATCCAAATCACTAAGTTTCTTCAAATTAAGCTTCTTCTTCTTAATGTGGAAAATTCTTTCAAACATCTATCACATCAGTCACTTTAGCCTTTGACTTTTCTTTGCTCTACAAGGTTGAAAATCTTTGTAACTAACAAGTCTGCCATCTCAGAGTCTTCTTCAACCTTGAGTCTTCCTTGTATCATAGCCACTAACACAAATATTCTGAGTGGATAGTCTTTTTCCACCAACATGTAGATTTCTATCCCATCTGGAGTAGAAACTCTATGTACTCCACATGATTCAAACAAATACCAATACACATCCTTAACTTGTGCTTCAAATCTCTACATTGACTCTCCACTCTCAGGTTCATAGATTCTCTTCAACTGAACCCATAATTCTTTGTCTTTGTCTTCAGTAGGATCTTTATCTCTGAATCTCTTTTTTACTAATCTCTATAGTTGATTAAGATCTTCTCTGTCAAAACTTCTAAGTAAATCTTTAAACAACTTTTACCTTTCAGAAATATCACCAACTTTGATAATCTTCCATCCTTTCATTCTTCCATCAATGAACACTTCCCAGTCAATGATTGGATGTTTTACTTGTAAAGGTTTGATATAAGAAGATTCAGGAACAATCATCATCATACTTTTGATCTTCTCATTGGTTAACCCTTCTTCTTCAGACTTTTGTTTCTTTGCAGCATCAGATTCAAGAACTTCTGGTTGTCTTTTCTTTTTCCTTGTCATGTCCTCTCTGATTGGAGTATTCAGCCTTGTATATACTTCAAAGAATTTCCTTTCAATTTCAGCATCTGTCCATCCAGTAAAGTCACTCAACTTGTAATCAGCTTGATTCTTCAAATAGTGCTTCATGAAATTGACTTTCTCCTTCCTGGTAGGTAACTTGGTCTTGTAACCAGACTTTTGCCTTTCTCTGATTTTGTGCATTAAGTTACTCCAAGTAGCTTCTTTATTTGTCTTCAAGATAAATTCCTTGAGCATCTCTGACTTTTCTTCTACATTTGACTCCTGATCATTAAGAACCATCACATCATGAGCTTTTATAATACAATTAGAATCTAACAAGTATTGAAGTTGCTCATTAAACTCTTCTTGATTAAAATCTTCAGTTCTTGTTCTATCCATGAAACCAGCTATGTTCTTTTCATCATCAGCAGCCATTTTCCTTGCTAATTCCTCATCTTGAGCAATCTGAGCTTTCTTAGCTTCTTCATCAGCCAATTATTCTTTTACCATTCTCCTTGCAACTTCTGCATCATGATCTATCTAAACTTGAGTTTTTGGTTTTAATGTCTTGAGCCCTTCAAGTTCTTGAGCTGCTTCCTCTTCCTCTTGTGTCATAGCTCTTTTACCTTTATCAGCTCTTCTTCTTTCCTAAACTAGCTCGGCTGAAGTTTCACCAGTTGGAACTGCTTGATGCTCTGTCTCAGCAGTTGGAACTGCTTCAACAGTCTGAACCTTTTCTGCTTCATGGGTATCAGTCTGAACTGCTTCAAGTTCTTCTTCTTCCATATCTGCATTACCAGAACCTATATCAAATTATTCTTCTTCCTCTTCATTATGCCTCCCCTGAGAACTTGATCCATCTTTGTCTTTACCAAATTTCCTCCCCTGTTTGGAAGAATTTCCACCATCAACATCATCTGAATCATCTGAGTCATCACTAGAAGAATCATCATCCAGTACCATTCTTGCTCTTTTCTGCTTGAGTTGATCTTTCAGCTTTTTCACCTTCAAAGATAACCTGTTAAAAACTTTAGCAGAATTATCCTTTTGGGCTTTGAGCTCATCCTTGATGCTTGTAAGATCTGTCTCCAAACTTTCAACTTTGGCAACTAACTTGGTACATAATTCCGTCAATGCATTTTGGTTAGAACTACCCTCATCACTTCTAGCTGTGTGACCTGCTAGGAGAGGTGAATCATGGGGAAAGGATCTAGGAACCACTCTAGGTGTTTCCCTTCTCCTATAAGTGATGCGCAATTGTGATGGTTGGGTTCTTTCAAGTACTTGAGTGGATGTGTGATGGGGATCAGTTGGAACAGCTGAACCTTCACCCAACTCAGTTTGAAGCATTTGAGGAAACAATGGAACTGGTTCCCCTTGAAAAAGCCTACTAGCCATAGCAATATTTTGAAAAACCTTTGATTGAAGGCTAGGAGTAGCAAAAATTTACTTGGTTTTGTAAGCAGATATGTCTTTTTATTCAAAAGTGTTTGAACAAACCTGGGATACATTAAAAACTTTGTTTTGCTTGTAACATTAGATTCCATACCCTCAAAAATAAATTTTGAAAAGTTAAAAACTCTGTTTGTAGACAAACAAATGAGAGCAATAGCAATATTGCTACTGAACTGCTCCCAAGCAGTCTTTTTAGGACTTAAACAACTTAAAAGGGTATGTATCAAAAATCTCCATTGAGGTGAGAAACATCCTTTTTGAAAAGTTAATTTATGTTCAGATGTATCATACCCCATTTTGGTAAGTTCTTCCCATATTTCAGTATTAGGCATAGTGTTAATACCATCTGAGTCATTTAATTTAAGATGTCTCCTAATTATAGACTCGGTAACAACAAAAGCTACACCATCCACTTCAGAATGAATTTCTGAGTCTCCATCTTCACTAGTCAAGACAGTAGCATTCTGCCAGAACTGCGTGATGTACGAGACATAAAGAGTAGGAGAAACAGTTAGAGCATACCTTATGTGAGAGTGGTTGAGAAAGTCCACAATCTCATAAAACTTTGGCCCATCTCCCGCCTCTGTTTTCTCAAGAAACGCAACCTGATTATGACGCTTAACAAATTCCAATCCAGCCATTCTTAGTGATGAAAAATGAAAGATTATAGCAATACGATGATCGTTTAAATTGGAATTGAGGTTTTATGGAGTCGTTTGGGGTTTATAGGTACTGTTTAGGGTTTTGCGAAATATGCGTATGAGATAAATTATCTTTAGAAAGAGAATAAATGAATTTATGGTAAAAAGATAATTATCGTCTATAAAAATCCCTATAAGTACCTTAAGAATAACGGTTTTACCTCAACGGCTAGAAAATTAATTACTGACAGATTTTTACAACGGCTAGTTGAACCGTACTAACTTTGTACTAACCGTACCAACTGTTGGAAAAATTTTGTTGAGCCGTATGAACTTATTGAAAAGGATTTTAAAATATCATGGCTCAAACATAGTTTTTAGCAAACTATCAGCTATCAACGGATTTGATATGTCTTTACCAATAGCCGTTTGCTTTGGACTAGCCAACTCTTCACACTTAGATATGGTGAGCTGATAACCATACAATTTTTGGTAAATTGTCAACCATCAACGGATTTGATTAGTCTTTACCAGATACCGTTTGCTCTGGACTAGTTGGTTCTTATGTGGGTTAGACATGGTGAACCAATTACCATTTGTTGTGTGCAAAGATCACACACTCAGCTCCAAATCACCATTACAGTCCAAAACATATAGCATTAAATTCCTTGGTGTTCATCACCCAAAATCTGCAAGTGTTAGTCCAAAAACAAAGAAACAAGCCACAAAGAACTTGTCTCAAATATAACAGACTTAGGCTTTCCTCTTGCATCAACATAATTCATTCTTTTCAAAACAATTTTAGCACCATTGGGTTTGATGGGTCTCCAAACCCAACATGCTGATGCATTCACACCATTTCCCATATTTCCCTTAGCAGTGTTTTTATTAACACCAGTACCAATTACTCTGCTAGCAGTTGGAACTGCTGGCTTGGTAGTTGTTACCTTAGGTTTCCAAACTTGGTTTGTTACAACTGCTTTGTGATGAAATGGTCTTTTAACATTTATTGGTGCTGATTTGGAAAACATTTTTGCACCTTGAACTGTTGGCCTTGGGTTAACAGGTCTAATAGGTCTGACAGTCTGAACTGCTGGTCTAGCAGTTTGAACTGCTTTGGGTCCAGACCTTAAAAGAACTGATCTAGGTATCATTATAGTGTTTGTTGGATGAGTGGGAGGTCTAACAGTGTTCACCCTAGGACTTGAATACCTATTTACCCATTTATCACAAAAGGCTGCAAGATGGTCAAAACTACCACATGAATAACAAGCTTTCTGATGAAGCGAAAAGTGTACCGCTTTTAGGGGGTCATTTAAGCCCTAAATCGTATTTATTTGATAAAATATTGCCCTAAATCGTTCCTTTTGTCATTTTAGGTACTTTGGAGAAGAAATCTGGAAAAGGAAGCATTTTGGACGTTTTTGGAGCATAAAAGTGAAGAAAACGACAAAGTCTCAAAATCGGCTGGAAAAGTACCTTTGACGGCGTCAAGTATTACTCTTGACGGCGTCATGGCTTGGCAAAAGAGGTGGATATGAAAAATACACATGATAAGCCAGGGAGTTTTGCAATGGAAAGTCTGACGGCGTCACCCTTTAAGGTGATCAAGGCCATCACGGTTTAAGTTAAAGCGAGACGGCGTCAAGCCCATTTCTGACGGCGTCAACCTTTGATAAGCCAGAGCGGATTTTGGAGCACTAAAGAGGGACGGCGTCAAGAAGGCCATCCGGGAACCCTAGACACGGCGAGGTGACGGCGTCAAGATCTACAACGTGACGCCGTCAGCCCTTAAACTCTATATATAGTTTTGCAATTTTTTGTCATTAGTGTGCAACTTTGTGAGGAGAAACCCTAAGACGAATTTCTGCCATTTTAAGGGTTTTCATACCCTTGGATCTCCCATGTTTAATTGAAGATAAGTAATTACTTAATCAATCAATATGTCTATGTGTTGTTTGATTATATCTTGTTCTTGTCTTTTAATTAACATGCTAGGCTAGATTTATCTTGTGTTTGCTTAGATCTAATGAAACCTAGCTATTGATTATTGGTTGTTAGTGTGTTATTAATTGTATTGGATGATTGTTCATCGATGTTAGGCTTAAGAAAACTGGCTAACTTCCTATTCGGTAACTTGCTTGAACGTCTTAAGAAACATGAACCAATGCGTACTAAGGTTTTTATGGTTGTATTTAATGCATGAGCGAATTCTAGTGATCCCATGTTAGGAGCTTCTTAGCCGGCTCGACATAGGAGTGAAGTAGGAGCTTGTAGAGTTGGGGAAGTACGTACGCCACCCCACGATTGGTATTAAGGAATACACCCGTCATCCACGCAATGAATACACACTAATCAACCGGTAAAAGATAGTTAGGGAGTAAGGAAATCTAAGTAAACACATTTCTCTCCACATAAGTTTCACAACATTTTCATTTTCATTATTTTATTTTATTTGCATTTGTAGTTATTTGGGTTAGCTGACTAGCAACTAATTCCGCCCACTCCTTCAAACCCGAGATTTTACTTGCTTTCATAAAAAATATAAAAATACAAAAAGAATCTTCCCTCACCCTTAGACCTATTAGAATAGTTTTTCAATCCTAACAACACTATTCCCTGTGGAGAACGATCAATCCCCCGTACTTACCACTACACTATACTACATCGGTCTGGTACACTGCCTGGTGGGGTTGTAAGCCTCTTGAGATCCCTCGAGAGGTAAAACCTGTTGTAAGGTAGCAAAACCACGCATCACTTTCCTATAGTAGACAAAATCATCCCCTAATTGGTGAGATTTGAGGTCATTCCAATTCCTTTGGTTACCTCTTGGCTTGTTTGTGGTTCTATACATTTCTGCATACCTAACTGTTGGTCTAAAAGGTTTGGCATTTGATCTAAGCCTAACAGTCTCAGGTTTAACCATCTTTGGAACTTTTGGTTCCTCCACTTTAGCACTAACAGGCTTAACCACAGCCTGATCATCCTCATCATCAGAAGTCCATTCCTCAATGGTTGGAGCATCTGAGTCCTTAGCTGAGGACCTATCAGAAGACACATTGTCCTCAGATAGTGATTTATCACTAGCACTCTCATACACAGGTTTATCAACTACATTCTTTTTAGGTTGAGGACCATATTTAAGCTCAGGTAGTTGAAATTCAGGTAGTCCTGTGTGTTCTAAGTCTATGCCTGGGGGTGTTGGAATTCCTCTATAGGGAGGTGGAAATGACTTATAACCTAGGCCTGACTTAGCTTTATTAAGGATCTGACACTCAACAATCTTACTAACACCCTGAGTTGCAAATTCTAGTGTGTCAACAGTCATTTGAATGTTCTCCTTTTCTTTCTTAACCTGTTCTAGCTCATGTTTCAACATAGTAATTTCATTCTCTCTAAACATTAAGTCTCTCTTAACAATAATCATATCATCAGAAAACTTTGACTCATTACTTTTATAATGAACAATTTGTTCTTCTAACATAGCTAAAGCCCTCTTATGATTTGCTAAGTTAAAAGCAGTTTCGACTAGCTCTTTTCTCTGATTCTCATATCTTTTCTTAAGTGTTTCTAGATCTTTTAAAGCTTCACAAGATTTAGAACATTTAGAAACTTGTACCTCAGAATCTGAAAATGCCATAAGAGCAACCACTGTAGATGCTTCTGCTTCTTCCTCTGCAATGTAGCTCCAGTCAAACCCTAAGCCATCAATGGCAACCATGGCTTTCGAGCTTGAATCAGTAACCTCCACAACCCTTGACTTGTTTCCATATCCTCTGCTCTTTCCATCTTGTTGGCTTGGCAATCTACACTCCCTTGAATAATGACCTTTCATGTGGCAATTGAAACACTCAATCTTGGACTTGTCATACCCTGCAACATCATTGCTGTTTATGACAATCTTCTTGCCAGTCTTCTTCAAGAATCTCCTAGCTCTCAAGCTGAGAAGAGAGAGCTGCCACTTGATATCCATTTCTTCGATATCATCTTCATCAATCTCTTGAAGATCTGAATGAGTCAACATACTTCCATTGTGCTGAGTAGTCAAGAAAGCACAATAAGTATCTTCATTCAAAAGTCCACTAGTACTGCTTAAGGTGCTAGCAGTACCAAGGTTTGCACTAGCAGTACCAACTGCTCCAGCAACTTGCACAATAAGTATCTTCATTCAAAATTCCACTAGTACTGGGAGTTGATACAAATCCAAATTCCCTGAGCTTGAGCTTGAGCTTGATCCAGCAGACTTCTTAATATCATGTTCAAATATCTTGAAGTTGCTATAGAGATCCATTAAGCTCATGGAATCTATATCAGGCTTGTTTTTCCATATAACCACATGCATAGCCCATTCAGCCGGTAGACTCCTTAGAAATTTGGAGTTGAGATCTTCCTAAGGCATCTCAATTCCTAGAACAGCCAATTGACTCACTAGTTTTTGAAGTCTATTAAACATATGATCTAGTGACTCGTTGCTTGTTGCTGAAAAATTCTCAAACTGTTGCTTGAGAAGAGTCTTCTGAGATTTCTTGGTGGCTTCGTTCCCACCATATCTTGCAACAATAGCTTCAAAAAGGGTTTTAGCACACTTAAACTTGCTAAAATCAACAACTGGTCATTGGGAATAGTCATCAGAAGCAAACTTCTAGCCTTAACTTCATTCTTGTGCCTTGCCTTCTCTTCAGTAGTGGTTGGCTTTGTCTGCACTGTAGTCTCAGATTTACCTTCAACAACAGTTGTTGTTGATACGGGTGAGAAGGAGTTTCCTTCTTCAATGATCTCCCAAAGAGTATAATCTTGAACTTGGAAGAACTGCTGAATTCTTAATAGCCACATATCGAACTCATTGGGCTTAAGCATTGGAAGCTTAGCAGCAATATTAGTCTGACTTGTTGTTGTTTCCATGTCCATCTTTTCTTGAACAAATTTGTCTGGATCTTCTAAACCAAAGTATCAGTTACCTGTCTCTGATACCACTTGACCGGATCTACACACATTCCTTGTGTTAGATTAAAACTTTGAATGATGTCTAGTCTAGCAAGCGGAATTTACTAGCTAGCACTTAGAAGATTTGTTTGTGTTTTGTATTAACGAATCAACAAAGAATGAACAATGAACAATATACTTCAACTTCAACGATTCAATATTATTAATCAATAATACGGGTGATCTCCTATCACTAGGGTTTACAACCTTGAATCTTAACAAACAATACGTAAAACTTCCGTGTCATCCCAAAACTTTAACCTAGGTAATCCTTTTACAGACTAATGATTCCTTTACAAGATAACTATCAACCTAACATTATACGATATACATTAAATCTTTTCTATAATTATCTTCACACGGTTTTATCTTAAGCAGTACAAACTTCTTCATTCACCAGTACTAACTGCTTATGTCTTCAAAACTCATTAGCAGTACTAACTTTCATCTTCAATAGTACTAACTGCTATAGCTTAATTTCCTAACAATAACTCACATTCTTCTTAGGGTTACAAGTCAAGCAAAAGGAGGATGGCATATTTATCATTCAAGATAAGTATGTGGCTGATATTTTGAAGAAATTTGGGTTTACTGATGTAAAGCCTGCAAAGACAACAATAGAAACTTCCAAACATTTGCTCAAGGATGAAGATGGTGAAGAAGTTCATGTACACTTATATAGATCAATGATTGGTTTATTGATGTATCTTACAACTTCAAGACCTGATATTATGTTTGTTGTGTGTGCATGTGCTAGATACCAAGTCACACCAAAAGTTTCACATCTTAATGCTGTGAAAAGAATTTTTAGATACTTGAACGGTCAACCTAAATTGGGCCTTTGGTATCCAAAAGATTCACCTTTTGATTTGGTAGCATACACCGATAGAGATTATGCTGGAGCAAGCTTAGATAAGAAATCCACAACAAGAGGTTGTCAATTTCTAGGATGTAGGTTGATTTCATGGCAGTGCAAGAAGCAAATAGTGGTTGCTAATTCCACAATAGAAGCTGAGTATATGGCTGCTTCAAGTTGTTGTGGACAAGTGCTCTGGATTCAGAATCAATTGCTGGATTATGGGTAGGGCTGTAAACGAACTGAACGTTCGGTGAACATTTCATGAACCGTTCGGTAAAAAGTTCGTTTATGTTCGTTTATTTATTAAATGAACAAACATAAACAATATTTTACGTTCGTTTTGTTAAATGAACGAAAATGAACAAAAGTCGCGTCCGTTCATTTATGTTCGTGAACGTCCGATTATGCGTTCGTTAACGTTCGTTTATGTTCATTTATTTATTTATGTTCGCATATCATATATTTTAATTGTATAATTTTAAAATTCGCTTGTTTAAACAAAACACTTGTAAAACAATATATTGTGCATAATTGTATAAACTTTTTGTTTGTTAGTCTATGTTCATTTATGTTCGATTGTTTATGCTCATTTAGCGTTCGTTTAGTCTCTTAATGAGCGAACATAAACGAACATGAACAACACATTTTCTTAATAAACGAACATGAACAAGAAAATTCGTCCGTTTAAGCGTTCGTGTTCGTTTATTTGTTCGGTTAAAATTAAATGAACGAACATGAACAAGGCTCCGTTCGTGTTCGTCCGGTTCGTTTACAACCCTAATTATGGGTACCATTTTATGCATACCAAAATATTTATTGATAATAGCAGTACTATGTGCATAATTCAAATAGTTAAAATTCATACTGACAATAATGTTGCAGATTTGCTCACAAAAGCTTTTGATGTGGGTAGATTTTAATTTTTGATTGCAAGTATTGGAATGTTAAATCTTTAAAATCTCTTATCTCTTTGTGTTTTGTAAAGTTTTGTAAGGATTAGTACTGTTATTTAAGTCAATAAATTGTTTCTGCTGCTAAGTATACTTAGTGTTGCTAGTTATACTTAGAACTGATGTGTTAATGTTGCCAGTTATACTTAAAACTGCTAAGTATAATTGATAATGTGATAATTGTGCATTGTGTTATTGCTTATGTTTTTTGACTAATCTTTTGAAGGATAAGCTAAGACAAGTGTTGGAATGATGATACATAATCTGTTTGGAGTGGAAACTGAGTTTGTGCTGCTAAGCATAAGTTAGTGTTGCTAAGCCTAACTTAATGCTGGTAGTTTTCTGCTGCTAAGTTTGAGAGTGCAGGGTACTGTTTTAGAACTTTGAACAATTAAGGGTTTATATCCTTCAATCATTCACACAAGTGTTTTTATCCGATCAAAACCTTTCTCAAACTAAACCCTAACTTGTTTTTATCATTTAATTGCAAAACCCAGCAAAACCCTACACGATTTTTCAAAATTACACTATGTCGACTTTCTCTTTTGCTGAGCAACACAACATGGTTGCATTTTTGCAAAAACCCAAAGAGTCTGAAGGGTTTACTGAAATCATTGATTTCTTAAATGCAAGTTGTTGAAGATCGTTTAGCCCATCTAGGAACAATAACAATGATACGTACGCAGCGGATAAACACAAAATAATCATTATTATTGAACAAGGTTTTTCTTCGCCATCATCTCTACCACTAACAAACTTACAAACCCTAGGCGTCTACACTAAGACTTGACGCCTAGAACACACACACACACTATTTCCTTGAGTTACATCTCTAACTCCTGTGTTAAATAAACTACGCCCCCATCTCTTTATAAACTAGAGATTAGGGTTACAAATGACCTAACTTTCACAGGAAGATATCTAATATATTACAATAAGTCCCTATAGTTTTGTAATCATCAAATCATAATTCCCAACACAAGTCATATTAGATTTGCATTAACAGTAAACCCTACTATATATATATCCCACATTAAACAGTTTTGGTCTACTGCAATGGTCAAAACTATTAATAGGGAAGAACAGATACATGCCTTTGTAGATGGACAGGAAATTCTCATTACTGAGTCATCTGTTAGGCAAGTTCTTAAACTAGCAGATGCTAATAGAATTGAGAATCTTCCTAATTCTACTCTTTTTAAAAACCTTGCACAGATGGGTATGTATGGAAAAGTGATTCAATAAAATTTTCAAAAGGATCCTTCTCCCCTCAGTGGAAATTCTTGATTCATAATATCTTACAGTGTCTTAGTCCAAAGAAAACTGGCTAGAATGAGTTTAGCAGCAATGTAGCTTCTGCCATAGTCTTCTTGGCTACAAACCAAAAATATAATTTTTCAAGAATGATTTTTGGTGGTATGGTCAAGAACTTGGATAAATCTGCAAGCAAAATTTTCTTATATCCAAGGTTCTTACAATTACTTATGGACAAACAGTTTTCTGAAAAGAAAACTCACAAAAAGGTTTATGAGGCTCCCTTTCATTCAAGAAAACTTTTTGTAAACATGAAAAGGGAGGAAAAATATTTTTCGGGCATAGTAACACCATTGTTTCAAACAATGTTGGAACTAAATCAGGGTGAAGTTTCAGTAATCCCAACTGAAACCCGTCACACACCCACTATTTTACCATCCACATCTCAACCACAAAAGACCTATACCCGTAGGATCACAAAGAAAAAGGGCACTAAGCTTCCTCAGGCTAGCGCTGATATGGATGCAGATGAGGCTACCAATAAGGAGAGGGAAGGTAGTTTGGAAAGGGCTACTACTACTGCTATTGGCTTAGATGCAGAGCAGGACAGTAGTAACATAGCTAAGACCCAAACCAGGGCAACATCTAATGGGTCAAGTTCCCATGGAACTGACTCAGTTGTTGGAAACCCCAGGCGCCAAGAAACCATGGGGGGCTCAAAAGCTCAAACTAGGTTTGAGGCTGAGTCTAACATTCCCAATGATGCACCACTCGGGAGAGGTAACACACTCCGAAGTGCTGAGGGTAGTATGCAACTAACCAATGAATTGATGGCTATGTGTACCACACTTCATAAAGATGTCTTTGACCTGAAGGAACTCACAACCACTCAGTAAAAAGAAATTTCAGCCTAGAAGAAGATCACTTCTTCTCAACAAATCACTATTACAAAGTTGAGAAAGAAGCTCAAGCAACTTGAAGGGCAAAGAAAGGCAAAAACTCACAAGTTGAAGAGGTTATTCGAAGTGGGTACAGCTGCTAGGGTAGAGTCCTCTGACTCTGATGATGTTCTCAACATGGCTACAAATGAGGATGCTCCCAAACAGGGGGGGGGGAATAATGAGAGCATGGTTTCAGGGGAGGCTATGGTGGATGAGCAGGTTGTGTATGAGAGTGATGAATTTGTGGTAGCTGATCAACAAGGAAATGAAATGGTTTTGGATGGTGCTACTAAGTCTGTTAAGACTGTTGGGTTAGTTGTTGAGATGGTGATTGAAGTGGCTAAGTTAATGGTTAATGTTGTTGATGTTAATGCTGCTGATGTATCAGTTAGTGCTGCCAGTTCTAAAATTACCGCTGCTGGGCAACAAGTTAGTATTGCTGTACCAGAAGTTTGTGTTGTTGCTCAAGAAACAACTACTAGTGTTGCTGAAACAACTTTTATGGATGATGAAACCATTTTGGCTCAAGCTATGATAGATTTAAAGAAGTCAAAACCACCAGTCAAATGGGTTATCATTAAAGAACCATCTTCAACAACAACAACAACAACAACCATCACACAAAAATCACAGGGTAAAGATAAGGGTAAAAGTATTTTGGTTGAAGCTAAAAAAGATCCTGTTCTGCTTTCAAGAAAAGAGCAACTTAAACTGGGAGAAGAAGCTGCAAAGAAATTACAAGAAGAATATGATGCTGAACATCAAAGAATCTTAGCAGAAAGAGCTAAAAAAAAGAAGAAGCTAGTCTCAGTCTTATTCAACAATGGGATGAATGGGATGATATTCAAGCCAAGATTGAGGCACATGGTTTATTAGCTCAGCAAATGTTGCAAGAAGAGCTATCAATGGAAGAAAAGGCTAAGTTATTTATGGAGCTCTTGGAAGAAAGAAGAAAACATTTTCTAAGAAAGAAAGCTAAAGCCAAAAGGAATAAACCACCCACCAAAGCTGAACAAAGGAAAGTAATGAGTACATATCTGAGAAACATGGATAGTTGGAAGCCTAGTCAGTTGAAGAATCTTAGTTTTGAGAAGCTAAATGATCAGTTTGACAAGGTATTCAAGAGGCTAAATACATTCATTGCTATGGATACAGAGGTGGTGGGTAGTTCATTAAAAAGAACTAGAGCAGTGTTAGAGTCTGAGGTTGTTAAGAAACAAAAGGCAGATGTGCCAATAGCAGAGTAAGAGCAAGAGATTGAGCAAACAGAGCAAGAGCAAGAGCAAGAAGGTGATTATCAAGCAACGGCTAATCTACTACAATTGACAAAACTTGCAAGTGATCATGATGAAGAAATTCTTGATGTTGCTCCTTTGAAGACTAAGGTACCTATCATAGATTGGAAAACTGGTTATCATGGAAAAACTGCTTGGTGGGAGATAATCAGAGTTGGTGGACAGTTTCAAAGGTTTGTCACTTTTGAACAAATGCTCAGAAAATTTGATAGAGATGACTTAGAAACATTATGGAAGCTGGTAAAAGATAAGTATGGATTAACAAGGCCAGAAGGCATTTTGGATAGAGTTCTCTGGGGTGATTTAAAAGTTATGTTTGAACCACATCCAGAAGATAGTGTATGGTCTGGATAGTTACATAATAAAGTTGTGCTTTGGAAGCTTTTTCAATCATGTGGAGTTCATACTGTGATGATGAAAGGACTGCAAATCTACATGCTAGTTGAGAAAGATTATCTTTTAAGTAAGGCTACAGTCCATCAGATGCTAAATGGAACAGTCAAGCTTCAGATTGATGTTTTTGATGAATGGTCTATAAGCTGCTCAAGAAGATGGAGAGAATATTTACACCAAAATAAAAGAAGTAGTAAGATGTTTGGAAGCATCCTCCTGGTGATGGTTTACACTTTGAAGGAAACTTGATGATTTTAGGAGAAAATATCAAGTTTAGGGGAGGATTGTTGGGATTTAATGGCTTCAAGGTGTTAATGCTGCTCATGATGTTAAGACTGCTCACAGGATTAAGACTGCCTAGGTACTTAAATGAAAATACTCTACGTATGTTTCTACTACTGGTACAAAGATTAAGACTGCTAGTGTATATTACTACTGCTGGTAATGTTGCTGAACTTCAAAGAAATACACTAAGTATGTTAGTGCTACTAAAAAAAAAGTTAATGCTGCTAAGCCTAACTTACTACTGCTGAAGTATTAATGCTGCCAGAGTTAAAGTTTAGTGCTGCTGGAGTATAGATTAGTGCTGCTAATGTATTAAGTCGGTTTATGTGTAAGATAAGTATAGTAATACCGTGTAACACGTTTAGATAAATATAGCAAAGATTTATCTTGCATAGAAAGTTATTGTAAGCCGACTAGGACTCCTTAGTCTATAAAAGGAGGTCCTAGGGCATAGAGATTGATACGTATTCATTGAGTCATAGAGTTATAGCTTCAAGGTTGTAAAACCCTAATACTATTGAGTATTCGTATTATAGTCAATAATATTGAAGCGTTTTGTTTGATATAATTGTGTTCTTAATTTACTGTTACACTGTTACAAAGTTCTTCTTAAAATCAAGTACAAGATTTCGCATTGTATTTGATAAACTGAAAGATAATTTCTATACTTAGTTGTGTTGAATTTATTCAAAATAACTAAACCTTACAAGCTAAGGGATTCGATCAAGTGCATAACTGGTATCAACAAGTTTGTGTTTATTTTGTGATTTTTGAGTTGGGTTTTTGTGTGTGTAAAAATATGTATTTATGCAGTGTGTGTCTAGTGTGCGCATTGTGTATCCAGGTGTGTGTTTTTTTAAGTAGATGACATTTTTTTTTTTAGATTTAATAAATGGCTAGGAGTGGGGTGTTTGTTTGGGTTTAGGAGTGAGCTTAGCAAAAGTTTATTTATTTATTTATTCATTTTTAATTTTAATTTTGTAATTTTATTTTTATAAAAATGCTATTTGTATTTTAATTTAATGAATGAGAAATTAGTTTGTATGAAAAAGAAAATAAAAATGGTGGCTCTCAAAAAATTGGTGTTAATGGTTTTTTAAGTGATGGGCCATTTGATGTGTTGTTGTTAAAAGTGAGAATGCTGAAATAGTACTGAAGTGACATCATTTTTTGATGTTATGATACCTAGAGCTCTTAGGTTTTATTAAGCTTGCGCAAGTTATGTGTCACTCGGTATGGTGTGTTTTTATTTTTTATTTATATTTTTCACACAACATGTTCTTTGTTATCGTATAGATAATCTCAATAGGTTAGGACTTTGGGTGGTTCGGATTTAGGTAGTGAACAAAAACGAATTAAACCCAAAATCGATGTGCTATGATCGAGACTGTCCAAAATCTCCTTAAATCCAACTAGTTTTAAAACTTGTATGCTTACGAGGTTTTGACGTAAGTTACACTAACAAAGTTTTAACATACGTTTAATTTAGTGAGCATTTGTGTATTATTATTTAAAATTACCTATGAATAATTTACAATGATCATTTTCAATTTTTCATCAATAATTACCTTTATTTATCGTTTAGATTTAGTTTTGTTTATAATTTTTTAAATCTATTAATATTTTGTACAAATGTTGAGGTTGATGTTCTTAATTTAAGAGTTAATTTCATAAATGGTCCCTGTTTTCTGTCGGGTTTAACAGATTTAATCACTTTACTTTTTTTTTAACTGGTTTGGTCCCTGTGGTTGCGAGCTATAACGGGTTTGGTCCATTGACCAATTTTTCTGTTAGTTTGACTGTTTAAAGGGATAAAATGACCAAACTACCCTCATATTATTATTATTATTATTATTATTATTATTATTATTATTATTATTATTATTATTATTATTATTATTATAACATTTTTTTAAAACATAATTATAACATCTTCAATATCATCTTCTTCATTATTCTAAATCTCAACCAACTTTATCCACCACTTTTTTCAGCAATCATTCATAAATTCCGGCAACCATTTATATATTTCACACATCTTCAACAAACACCCATCTTCCATATTTTTTTTTTCTTTAACAAATCAAACACCCACAAACCCATAACTTTATAACACACACAAATCAAAACCCTCATCATCTTTGTTAGACCCGTTTTCCGGGTACTTGGACCCCACTCTAGATGAAAGTGGACCAAAGGCCTTACGTGATTGGCCAGTCAACGAATGTGGAGTAGTGGTCAAACCCGATGGTCAATCTAATAGTTGACGAAGGTGAAATATAGTTTTGGAAGTTATGATGCATAACTTAAGGGACTAATCTTGCCTAGTATTAAAGAAGTTATAATATGTAGTGTGGCCAAAATAGAAGCAATGAGACTTGAGGGGCTATTCTTGCCATAAGCCCAAACTTGTGTTTAGATAAAAATGTCCAGGAAAGTCTAGACATTTCCACAATATTCAAGGGTTGTGTGGGGTGTCGGCTTAGAGAAGAAAAGAGAGGGAAAATAGCTTGATGATGAAGAGTATGATTAGTGAATGATTCCATACCAAGAGATAAGCCCTAGCAATGATTTCCCAAGTAAGTAATCTCCTTAATTAGTGTTAATTGATGAATTGAGAAGTTTGGGTTTATGAACCCTAACTTGGGAAATATGGGTAGATGGTATTTTAAGTATAATTAAGAGGTAATGATGATTATGTGATGTGTTGATGATGGGTTTAAGTTAGTAAGTGATGGGATTGTTTATCATGTAATCAAGATATGATTATATGATGATTAGAGATGAAAGAAGTAAGTTGATGGTTGTATAAACCATTGTTATGATTATTATGTTATGTGTTAAGTGTTTGTATGATGTTATGATTTAGGGTGTTTAGGATGATGATGATGATGATGATGATGATGATGATGATGATGATGATGATGATAAGGTTGATGATGAGGCCTTGATTGTGCTTAGCTTGGAGCTAAGGTAAGTAAAATGATGGTGACATGTGTTATATGAATTTCTAACATATATGTATTATGTATGTTTTATGTCAAGTAATATAGATTTGAGATATGCTTAAGTGATGTGATGAATATGGCATATGTGATGAGTTGATGTTATGTGATAGATGAGACTTGGAGTAGTAAGCTTCTAAAGTAAGTGTTAAATGTATATGATGCTTATCTGTTGATTGAAGTATACTAGTATGTTATGATCGTTTTACTTACTAAGCCTTTGTGCTTACGGTTTAGTTGTCTAACCATTTTGTAGGTTTGTATGCTTTTATGGATGGCTTGGATATAGAGAATATGGAATTGGCTATGCAAGATTAAAGGTAGTATGTGATTAGGAGCTTAGGTAGAATACCGAGCTCATGTGTAAAGTTTGTACCCCCGTTGGTCTTTTCTTGGTTAGTAAAGTGTAACCGTGTGGCAAATGGTATGTTAAGGTTGTCCTATCAATTTGGTGGTCAATCGATGTGTCCAAGTATGTTTTATGTGTTTATAGTCAAAGTTAAGGGGGTGTTTGGCAAAAGTGTAAATATACCCATTTTGGGTTGTGAACGGGTCAAGGGTTTATGGAACATGTTTAATATGTTAAAGTAATGATATTGGCCAAGTTTGGCGGGTAAATGAATTGGTAAAGATGGTTTGTAGTGTAAATGGGTCAAAACGGGTGTTTTGGCATAATACCCGTTACTTTGTATAGCATGTTTCCGCGGGTCGTTATGATCAAGTTTATACATATATTTGATGTTTATAACGTCCTAATGATTTCTGGAAGTTATGGTGTTATGTCTTGTTATAGAAGCCGTTTTCCGGAAAATTGGTCAAAAGTGCACAAGAGGGTTATGCAGAAAAAGAGGTGTTTGGGACAAGGTCCATTTTAACCCGTTTTGGGTCAAATGGGTTAAGAATTTTGGGAAACAATATATATGGTATATTTTGGTTCAATGTGTATTAAATGTGTTTAAATATAGGTCTAAAGTGTCGACTTTTGTGTTTAAAGGCGTACAGGTCATTTTAAGAAAATATTGCACTTTAGGGGTCCATAGTGTACCGGAGGTGTTATAGTGCACTTTAGGGGTCCATAGTGCACAAGAGGTGTAATAGTACACTTTAGGGGTCCTTAGTGCACAGTACATGTTACAGTGCACTTTAGGGTGCCACCTGTCATTTTAAAAGTATTTGAGTATAGCCTCACTTAAAAATGAGTTCAAGGTCTATATGTCTAAGGATTTTGTTAATGGTCAAAAGAGTTTTGGAATGAAGGTCAAAGTTGGGTCTTTTCCGCGTAAAAGTCAAAGTTTTTGGTCAAAGCGTTCACGGGGTGTAACAATCTTAATCTTTTAATCTTTTTCACCATAATCAAAATCCCTCTTTCTTAACATCACCACCACCATAATACCCGATCACCAGGTTCCGGCGACCAACACCATAATATTCGGTCAAACTAAAAGAAACCTGCATCATCATACCTTTCGCCACTACAACAAAAACACATAAAACACAACTTTTCCGGCCGTTACGTACCATCACATGTAATGAATTCAAATATGTGCCATGCATTCATTCAAAGGCACTTCTCATAGAAAGAAGAAAATGGACCCCACTAATTTTTATCTACACTTATCACTTTAAATCTAAGGTTATAAACTTTTTACCTTTATACCAGCCCACCTCATACTAATACTTTAAATGTGCAGATAATCATCAAAAACTAATTCTCTTCATCACTACTAATTTCTTGAATTTTAAACTTAGGACACAATAAGTTGTACATTGCAAGTTTTATTTTTTTATGTTGTAAACATTTTATTAGTTGTATTTACTTAGAAAAACAATTTTTTGGTATGATTTATAAATCTTTTTCAGACCAAGTGGAGAGAAAGATATAGAAAGTGGAAGAAAAAGATACTGTCAAAAGAAGAAAAGGATGTCAAAAGAGTGATAAAGAAAAAATGGCTTTTATCCACATACATACATTAATCAGGAAAACTAATTTAACCAAACCCACCAAAATCGACCCAACTAATCCTAACAACCCATTAATATCATGCCCTCTATCCCCTTTTGATATCATTCCTTCAAAACAACAAACAAGTCTTTGAAAAATTTAAATTGTAGCCCACAAAAAACATGATCTAGGTAGTGGCGGTTTATGTTGGATCTGGTGTGGCGGCTTATGTCGGATCTGCTCAAGATTCGGCTTGTGCTTACCGGTGGTTGATGGGACGAGGGTTGGGACTGTAGTGGCGTTTTTTGGAGGTTAGGTGGTGTAACACCCCCAAATTACCGCAGTGGAACAGTAGTGTCAAGGGGGTATTACCTCATAATATAGATCAAGGTATAGAAAACGACCTCTAAATGAGACGTTTTGAAAAGTTATCATTCGAAATATTAAAATCAGAGTTATGACAATAAGTTCCAAAGTAAAGTTACATAAAAGTTTTCAAAGTGTATCGAATGATAACGATAAGATATGAGTCTTCAAGTATGCAAATGACTCTAGAATCCATGCATCCACTATCGCCTTAATAACCTGAGATAAACATGCTAAAAAGTGTCAACCAAAGGTTGGTGAGTTCATAGAGTTTAGTTTAAAATGTAAAGTATTTGAATAGAGATTTCCCCGCAAAGGCATTGTAAATCCACTCAGTCTCAAGTCCCGCCCATAAAAGACTTGCAACCTGTGTGTTTACAACCCACTGCCAACATAGTATAATGAATAAAGTTTCCACCGCAAAGGCATTGTAAATCCACTCAGTCCCAAGTCCCGCCCATACAAGACTTGCAACCTGTGTGTTTACAACCCACTGCCAAAATAAGATTATCATGAGACATCCAAATAAATAGACTTCCAACATTGCCATGTCGGGTTGATGACTGCACCCAATTTAAGGGTCTACCGACATTGCCATGTCAGGTTGATGTAGGTCTGAATCGAGTCTAATTACAGTTATCAATAGAAATCAAGAAAGCGTAGAGTATCATAAAAGTATGAATATTTGAGTAATTGCATAAATCATGTATTTGATAAACGAGTAAAGTAGTTTAAGCATGTATCTCCCCCAAAGAGTATAAAACAAGCATTAAAAGAGTAGGGGCTATGACTCACGGTGAACCGTGAAAGTTTCTAGAGTTCTTGTAAAAGTAAATAAATATAGTTGAGCATGTATCTCCCCCAAAGAGTAAATCAAAGCGTATAAAAATAGGGGCTATGAATCTCACCTTAGCTGTAAGGTCAAAGTATTGTGATGTTATGTCAATAGTATCACGGGAACGGCTCCAACACAGGACCTGGATAATAGGGAAGTCTAAGTATTTGGTGTTTGTGATTTAATATGACAATGTGTGAAAACGAGTAACGGATAATGAATGGGTGTGTGATATGAGTGTGATATGCTTAAAATGCTTAAAGTTCAAAAATAATATTATACATAATATTATCATGTTTTTATGTCATTTATTTCATGAATACCGTTCCCTTAAAAGGTGTGTGAACGAAACGTAATTTAAATCAATTAAAACTCGTTATATATAAATATAAACGTAAATAAACGAGTAGTGAAATAATTATAAACGTAAATAAAATGTGAATAAATTATTATATCGTAAATGAATAAAATGTGTACGAAATGAGAAAAATGCATACGAATGGGAAAGAAATGTAAAAATGTGAAATACAAATAAATATGCAATAAGTTTCATCTTGGTCCATGTACTTTTATCATTTTTACAATTTATACCCTAACGGTGTTAACTTTGCACCGTTAGTCCCTCATTTTATATATATTACATTTATAGTCCTCAACTTTCCAAAATGACATAAAGGTCAATATATTTCCTATTTTAACATGTTCAGCCCCTCGGTTTACTGTTTGACAGTTTTAGAACACAAATGTAGGAATTTTTCACTTTTCACCCAAATAGTAAAATACGTTGCAAAACAAGTCCTTTTTCTACGAAAATTGTAGGAAAAATATTCTGAAAATTCCTTAAGCTTATAAAAGCTGATTTTAGTGTTTCTCAACTGCTTATTTGCTGTTTGGCTTATTAATAACCTATTGGGCTTTTAACGCAAGCGTTAAAGGCCCAATAGCAAGTTTTGAACCGTGGGCTTATGGGGGTCGAATGGGCCTGACATTGGGCTTATATTTTGAGTCCAAAAATGTTACTAAAAGGTCCTCACTCTCAACTTATCGAATAAGCCCTTGGAGAGCTTATTGGGCTGCTAAGCCCGCTTCGAAATATATAAGGAAAAATGGACAGTTTCAAGGTCATTAGTTTTGAGCTTATCGCGAGCTTATTAAGGGCTTATGGGGTGAACTTTCAAACATGAACTTGATTGTCGGGTTAGCCAAGAATTAGGACAAGCAATAATATTATGGGGTCGTATGTTTGAATTCGAAATAAGAGTCTCATTCCTTATGTAGTTTACACATGTTACGTAAAAGAAAATAAATAACACAACTAGTTATAATATGATTCGACTGAACATAAAATGATGCTATGCGTTTCTTTTAATGATCATGAGTGTCGAGTAGATTAAGATTCTCGTTGTTGCCATCCTCGATGGAGGTCATAATGTATTGAACGAGTAAAGGAAAATAATAACGAGAGAAACTAAAATAAAGATAGATAATATGTGCTCGTGTAACATTTTTAACAGTGCTTGATTTTATGAATATGATTCAAGAAGTATTAAAATGGTTCGAGAGGTACTTACAACTCGTATAGGATTGTTTGTAACGTGTGAAATGATCGAGAACGAGAAGGATGGGTCGAAACTCGCGAGAGCACAACAAGTAGGGCTCGAGTGAGACCTTGTGGATGACTTGGGTACACTTGGGATCTCTTAAAGCTTGCTTGCTTCACCTCGACTATAAATAGTGAGCAAAGTGGGTTGGGTTTGAGAGTGTGAAAGTGTTTTACGTGAGAGTGAGAGGGAGAGTTGCATGAATGTGCCTCGTTATATATATTGGATAGGAAGGGTTTTTGAGCAAATTTTATGAGATAAGATTTGTCAGTTAGAGAAGATCTTATAGAATATTACTTGAGTGTTTCTCAGCAAGTGGATAGTAGGTTTGATGAAGTATAGAAGTAAAATGAAGCCTACTGTTTACGTGTACAACATTTTGTGAATTTAGTTTCATATCTAGCCTATGATTGGTCTATTATGGTGGCAAGAATATGTTATCAGTGAATTAGGTAACGTTGAAGAAATTAAGATGCCTAGAAGCGAGCTTAAGTGTATAAGCGTGATCATGGATTGCAATGTACGGGTATAAAAGTGTATACGTAACGTACATTTTATTTTAATGGGTCCAATATAATTTTAAAGTGTCACATTGGGGACAATGGATGAGAAACGAATCATTGAGCTTGTATTTGACCATGGGAAGTCGTATGAGTTTAAGAAAATTACATTTGATCGAGCTTAGTAATAAAATGTATTGTTGTACAATTTGTTCTACGTTGCGAGCGCCCTAAAAGTTCAAATTGGCTCGTAAAAATGGTTAAGTGAACAGTAATGATAGATTAATACTAGATTAGCGTTCACTAATGACTAGGGATTTCTACGGGTTGCTACAGGTGGTGACGGTTTGGTAAGGGTGGTGATGATGTCTTTCAGAGGTGTTGTAGTCACGTTTTGGTGTAGGTGGTAACGGTTTAATGGAGGTGGTTGTCGAAGGTAAAGGCTAGGTGAGGTGGTTGATGTTGATGTTTATGTTTATGTTTTAGGTGTGTGTGAGAATGACATTAAAGAATGAGAGTGTGTGTGTCTGAAGTGGAAGAAGAAAGAAGAATGAGTGGATACGAGAAAAGACACAATTACCCTCCCATGTGAACGTCACATGACCAACTTATCGGTCAAACTAACATAAAAATTGGTCAAGGGACAAAACCCGTTATGGGTCGCAACCACAGGGACCAAACACGTTAAAAAAAGCTAACACGTTGGTATATGTACTTCGTGTATTTATTTACATATTACAGTAACTCGTTGTTTCATTATGATATTTATAATCTTGTGCATATATATTAATTTAATCTATAATGAAAATAATATTTATACATAACAACCATGTTATTCTATAAAAAATATATAAAATCTAAAGGGTATAAAGTCTAGTAGGTATTTGTTAAATTTATAAAGTTATTACAAACATAAAAACTGATAAGTTAACGTAATTCTATATAATTTATTTAAAATTTACCAATTGAAGTTTTATTAATAGCCCCATTTTTTGTAGTTTTTATTTTCACAAATTTGACACTTAAATTTTTATATATTTCTTTTCCAAATTGAACAAACTTTTTCAATTTTAACTTTCAATTCGTCAATAAAAATGCTCAATTTATCCTACGTAGCAAAATTAAGCTCTCTCATTAATTCAACTAAAGACTCTTTAAAGATTTGATTATTCATTTTATATGTTCTCTTATTATACAAGAGATATATAAACGCATGAAATTTATATTTGAACTTTAAATTCACCCAACACGATGGATGAGATGTTAATACGAGTTGGACATGATCCATAAGTAACTAGTAAGAGCGATAGGTGGTAGGGTCATCCAAATTTCAGAAATATGAAACTTATAAAATGTGCTAAATTATACGAAAATGACATAACATTACACTTACGCGCGGACATGTCTATATCAAGATGTTTAATATGATTAGAGATATGCAAAACCAAAGTCATGATCGTGTAGAAATATGATTAGAGATAGGCAATACCAGAGTCATGATTGTGTAAAAAGTGAGATAAAAAAAATTATACTTTTAAATGTTTAAAAATCTATACTACCATGGCACGCGTCTTTCTTTTCTCCTTTTTAATTCACATCACAATTTTATCTTTTTTTCTTCTTCTCTTTTACAACGTAGGGTGTGTTTGTTTTTTTTTAAAAAAAGTCTTACTATCCCTCTTACTTTTACCAGTAAGAGGTGATCAGATGTTTTGCTTGTTTGTTCTTTTCTTTTGAGTCAGACCCAGTTAAACATATAACATCTTACTCAGTAAGAGGTGGGGAGTTGTCTTACCGCCTCTTACTCGATAAGATATTAAAGACTCGTGTTAATATAATATATTTGATGGTTTATTAACTATGTTATATTTATTATAAAAAGTCTTGTTTCATATCTACATAATTTACTTAAATAAATTGCAGAAACGAGCACTTAAAATCATTCGGACAATTATAAAAAAACAAACAACATTATTTCGTTCAGATTTAGACTTTCTAGCCACCTCTTACTAGTAAGATGTGGTAGTCAAATTCAGACCTAAAACATCTTAATGAAACAAACACACCCTTAGCCAAATTTTTGCGATATTTTTAGTTTAAAAATCATTCAAAATAACAAAATTAAGTTTTGATGTCTATGCAATTTCCATCATATATTTCTTCCATCGCTACAAATTATATTCTTATTTAAAGAATTTGAATTTAATCAAAATTGGGGTTTCATTCAATTTGAGATAAAACAAAATTACTATAACAAATATTGATTAACAAACTATAAATTAACATCAATTCTTCAACTTTTTTGTTTTTCTAAAGTTTTTCTCAATTTTTTTTAAAGAAATCACGTATTCATGAAAACACCCATAAGGTGTTCGATGAAATGCCTAAATGAAACAATTTTGTGATTTTAGAGTTTGAAAGTGTTCATTAATGGAAGGTAATTCTTTCCTTGCTTTTCATTAAATCCCACAATCAATATATAGTTTACAAGTGATAATTCAAGAACTCATGTGAGTGGGCTAGGCCTAGAAATGCATAACAAATGCACTAATGGGCTATAATAATATCTCAACTAATACACCCCCGCAGTTGGAACGGGAGGAGGCCGGATGATCAAACTGGATCGAAATTCCTCAAATAAAGCAGAGGGCAGTCCCTTGGTGAACATACCGGCGTATTGATAACGAGAGGGTACATGTAGAACGCGCACCTGACCAGCGTAACCATGTCGCGGACAAAATGAATGTCTATCTCAATGTGTTTCGTTCGTTGATGTTGAACAGGGTTGGCAAACATATAAATGGCACTAACGTTATCACATTAGACAACGGTGGCAGATGATAAAGGATTATGTAACTCACGGAATTACGAAGCCATGCAGTCTCAGCCACAACATTAGCAACACCCCAGTATTCAGCTTCGGCACTAGAACGGGAGAGTGTGTGCTGCCGCTTAGATGACCAAGAGAGTAAGTTATCACCCCTAATAACTTGAAGTGGACCATTGTGTAGAGGGGCAACCAGCCCAATCAGCATCAGTATAACCAACAAGAGAAGTAGTGGAGGATGAATATAGGTGTAGGCCGGAATTCAAAGTCCCCTGAACGTATCGCAAGATACGTTTGAGAGCAGCGAAATGTGGCTCCCGCGGATCGTGCATATAAAGACAAATTTGTTGTACTACATAAGACAAATCTGGGTGTGTAAACGTGATGTACTGTAGCCCACCTGCAAGACTGCGATACAAAGTAGGATCCTGAACAGGAAAGCCTTCGGGACCCAGTTTAGACTCCGTATCAACTGGTGTCCGAGAAGGGTTACAATTTACCATGTGAGCACGGTTAAGTAACTGAAAGGCATACTTCCGCTGAGACAAAAACAATCTTGTAGAATGAAGAACAGCAGAGATACCAAGAAAATAATTAAGTGCCCCGAGATCAGTTATATCAAACTCACTGTGTAAGGAAGCAATGATCTGATGGAGTAAAACTGTAGAAGAAGCTGTAAGAATGATGTCATTCACATATATAAGTAAATAAGCAACCTCAGACCCCTGTCGATAAATAAACAATGAAGATCTAATCCTGTCACGATTAGAATAAAATATTTTAGTAATTCATAAAAGCTTTAATATTTGATGAAAAAAATCAAAATTGTGATGAACAAAACTTTGAATATGCAATTGTGCATCAATAAAAATTCAGTAAAAAAGTTGTTCATCAAAAAATGTGAAGGAAACAAAATTGTTCATCAAATAATGTGAAAGAAGCAAAATTGTTCATCAAAGTATGTGGAGGAACACAAAGTTGTTCATCAAGTAAATTTTCATCAATGAATATTTAATAAGAAAGTTTTTTTTCTCAAAGAATGATGAGGACGCAAACTTGTTCGTCAAGTAATTGTTCATCAAATAAACAATAATGTATGTTATGTTCATCAAATAATATTGGAATATGTGTTATGGTCATCAATACAAAATGTTCATCAGTTTTTTTATGTTCATCAAAACGTGTTCATTAATACAAAATGTTCATAAATATACTACCATAATGTTAATCAATACAAATTGTTATCAGTAAAAACTATTCATCACTACAAGATGTTCATCAAAATTTTAGTGTTCATCAATACTCCGCTCAAACAAAAAAAAAAATGCAGATATATCAATATGTGGTGGCTTTTAACCACGTTTTATTTGATCATCCATTGCAATACCAATGTTATTAACGAATAATTTGTCATGTAACAAAACTAGGAGATATTTTTTTTTAGGTGGTAAAAAAATCTCTACTTCATTGAGCACTAAAGCTGCTAAGGGGTTGTTTCTTTTTACCCTTAACTAAGGGATTGGGTCTCAAAAACGTTTAATATTTTTTTTCTGAGTGGGCTCCACTTATTTCCCTTAGAGTAAATTACACCGTTCGTCCTTGCGGTTGCGGTCATCGTCATTTGACAAAAAAAAACTGCACCGTTCGACCTTAACTAGCAAACGTTATCCGCCATTAGTCCTTCACTCTAACAGTCTTCACTAACGCTCGTTAATTGTCCATGTGTGATACCCATGTGAGGGTATTTTCTCTTTTTACTCTTTCTTTCTCTATTTCATCTTCCTCTACTTATTCTTAACAACACACCCTCCACTTTCCGGCTATTTTTTCGACCATTTTCCGATAACAACAAAAATCCATGATCAAACGAAATATTTTTATCAAAATATATATGTTTATCACATTTATGTTATCCCCAACAAAAAACATTTATCATAACAAAAAAAAAAAAACTCTATATTTTCACTAAAACAAAAATCACTAAGAGCAAAGGGTATGTTAACGTGAGAGGTGTGTTAAGGTTTCACATTTTCGCGTTAAAGGTGCGTTAACCACACCGACATCCCACGTTAAGGCTGCGTTAAAGTTGCACGTTAAAGCTTTAATGTTGCGTTAAGGCGAGATTTAATTAAAAAAAATCACTTCTGCCCCCTAAATGAAGGTGTGTTTTTGTAAATTGTTGTTGAGTTAAAGTTGAGTTATGATAAGGGGTTTTTTTTTTTAGTTAAAGGTGAAAAGGTTAAAGCTGATGTGGCGCTAACGTGGCACTGGGTGAAAGTTTAACTCCGGGTTATGACACCCTCTGCTCTAACAATCATCCTATTTACTTCTTTTCTTCTTCAAACCATCACACCGCTAACTGTCATCTTTTTTAATTCCATCTCGCCAACAACACCATCATCATTACTAACACATTCCAAACCCATAAAAATTTTCACACAACCAACTTCTTCCAAAACCCAAAAAAGCTACTCCACACTCTCATCATTTCACAATACCAAATGCAGCAATCTGTTTTTCTTTCGTGTTAATATCGAAACAATAACAACTACTACCCTTTTTATTCTTGTCTATCTTTTTCATAAACTACTCACAAAGCACAAAACAAGAAGACATATACTTATTGATTTTGTTATTACGAAGCACGGACACAAATCACACACACTTTTTTATTTTTGAATATTAATATACCCGAATAGCTAATGTTATCTCCGAAATCAGAACCACACACAATAGTTTCCTTTGGTTCTTATTCTTTCTTTGTAAAACCGAATCACAAGTGCTTGAAATTTTTTTTTTAATTAGGTTCTTGATATGGGTTTCTGAAACACCCCCAAAATTCGGTATAGCGGAAGCATACTTGTCATGGGGTGCTACTTAATTGGTACCACAACACAGAGTAAAGAGAACGGATTTACCGTATTCGTTTAGAAGAAATTTCAAAATCAAAAGTAATTAGTCTTACATCATTCAATGAATATGCAGAAATACAGGCCCATGAAATAAATAAAGCGGTCCCTAAATGAATATCAGAGTATCGTGATCCAATAACCAAGCCATGCCATGCCAAAAGCCGCCAAAGGTAAGCTAACACTTTAAGAACCTGGAAATACATGCTAAAAAGGGTCAGCATAAAGCTGGTGATTTCATAGGTTTATAATAAACAGTAAAGCATTGAAGCAATCAAGTTTGGTTTATGGACAAAGATGTGCTCGATACACCACGTGTAAGGAGTCTTCCAAATAAAAGTGTGTTGTGTCTATTACTCTAGCGCTAAATTCACAGTACCGAAGCTACAACAGTTCTGCATATGTCTAAGCATGTCATTATGTTTATGGTGCCCTTAGTAAGTGTGTATTCCCATTAACACATTAGTTCCGACATGGTATAAGTCCATGAATCCATAGTTTGGTATACTTGGAGCGACTAACCCGGACGGAGGCGTTACCCTCAATAGATCTATTTATAAAATTCGCGCTCCCCTGCAAGGATTAATGGTACTTGAAAGGCAGGCAAGTAGTGGGAAAATAAGTCGCTTAGGCTGAACTCGTAATAGTTGGTTACACAAGAGTTTCAGTTTTAGTCCATAGAGGTGTCTTGCATAAAAGTATTTGCAGGGAAGTGTTTGTATAAAAGCAATTGTCATTCACAAAGTGTTTACATATATTGTTTGTATAAAGTGTTTGCATGTTTATCACCCCAAGTTTGTATAGCAATGTAAAGTTAAAGAGTGGGGCTATAAACTCATAGTAATATGTAAAAGTTTAGAGTAAAAGCAGGTAGTTGAGCATGTATCTCCCCCAAAGAGTTCATAAAGTAATTAAAGAAGTAAAATTGGGGCTATGACTCACCTCAAACGATAGTAATGCAATACTAGCAAATGTGTGTACAGAAATCGAGGCGCAATACTCTAACCGCAACCTAAATTAATAATATGTTTTAGATCGTGCAATAATGTATCTCGTATGTATGTTATGCAAATGATTTTATAAATTTTATATCACCTTATATGCTTGCGTCAAAGTTTTATAAGTTACAAACGATTTATACGAAGGTTATTCCAAAAATGTTAAAAGTTTAAATACTATTAAAAAGTGTATTTCTGTCCGTATTTGGATGGTCATAAATCGCTCGTTCTTTAACCATTTCGCCTAATTCCGACTCGCGAAGTTACTATCCCGTGAGGTCTACCTAAAGTCTATTTACCGTTTTCCATGAATCGAACCTTAAGACGCTTAAAAATCGGTCTAAATTTGTGCGGTCAAGTTTTATTTCAAAATAAGCGTTTTTAATACTTTTTCACAAATGACTATCTCCCAAGTTTATGGAGCTGTAAATCACCCGTTACTCGTCCTCGGGACCTGGTTCAAGTTCGTCTAGGTAGTATCTTAGCTTGTCTATAAGTTTCGTGTTTTAAGTTTTTAACGATTTGATGTGTAGAGTGCCCGACATCAAGCTCGAACTTGTTATGTTGAATCTGCCAAGTTTTTATCGGGTATTTTTACTGATTTTTACGAGGTCATAACTCACTCGTTATAACACCTCTGGGCTTGGTTCAACTTTCTACTTCTATTATTCTGACTCCTCTACAACTACCGTGTTTTAAGTTTTCGACGAAAAGGAGTGAATGGTGCCTAAAAACGGGTCTAAATGTGATGGGTCAGGGTTGTTTGTCGCTTTAAGTCTGGTGCTGATTGACGTAAATGACTTTCGTCATTTTTTGCAAGGCCATAACTTCTTCATTATAGCTCCGTTTTGCTCAATTCAAATTGCTACGTTTAGCTTGTCGCGTAGTCTACCTATTCCAATACTTTAACAGTCCACTACCAAAGTCTAGAGGGCTTGTTATTAGGTCTAAATATGGTCACTCAGCTAACTTCACACTAAAATTTCAGCATTTGTTTTAAAGTTTTTGTTAATACAAATATCGTCCTAAAAACGTTATTTATATTTTACGATCTTTGCTTTATTTTGTTAATGACAATTATTAGGTTTATCTTTACTAAAGCATAAATATAAGTTAAAGTCTTTTACATTTATAGTAACAAGTATTGTAAAAACACATATTACATAATCACTAGGAATAATATTACATACATTTTACATTTACATGTTTCACTTTTATTTCTTAAATTAGAAATATTAACATGACATCATGGCATACCTCATTTTGATATCTTGAGGATTTGGGAAATATTTTGGTAAGATCTTTAAGTAGCAAAGTTGACTTTGCAAGATCTTGAAATGACTTGTCAAGATATAGAATGATATGGAAAGATTTGTAAAAATCTTAGTTGTCTGGTTCCCGCGGAACCAAACAACTACAATGGCGGATCCCTTTTATTGGATCCGCCAAATCCGCCGATTGTCCCTTCAGTTTTGCCTATAAATAGCAAGCTGATCATTCATGCACAACCATCACTCATATAGCTTAAATTATATATTCATTCATTTATACATCACTAACCCATATCATTCATTTCATTCTTAGTGATCTATCTTTTGTAGCAAAGAAGATCAAGCATACAAGCTTCAACAGACTGTTGCAAGTTTTATTAGTTAGATACTGTGTGATTTGTTAGTGTTCACACATCATTGTTATACCTTTCATTCAGTAGAGTTTGGTTAGTGTTTTAGTCCTTAAAACACAAAGAGTGTCGGGTTGTTAAAGAACCAACGGGAGTGGTTGTACCCTTGTAAAGAACCCGGTGTTTAGCTTAGTACCGGATAAAGAGTAAGCGACGTGTAAAGGTTTTCTCCGCCTAGAAGGGAGCTTGTTTCTTAGTGAAGAAAAACTCTCGAGTTAGAGGCTCGAGGAGTGGAGTAGGGCAAGGAAGAGAGTCCTTGTAGCCGAACCACTATAAACATCCGTGTTGTGTGGTTTGATCATTTCTTTCCTTACTTGTTAATTATATATTGCTTGATTGTTTGCTTTACTTTGAAATCACGTTAAGTATACAACCCCCCTTCTAGTTTTCCACAATTGGCATCAGAGCTACGTTACTCAAGATTTTCAAAATATATTGTATTTTAAAACTTGAAACGATCAATGGATTTTGAAAACTTTAAAGAAGGGCAATCTATGCAAAGACCACCACTATTTGAACCAAATTGTTTCATATATTGGAAAAATCGCTTTGAAACTTATGTGAAGTCAAAGGATATAGATCTATGGTATATTATCATAGAAGGTGATTATAAACCTATATCAAATGTATTAGGTGGTCGGGATGAAGGTACTTCTCTTACTCGTCACAGTGATGAGCAAAAGAAGTTGATTGCCAAAAATAATGAAGCCAAAATGATGCTTTATAATGCGTTACCTAAGAAAGAATATGAAAGAGTTTTTATGTGTAAAACGGCTAAGGATATTTGGCAATCATTGATTATCACTCATCAAGGGAACTCACAAGTCAAAGATAACAAAATTGATCTTCTTGTTCAACTATATGAACAATTTGTTATCTCTGAAGATGAGACCATTGATAGTGCTTTTTCTAGGTTTAATATTATAATTACTTCTCTTAAAGAACTTGATAAATCTTTTTCTAGTAAGAACTTTGTCAGGAAATTTCTTAGAGCACTTCATCCGAAGTGGAGAGCAAAGGTAACGGCTATTGAAGAATCCAAGGATCTTTCAAGCTTGACACTTGACGAGCTCATCGAAAATATCAAAGTTCACGAAATGGTGATGGAAAAAGACTCAGAAATAGTTAAAGGCAAAAAGGAGAAGATGAAGTCCATTGCCTTAAAAGCTAGAGTAGAATCAAGTGATGAAGAGTCTAGTTCAGATAGCGAAGACGAAGAGTATGCCATGGCTATTAGAGATTTCAAGAAGTTCTTTAGGAGACGAGGAAAGTTCGTAAGACAACCTCGTGAAGAAAAGAAATCCTTCCGGAAAGACCGTGATGATAGGAAAGGAAAAGTAGATAGGAAATGCTTTAGGTGCGGGGATTTCGGTCATCTAATAGGAGAATGTCCAAAGCCTTCAAAGAATAAGTCTCAAAGAGCATTTGTTAGCGGAACTTGGAGTGACAGTGAAGGTGATGACGACGAGCCTAAGAACGACGAAGTTGCTCTCATGGCTCATGATTCAGAAGAGGTACATTCTGACTCATCATACTCTTCTATTGATGATGAAACCTTAGAAATAGAATATAACTAACTGTGTGTTATTACTTTAAAAATCATAAACAAAAATAAGTTCTTAAAAACCAAAACGACACTTTTAGAAAACGAAGTCTATTGGTTAAAAGAAAAAAAAATACGGTCAGAAAAGGGTAAAAGCGTTAAAGAAACATGTGTCTCATGTCAGAAACTTAAGCTAGAAATAGAAACACTTAAAACCACACAGGAAGATCTTATCAAACAAAACTCTAAGTTTAAAAGGTTTGATAAAAACATTTTTTTAGCAGATGAGTTAATGCAAATTCAAAAGTTGCCTTATGATAAAACTGGACTAGGATTCATGAAATCTGGAAACTTAAATGACTTTATGAAACAAACAGTGTAAGAAAAAGAAACTGTTTCAACAACTTCAGACAACCACGGATCTGGCGGATCCAAAAATTTGGTTCCGCCAGTTATGCCAAAAGGCTCCGCGAAAAGAGTTGATGAACAGAAGGTTCTTAAATCGGATCGTACTGAATTCATTAAGGTCACTAGAAAACCTAGCACTAGTACAACTGATAACAAACAAAAACCAGCAGTTTCTATAGGAAGAGGTCAAGTTAAAAATGAGTTTAGGACTAAAACGGTTCAACAGAGACCTCAAACTAGTTTTCCCAAACACCCCTTTCCAAAGAGTAATGTTAAGTCACAACATTATCATCAAAATAATTGGAACCAAAACATGTCTAGGAATTATAGAGGTCCCAATTACATGCTATGGAACACTTGTCCACCATTTCCATACATGAACTATGATAATGTTATGTTTAACCCAAACGAACCCATGAGATATTAGAGACCAAACGCTTGAGTTTTTCTTGAACCTAGGTGTGCTTAAAAGTTGAGTTAGAACCAGATGAGTGGATTAAAGATAGTGGGTGTTCAATACACATGACGGGGAACAAAATCCTTTTATCATCCTACCAAGTGTACGACGGAGGTAATGTCACATTCGGTAGCAAGCTTAAAAGTAAAATCATCGGAAAAGGTACAATCTCTCATGACTCTCTCACTATTGATGATGTTGCTCATGTAGATAATTTAGGATTTAACTTGCTTAGTATTAGTCAATTATGCCGCAAAAAATATAACGTCATTTTCTGTGAAAATGGAAGTAAAATATTAAAAGTTGGCATAACCGTAGGAAAAGGTGTTTTGAAGAATAACGTTTACGTTATGAAATTAGACAAAACACCTAAAGACAAACTTTGTCTCACCTCTCTGGACGAAAACTCAACTCTATGGAATAGACGCTTAGGTCACGCTAATATGAGGTTGATCCAATCCTTATCATCTAAGGAACTCGTTAGGAACCTGCCCAAGTTGAAATACGACCAACACTTTTGTGATGCTTGCAAAATTGGGAAACAAGTTCATAATAGCCATAAGGCTAAAAAAATGGTGTCTACATCTAGGTGTCTAGAATTGTTACATATGGATTTGTTTGGTCCATCCGCTATACAAAGTTACGGGAGAAACTTCTATACTTTGGTAATGGTCGATGATTACTCTAGGTATACTTGGACTAAGTTCTTAAAAACTAAAAACGAGGCATTTGATAAATTTGAAATTCTAAGTAAGAAAATTCAAAATCAAATAGGAAATAATATTGTGTCAATTAGAACCGACCACGGTCGTGAATTTGATAACGAAATCCAATTCGGAGCTTTTTGTGATGCTAATGGCATAACACATAATTTCTCGGCTCCTCGAACCCCTCAATCTAATGGTGTAGCAGAACGTAAGAATAGAACACTCCAAGAAATGAGTCGAACAATGTTAAACAGGCAATACATACCCCAAAAGTTTTGGTGTAATGCCGTTGACACATCCACTTACATCCTAAATAGAGTCCTAATTAGACCATTCTTGAATAAAACACCATATGAGCTTTATAGAGGCAAAAAGCCTACGTTTGGATATTTTAGAGTTTTTGGAAGCAAGTGCTTCATATTAAACACAAAGGATTACCTCACCAAGTTCGACCTAAAGTCGTATGAAGGTGTATTTCTAGGATATTCACAAAATAGTAAAGCATATATTGTCTTGAATAAAGAAACATCAAGAGCCGAGGAATCGTTGAATGTAACATTCGACGTAAGTCCACCTCCCTCTAAGATATCACCTTTGGTAGATGATGACTTAGTTGAAAGTCAAATGGTTGAAAACCAAGAAAACATAGAGAATGACAAAGAAGACGAACCGGTAAAAAGAGAAATGTCAAAATCAAAGAATCCAAAAGTCATCCATTAGACAACGTCATAGGAAAAATTAACGAAAGAACCTTAAGGTCAAAAGCCCAAAACAAAAGTAATTTCTTTTGTTTTGTTTCAACCATTGAACCTAAAAATGTTAATGAAGCCATAAAAGATGAATATCGGGTCATAGCGATGCAAGAAGAATTAAATCAATTTGTTAGGAATGACGTTTGGACATTAGTACCTCAACCTCAAAATCAAACCATAATTGGAACTAAATGGGTATTTAGGAACAAAATGGAGTAGTGTCTAGAAACAAAGCTAGGCTAGTAGCTCAAGGCTATAATCAACAAGAATGTATAGATTACGACGAGACATTTGCACCCATTGCTAGGCTTGAGTCAATTAGAATATTACTTGCATACGCATGCGCACACGACTTTAAACTATTCCAAATGGATGTTAAAAGTGATTTTCTAAATGGTTTTATTAATGAGGAAGTGTACATTGCACAAGCTTCCGGCTTTGCCGATTTTCAAAAACCTAATCATGTCTACAAACTTAAGAAAGCATTATACGGACTTAAGCAAGCACCAAAAGCTTGGTATGATTGACTTAAGACTTTCCTAGTTGACCATAATCATACCATGGGCCTAGTAGACAAAACTCTTTTCACTAAGAAAAAGGGATCACATATTATCATAGTCCAGATATATGTGGATGACATTATATTCGGTTCAACTTGTTAAGAGTTATGCGATGAATTTTCGAAAATCATGCATGATGAGTTTGAAATGAGTATGATGGGGGAACTAAAAATTTTCTTAGGTCTCCAAATAAAACAATTAGAAGATGGGATATTCTTCAACCAATCTAAGTATATCAAGGATATGCTTAAGAAGTTTGGTCTTGAAGACTCAAAACCTATGAAAACACCAATGTCCTCCGAAAGCAAACTCACAAAGGATGATGAAAATGAATCCGTAGATAGCACTAAATATAGAGGAATGATTGGTAGTTTACTCTATCTCACGACTAGTAGACCGGACATTATGTTTAGTGTTTGTCTATGTGCACGCTTTCAAGAAGATCCCAAAACATCCCATCTTGAAGCCGTTAAATGGATCTTTAGGTACATAAAAGGCACTACACATTTAGGATTATGGTATCCCAAAGGAACGGGTGTAGAAACCATAGTGTATGCCGACTCAGACCATGCCAGTGATTATGTTGATAGGAAAAGTACAAGTGGTATTTGTGCTTTTGTAGGACATTGTCTCACCTCATGGTTTGCTAAGAAACAAACAGCCCACGCAATATCAACAACTGAAGCCGAATACGTGTCAGCAGGAAAAGCTTGCCAACAAGCTCTATGGATGAAACAAGCTCTCGTCGACTATGGAATTGAACTCAACGATATTCCCATTCTTTGCGACAACAAAGGAGCTATCGACCTCAGCAAAAATCCAGTCCAACACGCTTGAACTAAACACATAGAATACGACACCATTTCCTACGCGACAATGTTCAGAAGGGAAACATCTCAATTGAGAAAGTATCGTTAGAGGACAACATTGCCGACATCCTCACAAAACCTCTTAAGAGAGAACCTTTCAACTTTCTTATACTTGGTTTAGGATTAATGGAACCTAGTGAGTAGATTAAACCTCAGCTTGAACCTTAGATTAACCAAACATAACAAAAACCAAAACCTGAGTTTGACTCTACGGAACCAAACGACAACAAGGGCGGATCCCTTGTTTTGGTTCCGCCGGATCCGTGGATCCCTGAGTCAGATTTTTAGTATATTAAATAAACACCATGTACTATTCATCACACTTCCCAAAAACATACTAGCTATTGGAACTCTACCCTTATCACACCAAACTCACAATTTAGGTCATCTTCCATAACCAATTTGTGCTCTAAACATCTCTGTAAGTATCTTTATCATATCTACATTCCTGATCTGCGTCTAGGATTTCTATTTCATGCACAAAATCAAAACTTGGGGTTTATGCATATTTTTAGCTAAATCATGAAACATATTTACTGAATTGCATCACAAACCATGTTTTCCTTAGTTAGGAATTGCATCTTGTAGTACATTATCATAATTCATCAAAAACACCATGAGAAATTTTTGCAAAAATCTTCTCACGACTAGGAAAAATGATTTTTAGCACATTGTTCATACAAATACAAAAACGTTATATTTTAAACATCACTTGCATAATGTCTCTTGAATGCTAAAGGGAATACATAACTAATATGTATTTTCGGGTACATTCAATCGTAGCCACATTGAAGTAGGAGCGTTTGGGTTATCTCTTGTTTTATCATTAAACTTGCATAAACGAAATTTTCATGCATCAAAAGGAGTCGAGATAACCGCACCTCCACATTGTCCCTATGTAGGCACACACTAGAAATTAATATACTTAGTTTCGATAGTTTTAACTAAATTATGAAATTTTTGTGTCTAGGATAATCATGCCTCCCGCGAATTATTATGATCACAAAGAAACCGTCAAATACCTACCTAAACATCACAAAACCAAAGGACTTAGTGAGGAACAAGTTGCTGCCATTCGATTCGATAGTCTCCTAGACATCGATGAACCCATAATCCCCAGATTTATACTTGAATTCTATGAAACTGTAGGTCTTACCACAAATGATTATGGTTACATGAGTGTTCATTTCAAAATAAACCAAGCCCAGTTCAACATCCCTCTAGATCAATTTGGAGATGTTTTAGGTGTTCCAAGTCATGGAGATTGTTTCTATTCGGACAAATGGTCATTGTCCATTCTCGATTCCAACCTTGATCGTATACATCCATACGACACACCTCTAATCTCAAAAGAGGACATCCGTGCTCATCTTTTTGTTCCTAGAAACAACCAAACTAGGTTAAGTCGAGGTCGTCAAGTAGATCGAGATCAATTTGCTATGGAACTAAATGAGCTTAGGCCCCAATTTAAGAAGCTAGAGGAGGTCCTTAGAGCAAATTTCATAAGCACCATAGGAAATCAAGATCATGTCAATGCAAGCCTTTGTTACATGATGTATTGTGTGTCAAACCACCGACCTTTCAACCTCGCTTACTATATCGCCAAAAGAATGGCCGATATTCCAGTTCAAGGCACCACCGCCATGCCCTACGGGATGCTTCTCATCCGTCTTTATAGAGCTTTTGAACCCATTCATCGAAACACATTAGGTTTCGTTCCCGACTACCCCGAAATTCCACACACCTTTGTTCCTTTAAGTGATCATAGGGTAGCCGTAGCAAGAGGAAAACGTGCTCATCCTCCTACATCATCATCATCATCCATGAGTAAAGATGATGGTTTGCCAAACTCTAGAATCTCTCCACCCGAGTACTCGAGCCAACTTCCTCTTATCCCGAACGAATCAGCAGAATTTCGACAAACAAAGGGTATGATGAAGAATCTTGGACGATGGGTAATGAAGCTCCACAAGAAGCTTAGCAAGAAGTGAAGTTTAAGGAGTGTTTGGTATTAAACTTTTTCAAACAATGATGTGTTGAACTTGTGTGTTTCTTAGGATATTATGCTAGTACTTAACTTGTATGTGATCTAACTTAACATTGCAGGATGATAACACTTATTATTATCGATTTTTTGAAATTAAGCCACCGTTTGGCTTAACCTCTTATATGGTAAGTTACTATCATCGGATTAATCTATGTGTAAATGTGTGTTAGAACCTATGTATTTAGTAATTTTCTATCACATATTAGTAGTTACATATGATTAAGAACAATTTTCAGGTTTTGAACAAGTAACGCAAAATTTGACATATGTTTTGTTTAAATTAGTACTTTTGAACGGCGGATATGGCAGATCCAAATTATGGGATCCGTCTGTTGTACACTTTGGCTCCACCATTTCACACCCTGCGGATTCCGCGGAACCAAAATTTTGGTTCCGCCTTTGTTATCGGTTGGATCCGCCAACTCCAACAGTAACTTTTTCAAAATTCCCGACTAATCCCGATCCTTTGATTGTTGAGTCTAGTCTTTAGGATAATTCTCCAGATCATTAAGCACATTAAGATGATTTAGGAACAGTTAGAATCATAAGAAATCCATTTCCCACCAAAATTTGAAAATTCAAAATTTCCATGTGAGTTACCTTTCTGTAACAAGCAAGGAACCCTCAAATTGGTTCCTTGCAATCCGTGGGAACATCACATCAATGGATTTCCCACTCAAGCCTTGCATTTACTGCATATCTTCAACCTTTCACTCAACTTAATCTCAATGGTTTGACTTAGATGATGTGACTAGCGCAATTTGTTTGTTCCAAATCATTAGGAGCCTCCATCCTTCAATGGATTAACATCAAATCCAAACACAACTTTCAATACATCTTACTGTCTATAAATTAGGAAGATCAGGATCATCACAACTCACTCACTCACTGTCATCTCCAACTATCATTCCTGTACTCTTGAACAAATCTTCTCACTTTTCAAATGACAAAATCAAGTAACTCATCCACAAGCAGACCCGTAAGAAGGACAGCTCATGAGTATTTATCCTTGTTTCTTCGTAAACTTAGCCAATTCATCATCAGAGGAGTCATCTCCACTTAACATATCCTCACCAATAGCTAATGAGAATTTTCTCAACCTTGCTACTCCAACACCACCTAAGACCATCATCAACACACCACCTCCAACAATCACTCCTGTAGCAACCACACCACCACCTGCTCCATCACAGCCTACTAGAACACCTTCACCACCACATTCACCACACTTAGCCCAATTAAAAGTCCATCCAAAATCCAAAGACGTACATGTACACACTATCCGTTAGTGTTTTTTTTTAACGCATACTCGATAAGATAATAGTTGAATGTTTTAAATATAAAATAACATAAAACTATATGCAAACTAGTTATTTCAACTCAAAGGATACTTTAAGTAGCTTTTAAAATAAAAGCTAATGGTCAAAAGCTTTTAAAACTAAGCTTTCGAAAATCGAACTCTAAAAACATAAACTCATCCTGAAGTCTGAAACACACCCTTATACATGATTTTTTATATATTTGCTAAGCAAGATAATTGCTAGTTTCTGAAATCGTCAATCTTTTTAGTTACGTTTTTAAACAAAAGTGTGTATTTTATTATTTTAGTCGTGATATAATTCGAAGTCTTTGTACTAAATTTTAAACCAAGCGAGTTCGAGCCGAGCCGAGCTGCTCGGTTTTAAACCAAGCGAGCTCGAGCAATGGTTTTCTGCTCGTTTCATTAAGTTCGAACTGAGCCGAGCTGCTCGGTTTCAATTCGAGCCGAGTTCGAGCAGACCCTCGCTCGGTTCGGCTCGGCTCGTGAACAGCCCTACACAGACCCCTCAACTGCCTGCCCTCCACCATTGCCTGACCTCCACCACCGCCTGACCTCACCATCGACCGAACTCACCACCACCGAACCTCACCCCCGCCGACACTCGCGCCTCCACCGATAGCCCAACAACCACAGTAAACGACCAGCGAGACCGACTCCCACCAAATAGTGTTTTCAAGTTTTGAGATATTTTTTGAATTTTTTAATAGATCTATGACTATTAATCAAATTTTTGAAGGTTTTCTTTTATAGATATGTAGTTTTTACGTGTAGATCTTCATTTTTTGAACATTTTAGGTACTTTTTTTAATACCCGCCGCTTGCCGTCGTCGTCTCCGATGCCGCCGTCGCCGGAAAAAGCTGTTACACCCCTTGTGTCGCCTGAAAAAGCTCAAATATATTTCTTGCTGGTCTCACGATTTAACATCTTATGGACTCAAATTTGGTGATGTTGACTATACACGATAATCAAGCAAATATATTAGTGGAAGTTTGCATACAAAGTAATCATGTATTCATGTGTTCTGGGGGTTCCATCCTGACTCTACTGAAGTAGTATTGTACACTAGTGACTCTACTGAAATTCGATTACAATTTTATATTAAGGATACATCAACAGAAATAATTGTTATTATCTCGAATTAAGGTTTTAGGATTATGTGTACATGATTCCGGTCAATATTCTTTTAATGTCAAGATGTTTAAATGATTAAAATCTTCATTAGTTTATTACTAGTACTATTTTATTTGGGGACACTATACAACCCCCCCCCCCTATAATGTCACATCAGTAGGGTTTTGTACTAGATTCTTTTTGTCTCCCATTTATTTTCAGTATAACAAAGTTTTTTGTCAGTTTCTGTTCCGTATTTATGACAGTTTTAAGCGTTTGACTTATTAAACTTTATATTTTCTGTTCCGCACTTTCAGGTTTATAGTTTTTTGATATAAATAAAATTATAAAAATAATAATAATAATAATAATAATAATAATAATAATAAACGTAAAAAAGTAAGGGGGTCCCTTTGTTTTTTTTTTTTTTTTTTTTTTTTTTTTTTTTTGGAGGGGGGGGGGGGGGTGCCTTTTATTTTTATTCTATTGAGCTTGGTTTTAATATTTGGTTAGATTTGGTGGCTAGTGTTGCTATTGAGGTTTATCCATCTTATCATTTATGTAACCTGTTAATTGGTTCGCAGATTTGGTGGCTAGTGTTGCTATTAAGGTTTATCCATCTTATCATTTATGTAACCGGTTAATTGGTTCGCTGTTGAGGTTTATCGGCTCTTGATATCCTGGTTTGCCATTGATGAGGTAATCTCCACTTTCGGTAATTCTAGCAAGTGAAATTTTCATTAATTCACCATGAATTTAACATCCTATTTAAGTACTTATGTATGAAAATGTATGTTTTTTTATGTAGACAAGAATGTTGCCTCGCTAGAAAAGTTATTGCCACCGCTAACTTATCGGATTGAGTAGCCGCAGTCGCTATTGGTGTAAAGTTCATGTAAAAGTTTGTTATAAAATCTATACGAATTATTCTCCATCCGTCCTATATTAAGTGATGAGATGAGAATTTAGTGGGTAAAAATGATATTTTATTGGTGGAGAGTGGAGTTAGTGAAATTTTATAAAACTTTGTGCATTTTGAAAGTAGACACTTAATATGGGACGGAGGGAGTACTATATACGAAAAATGTGGGGTCCACAGCAAGGTCATTAAGGAGTGGTTAACAACCTAATTCGGCCTCCTATTGGTTCTTTGGGTCAAGAGGCAAAAGCCTATTGGTTGGAGGAGTTAATTACATGGATTAGCTTCCTACACGATGAATAGTACGCCAATTCTGTCACTTTTGTCATTGTTCTGCATTGTATATATATATATAATCTCTCCTTTACATTCCAGATTATCTACTAAAAAAAAAAAAAAAAAAAAAAAAACGCACACAGAGAAATCACATCCAAAACCCACAAGATACAGTACTTCAGTTTATAAACTCAGACTCTTTGTCTTCCTTTGTCAAGAACAGACAAACGAACAAAAGAAAAGAATATGTGAATTTGGTCTAAATACCTGTTATTGAATTTGTGAAAGAAGATGTGAATTTGGTCTAAATACCTGTTATTGAATTTGTAACCAAATCAAAAGGGAAAAGAAGAAGATGAAGGTGGACCAAAACCATATACTACGACACTTAATTTGACCATGGACCATCAAGACTACAACTAACCACATGCTTAGCATAACCTCAGTGACATCAGATCTATTTATTCCTTGGTCAATAAAAGTCAAATACGAAAAGTAAAAAGAGATGAGGAAGAACAAAACAACATATTAACCAAACCAAAACTAAGTGCTATCATAAACCTATCACAGCTAAAACAAAAATCCGACATCAGCCTACAACCCAACTGTCCACATCCTATACATCGTCTCACATCAACAACATCATCTCATATCGTGTCTCAAACAGAAATATTTTATAAGTCAAGATCTCAGTTTTTGTTCTAAAACATTCACGGATCTTTAAAAGATCTTGAGGTTTTGAACATAACACATCATCGATCTAAAAGGTAAATCATAAACTATAAAATCAAAGATCTCAGTCGTGTATTCAATGGTATCTTTTATAAGATAACAAGATTTTTTAGATCTTTACACTCGAATACAAAACTCTTAACAGATCTATAAAAAAGTTTCAATTCTTTGTTTTTAATATTCGAATGCTATTAAGAAGAGCTAAAACAATTTTGTTTCATCTCTCCTTTCATTCGATCAAATGAAAACGAAACAAAACAAGTTCAACCTACCCGTGACCTTAATTGCAAAGATCTTGCCGTGACATTTCATCTTCATACGAAAGCTTCTAAGATAAAAGAGTTGTTATGATTTGTTTGATTTGATTTGGTGATGAGTTTGTATGGTGCTCGGATCAACAGCAGAAAAGGAGATGATGAGGCGTGTAATTTTTTTTTTGAGATTGGTGAGAGAAACGTGATGTGTGGGGGCGGATGGGATAATATGATTAGGGTAAAATGAAATGAATATTAGGGTTTGATTGGTAAGTAATTAAATACCCAAGAGTTTAGGGTTAGTTTGATGGGGTTGCATTTTATTTCCCTCAGCCAAGCATAAGCAGGACTGAAATTGGACTAAAGGGTGTTATAATTAGGACTGAATTTTGGGCTGCTATTAATTCATCCGTATTTTTGGTGATAATATAAATTTTGGTATTAATATTTGGTTAAATGGTTATATTTGAGGTTCGAAATGTATAAGTGAATAATATTTTGGGTTATGCATTTTTTGACAAGATCGGGAAAAACCATTATCAAAGTTCACTTAAACCGTCAAAAGGCTAGCTCATAAGTTATCGATCTTTTGCATATTTAGTCCTTAATAACAAAAATAATTTTTGGACAATCGTTTCATTTCGAGTTTAGATTAAACACAACATTCCCGCAGCAACCCGCGGGTAACCCCACTCGTTTCGTTCTAAATTTCATGTAAGGTTTGTATAAATTTGGTTATAAAATGTATATAAGTTTGTAATAAGATTGTGCTTTTTGTTCTTTTTTTTTTTTTTTGTAGATCTATTTTTTTTATTTTGGTCTGTAAGTTTGTTTTATAATTTTTTTTGTGAGTTTGTAATATTGTTAATAAATTTTGTCATATAATATGTGTAAAATATTCTAAATGGGTTTGAATAATATGTGGCAAGGATACACAACGCCACCATTTTCTCGTAATTAAAATTTTATTCGCTTGATAGAAAGTTTAGAATATATATTTTTTTCGAAATATTTTTAAAATTTTTTTTTTAATTTTTTTTAATTTTTCTTTAAATTTTTATTAATTTTTTTCTAAAAAAATTAAAAATATTTTCGAAAAAATATTTGAAAAAGAAAATATGCATATTTTCGAAAAAATTATATTTTTCGAAAAAAATATTCGAACTTTTTTTTTTAATTTTTTTTTCAAATATTTTTTTCAAATATTTTTTCGAATTTTTTTTTTCGAAATTTTTTTTCAAAAATATTTTTAATTTTTTCGAAATATTTTTTTTAATTTTTTTTTCAAATATTTTTCGAAAAAAAAGTAATTTACAAAAGTAATATATAAAAATTTAAGAAAATATTTTTTTGATAATTTTTTTTAAATATTTTTCGATTTTTTTTTTTTTTTTTGATGTTTCATGAAATGAGTATAAGAATTCGAGGACCAAACATGTAAAAAAAAAAAATCGAAATTGTTTTTGGATGTTGCATGAACTGAGTTAACGAATTCGAGGACCAAACATGTAACTTACTAACGAACTGAGTTAACGAACGTTAGTGAAAAACCCAAATCCGCAAAAAAAAAAAGTTGGGAACCTTTTTATGCAAAAAAAAAAGTTGGATACCTTGATTGGAAATGGACCCTAAGTTTGATACCTTTTTGTGCCATTTACCCTTGTTTAAATGATAAAGTTTAAGGTGGGAAAGTGGAAAAAAGACAAACAAACCGGGTAAAAAAAACGTATATATAATTGTGTTGTTTGATTTGTTTTTGCTATAACAGAACTTAAAATATTCATGAACATATTTAAAAAAATCAAAAATCAAGAATAAATTGAAGGAATAATACGAAGATGATACAAAACACTTGAAAAAGAAAAGATTATGATTGGTTGTTAGGCTGGTTGGCAAGGTAAGACATCCTTCACCATACACATCAGCGCCACGTCAGCTTTCTCTCTCCTCTCACTCCCCTTCACCTCACTTCACCATTTATTAGTCAAGGCAAATACATCTTCACCTTTCATTAAAATACACATTTTATACAAATATACCCCACTAAATACCTCACACACATTCACACTTAAAATAAAAAATAATAAATGTGCACCATATTCAAAATTAAAGATCGGTGAAACCTTCACCTAATTTACTTTTGGGAATTGTGCCTAGCTCATGGAAATAGGTGGGAGGCAAGGTGTATAGCGCGTGAAGTGTAGGTTTGTGGTGAATACTTCACCTTTATTTCTTTCCTTGCCAACTAGTCTTATGTGTGGAATTGGAAGAAAGTGTATAACAAAAAGACAAAAAACAATATTTTAAAATGAAGTACAAGGTACAAGTGGCAAGTGGAAGAGGACCAAAAAAAAAATGTTCGGATAAAAATACCCTCATGTGATTTGCACGTGAGGTTTAAGAAAACTAGCAAAACTAACGATCGTTAGAAAATTGGACTAGCCGCGTAATATTTTCAAGATCGTGGACTATAAAAGCAACGATTCCTGTTTTTGAATGTCGTATGAAATCCGGCATAAGTTTAAGGACCAACGATGTAATTTACTCTATTTTATTTAAGTATTTAAATTATTAGATGTAAACATTAATAATATTTATTGAAATTGATGTACATGATGTTGCGACCATATTATTTTAAATTAATTGTTTTAAATATTTGCATGTTTTAAATTCAAGAATAATAAATTGTTCTAATTATCCATAGTCGGTTAATGTTATGGGAATAATATTTAATTAAGTCAAATGTAAGAGTGTTAATTATATTCATGAGTGAATGTTTAATAGTTAGACTAATCAGAATCGCGTGTATTTATGGAGATAATTATTGGATTGACTTAACCCACACGATTTTACTGCATAAATTGTTGCATTAGGTGAAACTTGTAAATGGTTTAGTCAATTGGTTCCTTAGACTTGAAACACTCGCAAGTTATGCGTGTGTGGAACATTATTCTTTAATATGATCAAAACTTTGTTTGAGATTACATGACATTAAATAGAAAAAGACAAACCTAACCTTAAATACTAAACGAGACTAAATGGTTATCGGCCAATGGACCTTATTAAACTAACACAAACAACTTCTCTTTTGTGGATCTCTACTCGAAGTCTCGCTACGGGTTTTCAATGGGATTCGTGGAACTGTAACCCAAGAGGTGGTTATTCTATAATTGTTGGTCGGGTGCTTTTGCTATTGTATTTTCAAGTGTTAGATGTTTCTTTTCTATGTAATTTGTTTTGTTTGTTGGTTCCTCTATCTTTCATAACCTTTGTACTTCCTTTCCTCTTCCCATTTATTTATGGGTTGAGTTTTATATAGTATCCGTTGTTCCAAAAGAAGACTTATTTTTAAAAATAAAAAAAAAAAATGAATAACAAATAATAGTCAATTACAAGTCCGAAAAGGCGAAAACAGTAACGATGTTATTGCTTAAGCCGCATACATCACAATCAAAATGACTAGACTTTACCGGTTACCCTCACAAGGGATCCTTCTCCGTTTATCCGTAATGCATATTAAGCACATAGTTTTGTTATGGAGAAAACTTGGCTTTGGACTTTTTGATATCACTATCTAACGTTAGTAACTGTTGATTCATGTAAGTAGCATTTTGCTACATTTAAATTTATGTGATGATAAACTTATACTAAAATGAATTAAAAATGTTTAAAGCATTGTGGGTTGAAACTTAATTGATGGAAATGTATCCCAACCAAGATGCAATATGCTTGAGTTAAGAGACTTGACATTAGAGACCGTCTTAAAAGTGATATGGTCGAATTGCTTGAATGCACTTATTTGTGCATTTTCCCTTTCAAAATGATCAAACGATTAGGTGTTTTACATTTTATATACTTAATTATTCTTTGGTTAATATAAAGATTGAGCAAATGGGTAAAAATGTAAAATTGTTTATATTTTCCTCAGATTTGACAGTATTGATCTCAACTCCTTGTTCAATAACCTTTTCTGCTTGACAATATAATTTAAACATAAATTAGCTTATAATAGATTGAAAGAAAAAGGATTATTTGCATAAAAAGGCATTATACTTGTCATTTTTTGTCATTGTAAGTTGCATACTTTTTTTTTCCTCACCTTGACACCAACGTTTTTAAATCGTGCTATTGTGTGTACCGGTGACCTGCTTGACCTGTTGGAGCCGGTTAAGTTAACGATCGTTTATTTTATTATTGCACCGTTAGTCCTTTATACTAACGACCGTTTGTAATTAACTAAAAATTTGATTTTCTTTAAAAAAAATCTCTTTTCATATTATTTTTATACACGTTTTTGTGAGGATGTGTGATACACTATGAGGATGTTATTCCTTTATAACGTGTGTATATGATACTTTGAGTGAATATGATTAAGTATGCGGAATCTACTTAACCACACTTAGAAGGATATTGGTTATGGAAATGGAACAGTGATGCTTGTTTATTGGAGTATGAACACAGAAGATATAACACCAAATGATTCAATATTATTGAGAATAATACGAGTGATCTTCATTATCACTAGGGTTACAAACCTTGAATCTCTATTACAAAGATAACTATTTCTTGTTATGTTCAACTAACTCTTTTAGTCAAATATCTAATAGTTACACATTAAGCACATATGTTAACTAATGTCTAACTCTCTATATATGTAAATATCTAAGCACATGCACACTTGAGTATTCGACTACTTGCTAGCTTGTGTGTGTCAGTAGCTTAAGATACAACTTGTTCCGAGTTTACAACTTGTTGACTGAACACATATCTAAGATATTGTCTACCGTATATATTTGACTTTTATACACAAATATCTTATACATACTTATCCATCCAGCAGCAGGATGACTCACTCCAACAGCAGTATCTGATACACTAGCAGTAGTATCCTTGCGGCAGCAGAATCTCTAACACTAGCAGTAGAATCGAATATACTAGCAGTAGTATCAACACTTAGTGTATTTCCTTGAGTAGTACTAACCTTGTGAACATTTAATTCCTAATACTAATCTTCGGAACATTTAATTCCCAACACAGTAGTTTCAAACAAAACTAAATAAAAACAATAGACTATTAAACAAAATGTTAGATGAGATATTCGAGTAACTTCATGCGAGTAACCAATAACCAAACGAGTGAACAAAGTGTTTATTCTCAATCAACTTTCATTATAGTCGATGAAAATAATTTGAGTGGAATAGAGAAAAATAAAAAAATAAATAAAAAACGAAAATATAAAGCAGACGAAGATAAATTGATTACATAATATCCGTTATGTAATCATAATGACGATATGGGAGATAGGAGCAGAAGCAGCGAGGTACTTGTTGATGGAGCAGTGGTAGTAGGGTTTTTGGGAGTGAAGAAAGGACGACAATGTAGGGTGGTGGAGGTTGATCACCATTCGTCACTATGAAGGTGATAAAGGGATAGAAAAGGGGAGGGAGGAGAAGCTGTGGATCGTTGTTTTGTGTTTAGGGTTTTTAGAGGATCGAACCCTCTGATACCATGTTAACCGGTATATGGATTACATAATTTCCTACACCAGAGATACGTTTTATTGATACGAGAAATATAGGTAAATACATAATGAAACCCTAATGGACCACAAACCCACAAGTCAGGCTTGGGCCGAATATCTCCTCTAACAATAACAACGTGTATAAAAATAATATGAAAAGAGATTTTTTAAAGAAAATCAAATTTTTAGTTAATTACAAACGGTCGTTAGTATAAAGGACTAACAATGCAATAATAAAATAAATGGTCGTTAACTTAACCGGCTCCAACAAGTTAAGCAGGTCACCGGTACACACAATAGCACGTTTTAAAAAGGTTGGTGTCAAGTTGAGAAAAAAAATATGCAACATATAATGACAAAAAGTGGCAAGTATGATGCTTTTTTATGCAAGTAACCCGAAAGAAAAAATAACCTTTTTTACAAAATCAGATATTTCTATACTTTAAATCTTCAAAGGAAGAAAAAATAAAATGAACTATTGTTAGCTAACTAAGGGGGAGGGTGCGGTGACAGGTTTTCCCTCGCTACATCAGTTCCATATCAGTTTTTCTCTCTGCAAAACTTTTTCCTTCAACTTTCCCTCAACCATTGCGGCACCCTCTCTCTATTCCATTAATTTTTTTTTCTATTTTTTATCATTTAAAAATACACCCACAACACAAATACCCACTTATAATACACCCAAAAAATAAAAATATTATTTCTCTTTCGTTCTTATGTGTGAAAATGTAGCGGGACTTAACTCCCGTGAATGAAAAAAAAGGCCATTTCCTTCAATGAGTGGTGTGTGGTTTTTTTACTTTCTTCAAGGAAAGTGGCTTCCTTCTTCTCTTTCCCGATCCACTCCTCACACACTAAACTACTAAAGATCGTATCTCAGAGGAACAAACGGTTGTACGTAATCTAGATTTAGAATGTGACATTTCATAAAGGTACTAGGACTCTGCCTTATATAAATGAGGAAATAATATACGGGATGTTTGGACACCTTACATTAACTTGTTATTTAAAGATTTCATATTCATATCCAATTTAATGAAAGTGAAGCCTATCTATATATTTTTTGAAAGAGATGGTTCATGGTATAAGTTTCTTCCTTTCTCATCCCACACATGATTTGCAATAGGTAATAGGGTTTGGACATTACCACCTACCCCTCTCAGCCTTCAATTATCCGTATTATTGACAGTACAAGACATCTTTTAATGACGTATATTTTGCTTTGGACTATTTTCACTTTTTAGTTTCTGTTTCGCACTTTTTTCGGCAGTTTTACTAATTTTATTAACAAAACAAAGACAGGTTTTATGGTATTCTACTCTGTATTTTTAGTATTTTAATACTTTTGACTTATCAAACTTTTTATAATTTCTGTTCCCTTTTTTTATTTCGTAGTTTTATAATAAAAACAAATTATAAAAATTAGAAAATAAATAAAGAAAAAATAAAAATGATTTTGATGGTGTGTAAATCCTATTTTGGTGATGTGTAAACCCCACCAAGCCTTTGTTACTGAAAGGGCAGTTGGCCTTTGGCCTTTGGAAAAGGGGCATGTGGCCTTTGGAATATTGACTCTTCATTAAGCAAGTGGCTCTCCTCTGCCTAAAAAAGGAAGGCTCAATTGCCTTAGTCTGCATCCCATTTCCAACGAATACAAAACACATAGTAGTCTTTGTATCTCATTTCTACTTTCTCTAGTAGTCTCTTTGAGTTAATTAGAGAGTTTGTGTGGTATCTCCTACTTACAAGAGATTAATTAGTGTTTATCCTTATAACAAGAGAGAAGGTGTAACTCCTAATTTTCATCATAGTGAAACGTATCTTTCCTTGCTCGTGGTTTTTACCCTATTCGGGTTTTCCACGTTAAATACGTGTGTCATCTTTTAATAATATTTCATATTTTAGTTGTGGCTTTGCTTCAGTCCGGTGTCACTTTTCTCAACAAGTGATATCAGAGCTAAGGTTGGTTGTGTGTATAATTATTTATTGTATGCTCTGTGGTTGCTACTAATAAGTGGACCCTCCACATCAAAAGATAAGTAAGATTATACTCACTCAAAATGTGTTAGTTACTATTATTAACAAATAATAGTTTTGTCGAAAAGTAGATTGTGATTGTAGCAATGGCGGCGAAATTTGAAATCGAAAAATTCAATCAGAATAATTTCTCATTGTGGAAATTAAAGATAAGGGCTATCCTTAGAAAGGGTAAATGTTTAGCGGTCATTGACGAAAGGTCAGCTGAGGTCATGGATGACAGTAAATGGGACGAGATGGACGGAAATGCTATTGCAAATCTTCATCTGGCATTAGCAGATGGAGTTTTGTCAAGCATAGAGGAGAAGAAAAGTGCAAAGGAGATTTAGGATCATCTTGCTCGATTGTACGAGGCAAGATCGCTCCACAATAAAATTTTCTTAAGAGGAAACTTTATACTCTTCGCATGACGGAATCTACTTCAGTGACTGAGCACGTTAATAACCTGAATACTCTATTTTCTCAGCTCACGCCTTTGAGTTGTAAAATAGAGCCACAAGAACTTGCTGAAATTCTACTTCAAAGTTTACCTGACTCATATGACCAACTTATCATCAACTTAACCAGTAATGTTCTTTCGGACTATCTAGTCTTCGATGATGTTGCAGCCGCCATTCTGGAAGAAGGAAATTGGCGCAACAACAGGGAGGACAGGCAAACCAGTTCAATACAGGTGGAGGCTTTGGTGGTGACGAGAGGAAGTCAATGGAACCTGGCTCCAGTGGGAGTCACAATCACGGTGACGAGAGGAAATCTAGAACAGGAAGGAAGAAGAATTTTAAATGCTACAAATGTGGCTATTGGGACAACATTAGTTAGATCTCCTTATGTTTTAATTATGACAAATAAACCTTCGAAACACATAAAATCACAAAATGTTAGCCAAATTTCTCCCGACCCATAACTGGGCCTGCGCGCTGCCAGCACTCTAACGCACCAGCAGCGCGCCAGCCTTCTGTTAAGGATCGGGACGAAATTTAAAAGTCGGCTTTCCCCTTACCTGAAAAATGTGGATCTTTCAATACAGGTATGAATATGTTATATGCTTCATTGGGAACACTCGAAACGAGTTTTAGAATTAGAGGGATCCAAATTTACAACCACCTGTTTTTGGCAAAATGCCAACTCAAGTATTTTGATAAACGCCTATAGCCAAGGATTTTCTAAACCTAGGGAACTTATATATTTCACGTGACATCAAGTGAAAGTATTTATATGGCCATAATCCGTGTTTACGTCTTCTCTAATCACGTAACGGGTTTACTCCCTTATTGGTCAAACTAAGTCAAAGCTCCATTTGCGTAAACGCATCCTTTCCTGTTATGGGATATGCTTTACAATGATGCAAAGCACTTAGCTTGTTTACGTCAAGATGATTATTGATTTCGTCGAGTCGTGAAAATTCACGTATTATGAGATTATGAATACTCGACGTTGAGTTACTTGAGATTATAAGTAACTTTGATTTTCTCAACCCATAATCATCTTTGTCAATTCTTTTCTTCCTTAATGACAAATTAATTAAGCCTTAATCACTCCTTTGATTAATTTCCTCACCAAACTAATCCTCCAACCATTTCAAATTCCTCCCAAATCTTATCCCCAACATTCTCTTAATATTCTCTTACACATTTGGTACTTCGATGTACTTCTTGTCTCCTACATTCCCACACCATATCTTCCAAACATTATCTTCTCAACATTCCAATCTAACCACTTAGATTTCACCACCTCATCATCTTCTTCATCCAACCCTTCATTTCAAAAACAAATAAACCTTCACCACAAACTTGTTGGATTTTAATAACATGACAAGTTCAAAAATTAAACACATAATTATCATACACATGTGGAAGCGTAGGATCAATTTAACACATAAAGAATTAACCGAATAATAAAGTAAACGTACCTTTGATTCTTGCAAAACAAGAATCAACTTCAATAATTCTTCAATCAAGATCAAGAATTGGATTAACGAATTACCCCTTACCGTTTTGTAATTCAATCCAAGATATTAACTATAATGAGTTAATACCACGTTCTTGTACACACGCACTATAACCGAATTAATGTTTATGCTAGTAATTAAACACAAAACGCTTGTTTATAAAAAGAACAAACCGATCGACCCTTTAAGGGTGTTTGTTCGATTGGCACAACCAAGAAAAAGAGAAGAGAAAACTTAAGGTTATTGCAAGTGCACCAAAGGTATGGAACAAATAACCCTAAGCCCTGTTTATATAGTTTAGGAGACTTGTAAGACAAGTTGGAATGGGATTGGGTTTCCCCAAGCCCATTCAATCGGCGTAAACCATCCATAGGGGCTTCCGGAACTTTTCCGACTTCTATTTTTCACTCTAGTCCTTTACTTAATCTTTTAACGGTCGTTAGTCAATTGTCGTTAACTACTTAACATCCGTTAGCTGTTATTTTGTGTTTTAATAATTAAATATATAGCGTTTTATATATTAGTTATTATCCATTAATTCTTCATATGTAAAGTGTACAATCCCGTGGTCTTGACTTCGATTCTAGACATACACGTGTTAATATTTTGTCCACAAAACTAACAGCTCCCACTTGAACATCTATTAATAATGTAATGACATTGGTTAGCGTCTAGCAACACGCCAATACCCCTAGTACAACTCGAGGGTGGTCTCCTGGAAAAACCTTTTGATGATTCATAATCATACTTATCCTTTTGTTACTAATACCACGTTAATAAATATATGGAACTTAGTCATTCTTTAACTAACCATTCTGTTTCTCGTTGTTTCTGATTGAGCAAGATTACCAAATCGTCTGAACGTATTCCAGATAGATCTTGGGCGTGGCCACGCAAACATCTTGTCAACCCTACGAGGGGCCCAGCAGTATTAAACTTTAAAACAAATTTGAAAGAACAAATTCTCTCTTGACTACAAGCATAACTCATGAACTTTGCAACACTCCTGAAAACAATCCTTTTGGTTACCAGTAACGTATAGCGGTAAATTGCTTTACAGAAATGTACTACATCCATGATAGTTATCTGGTATCTCAAGTCTGAGGATAACTATATTCATGATTTACTTGATAACAAGATCCATAAAGTAAAATCATGTAGTTGGGATATGTCCTATATTCAATTCATTGAATATCATGTGAAATTGGCATGTCAATGCATCAATATACTTTCAAGCATATTCTACCAATACTCAGATTTGTCTTAATTTAATGATATTCCATATCATTAATTGACAACGGACAATTTAGAATATTTAAATTATTCATGGATTAAACATGAAGATACATGATATATTATTAAGAAAATGATAATCAAACATAACAAATATTTTATTTCGTTAAAATAATAATTTTTCATAACATCCTTTTATCCAAACACTAATCATAGATGGGCATGAAACTACTAGCTAAACGAAGTCCTATGCCTTCAGCATGTTGATAAAGCTTTCCACCAGGTAAAGCTTTCGTTAAGGGATCTGCTAGATTATTATCTGCGTGAAATTTGAGTAACTCAATTTCACCTATCTCAACTTGTTCTCGAACATAGTGATATTTAATCGGGAAATGTCTGGTGCCTTTCATGATTCCAGGTTCATTGGTAAATGTAATTGCAGCTGAATTGTCACAATACATCTTTATAGGGTTTTCAATCGAGCGCATAACTCCAAGCCCTGAAACGAACTTCCTAATCCAGACGGCTTCCATTGCAGCTTTTGAAGCAGCTATGTACTCACTTTCTGTTGCAGACATCGATATGGTACTCTGCTTCTTGCTCTTCCAATCTACAGCTCCTCCATTAATGACAAAGATATAACTCGTCTGTGACTTCGTATCATCTTTATCACATTTCCAGGAAGCATCGCAGTAACCTGTAACACCAAGTTCTGCTTCTGGATTTCCCCCATATACTAAAAACATATCTCTTGTAGCCCTTAAATACTTGAGAATATGTTTAACAACAGTCCAGTGGAGTTCACCTGGATTCTGTTGATATTGACTGGTTATATTTTGAGCAAACGCCACATCAGGCCTTGTGCATCTCACCATATACATAATAGATCCCACAACCGAAGCATAAGGGACTCTTTTCATGCGTGTCACCTCTGCAGGTGTTGAAGCAAATGTTTTGCTACTTAAGCCATGATTTTCTTGCATTGGTAAATATCCCTTCTTGGAATTTTGCATATTGAATCTCTTCAATATTTTATCAATGTAAGCACTTTGGCTTAATCCAATCAACCACTTTGATCTATCTCTATATATCTTGATTCCCAGAATGTATGATGCTTCTCCTAAATCCTTCATGGAAAAACACTTTCCAAGATAGGCTTTAACCTCTTTTCATCTTGGAATATTTTTACCCATGATTAATATGTTATCAACATATAGGACAACGAAAATAACATCACTCCCACTAGCTTTGTGATATACACATGGCTCATTAAGATTCTGAGTAAACCAAACTTTTTGATTTCTTCATCAAATCTCTTATTCCATTGCCGTGACGCTTGCTTCAATCCATAAATGGATCTTTGAAGTATGCATACACGGTTTGGAAATTCTGGATTCACAAACCCCTCAGGCTGCGCCATATAGATGTCTTCATCTAGGCGACCATTTAAGAAGGCGGTTTTGACATCCATTTGCCAAATCTCATAGTCATAGTATGCAGCTATAGCTATGAGAATCATAATGGCCCTTATGTCAGCTACAAGAGAAAAGGTCTCCTCATAGTCAACACCATAAGTTTGAGTAAAGCCTCTAGTTACTAAACGGGCCTTATAGGTTTGTACATTGCCATCCATGTCAGTTTTCTTCTTGAAGAGCCACTTACTTCCAACTACCTTGGCATTGGGAGGAAGGTCTACTTCAATCCAGACTTCATTATCTCTCATGGATTGCATTTCCCCATTCATAGCAACTTACCATTTTTCCTTTTCAGGATCATTCATGGTGGCTCTATAATTAACAGGTTCTCCAAGATCCCCTAATATAGTTTCCTTAACATCTACGTTAAGACATAGACGTTCAGGTGCTTTCACACTCCTTATAGATCTGCGAATGGGAACAACTTCAGGTGGAGGACCCAGACTTTTAGGTTTCACAGGAAGTTTGCTAGTGTTTTTAGAAGGTAATGTATCTTCTTGATCATCTTCCAGATCATAAATCCTCCCACTGAATTCTTGAGATATGAGATCCTTTTCAAGAAAATCTCCATACCTAGCAACAATTACTTTGTTTTCAGGTGGGTAGTAAAAGTAGTAACGGATTAAGCGAAAAGTGTACCGCTTTTAGGGGGTCATTTAAGCCCTAAATCGTATTTATTTGATCAAATATTGCCCTAAATCGTTCCTTTTGTCATTTTAGGTACTTTGGAGAAGAAATCTGGAAAAGGAAGCATTTTCAACGTTTTTGGAGCATAAAAGTGAAGAAAACGACAAAGTCTCAAAATCGGCTGGAAAAGTACCTTTGACGGCGTCAGATATTGTTCCAGACGGCGTCAAGGCTTGGAAAAAGAGGTGGATATGAAAAATACACGAGACGCGCCAGAGAGTTTTGCAATGAAAAGTCTGACGGCGTCACCCTTTAAGGTGATCAAGGCCATCACGGTTTAACTTAAAGAGAGACGGCGTCAAGCTCATTTCTGACGGCGTCAAGCCTTGATAAGCCAGGGAGGATTTTGGAGGATTAAAGAGGGACGGCGTCAGGAAGGCCATCCGGGAACCCTAGACACAGCGAGGTGACAGCGTCAAGATCTACAACGTGACGCCGTCAGCCCTTAAACTCTATATATAGTTTTGCAATTTTTTGTCATTAGTGTGCAACTTTGTGAGGAGAAACCCTAAGACGAATTTCTGCCATTTTTAAGGGTTTTCATACCCTTGTATCTCCCATGTTTAATTGAAGATAATTTATCATTTAATCAATCAATATGTCTATGTGTTGTTTGATTATATCTTGTTCTTGTCTTTTAATTAACATGCTAGGCTAGATTTATCTTGTGTTTGCTTAGATCTAATGAAACCTAGCTATTGATTATTGGTTATTAGTGTGTTATTAATTGTATTGGATGATTGTTTATCGATGTTAAGCTTAAGAAAACTGGCTAACCTCCTATTCGGTAACTTGCTTGAACGTCTTAAGAAACATGAACCAATGCGTACTAAGGTTTTTATGGTTGTATTTAATGCATGAGCGAATTCTAGTGATCCCATGTTAGGAGCTTCTTAGCCGGCTCGACATAGGAGTGAAGTAGGAGCTTGTAGAGTTGGGGAAGTACGTACGCCACCCCACGATTGGTATTAAGGAATACACCCGTCATCCACGCAATTAATACACACTAATCAACCGGTAAAAGATAGTTAGGGAGTAAGGAAATCTAAGTAAACACATTTCTCTCCACATAAGTTTCACAACCCTTTTCATTTTCAGTTATTTTATTTTATTTGCAATTGTAGTTATTTGGGTTAGTTGACTAGCAACTAATTCCGCCCACTCCTTCAAACCCGAGATTTTACTTGCTTTCATAAAAAATATAAAAAAATACAAAAAGAATCTTCTCTCACCCTTAGACCTATTAGAGTAATTTTTCAATCCTAACGACACTATTCCCTGTGGAGAACGATCAATCCCCCGTACTTACCACTACGCTATACTACATCGGTCAGGTACACTGCCTGGTGGGGTTGTAAGCCTCTTGAGATCCCTCGAGAGGTAAAACCTGTTGTAAGGTCGCAAAACCACGCATCAAGTTTTTGGCGCCGCTGCCGGGGAATAGTTATTGTTTAGGTTGAATTTTTATTTTATTAGGTCTACTCACTAGATTCCTTTCTAGTGAGATTTTTATTTTATTTTTCTAGGATTTCTTTAGTCTATCTTTTTTCTTCGTTTCTTTGTTCGTAACCATTACCATCCGACATCATGGAAGGTGGTAATATCCTTGATCCCAACAACCCACCACCACAACAACACCCACCTCCTAGAGCCCGTACCTTAGGAGACTACTCTCGTCCTAGCCACCATGGCTATCGAAACACCATTGAGCTCACTCAAGGAGCCAATGTCACTCCCTTGCGATCCGACACCATCCGGTTGGTGCAAAGCGGATGCGCATTCCATGGACTTCGTTTCGAAGATCCTAACCAACATCTCAAGGACTTTCTCAAAATTGTTGATTCCATAGACCTTGATGTTGCCACTCGAGAGACGACCCGACTGCGTCTCTTTCAATTCTCTCTGCGGGACCAAGCTAGTCAATGGCTAGAGCGTCTACCCGCAGGATCCATCACCTCTTGGGATGATCTCACCACTCGTTTCCTCGCTCAGTTTTTCCCACCGGGAAGAACTACCAAGCTAAGGAATGATATCTTGATGTTCCAACAACGTCAAGGCGAAACCCTCTACGAGGCATGGACTCGATTCAAGGACTTACTCCAAAAAGTCCCTCACCATGGCATAGAACTTTGGCTCCAAGTCCAAATCTTCTATGACCATATCAATCTCTCCACGAGGCAAACTATTGACCAATCGGTTGGTGGTAAGCTACGTGATCTAAGTGCGGAACAATCATGGGCTCTCCTAGAAGATCTTGCTCTTTATGACAACGAAAGTTGGAGTGATCCCCGTGATTTGAATAAAACGTCAAGGCAATATCTTTGCCTTCGAACAATTCAAGCACTTCCGACCGTAGGATCATAGAACTTGAAGACCAAGTCAAGTTTCTTATGAAATCCTACGAGGCTCCTAAACCTTCAAGCCAAGTGAACAAAATCACTTCTTCATGTAAATTATGTAGTGGTCCCCACGACACTCATGATTGCATGGAACTCCCCAAACAGGATTTCAAAGAATTCGCATCCTCGCGAATCGATAAGGCGGGAGATAAGTGGCTCACCACTAATGATGGACCCAAGAATTCCGAAGATAGGTATGAGGCATGGAAGAGTAAGCCAAACTTTAGTTGGAACCAAACTCGAAGCGTATCATTCAATGACTCTTCCCCACTCACCTGGTCTGAACATTATCCTCATCAACATACGCATAAGCAACAAAATCGCGAGGAATCACTGCAAAAATTCATTCTCTCTCAAGAAACACAGCTCTCCAAACTTGAGAATCAATTCAGACAACAGCAAGTTGATATGAACAACAAGGTTGATAACCTGTTAAAGGTTATCAATGATCGCATTGCTGGCAGGTCAACTTGTGAGTTGGCACGAGTTAATGAGATCAAATCTGTCACGGTGACTCACCAAACCCCCCCTCCTGTAAAAATCAAGCACCCTAGTAAACTCTTCAAACACATATCACAAAACGGAAACGAAACTGGAGATACTCATACCCCTTCGAAACCACTCCACTTCGTGAACACCATTACAACAATACCTGTTCCTAAACCCAATTCGGACCAACAATCAACCGAGAACATGGACAATGAAATGGAGGGTGAAGTTCCCGAAAAGAACCCCGAGGCGCCCGGCGACTATCTGGACTCACCAAAGAACTCGAGTAAAAGAGAGGTGAGTGATGAGGAGGGCTCGGAAGAGAAATCCGAAATGCCTCATGGGCTCCCAGGACTGCTAGACCGCCCCTTGGTGGAGGAACTTGAGAGGGGCGCAACAAAGTTGCCTATGGGATTTGGAGAGAGAATAGAGGATGGCGCTCCCAGAGTCTTTAAGATATCTTGCACCACTAGGAAAAAGTTTATAAAAGATGCCTACATAAACCCCAACTCATCTATGAATGCAATATCCCTTTCTCTATATAACGAAGCCTTCACCGAACAGGTCAAATATGAAGGGTCTAATATCATCGGGGTAATAAGAAGGGTTCCAATTGTGATAGAAAAGTTCCTCTTTCATATCGAGCTAACTGTATTTAATAACATGAACTCTATCATCAACCCATCCTTAACTAGCCTTGTTCTAGGCAAACCATTCAAAAAAGCAACGGGAGTAATACTCGATGAGGATGATCGTAGTGCATTATTTACCGATGGTGTCAGGAAAGTGATTTTTCGGGATGGCTGTGAAGAAGTGTATGAGTATCGACCATCAGCAATTTGCAACACATGGGGGCTACACGGTAGAAGGCCTGGCCGAATTAAGCGACGTGATCCGAATAATCTCAAAATACCTTGCATGATTGGTCACAAGCATTTTTATAATGTTTACATTGACACATGTTTACCCAAAAATGTGATGTCCTTGTTTCATTATAAAAACATTTGCAGATGGGGAATGATTCATAAAGGGAAGGATGACATTGGCATAGATGATGATGTACAGGTGTTTGTAGGAAATATGACATTCACTATGAGCTTCGCAATCGTCGATAATATCGAAAAGTACATTGATCCCAGGTTATCACAAGTCGTTTTTGGGGCACCTTTTTGCAAGGCCACAAGCTTGGTTGTGGACGAGCTCAATGGGATCATGACTTTCACCGATGGGATTAGGGAAATCTCATACCAAACGCCTTACAAGATGAGAGAATTCAAGGAGATTGATTATGGAGGGATCGATGAGTTAAGTTCCCAACTCGTGTTATGTGACGATGATGTGAGACGGGGATGTAAGGACACTTTTGACCTGTCGAGTGGATTCTTTAAGCAGGTTAAGGAGCTTAGTTCTAAATACCGAAACAATCCTTTTGGTCTCGAGGACCCGAAATACCTTTACTATGAAAGTGATTCTGATAGAGAATCGAAGGAGAATGGCCTAGAAACCGTGACCAATGATGGAATCACGTAATGTACGTGACTTTGAGTCTAGCTACAAGACTCGTTAATAAAGAAAAGCGTTTCTTGGGAGGCAACCCAAGCTTTATTTGCTTTGTGTGTTTATTTTTTTGTTTGTTTGATTTTATTTGTTTCCGTATGTATGTTTAATTTTTATTATTATTGATTCATGTTCAAAACTAAATTGTGAAAATGCTTTATTTTGTTTTTAACTTCGTCTTAACTACATATAAAGGTATTTTGCAAAAGATAAGTGTAAGGGAAATCCAAATCGGTTTATTAGAACAAATGAACATAAATCATAACAATATTAAATTAACATACATATTAGTAATTGTTTGAGTCAAATGCTTGTATCGAGTCATAATGATGTTTTGCAGGAATTCCAGGAAGTAAGGTATAGGTTTTTCCAGAAATTTTCCGAAACTTAACATGAGAATTCTGTCAGATCATTTCTGACGGCGTCAGGCCTTACAACCTGACGGCGTCAGGTTTTAATTTTCTGAAATTTTTGAAAGTTTTGTTTTTCTACCGGAATCATAAAAGGTTTTTATTAAATCTCTAACTTATAATCTCCAGGAATCTGCAAAATAATCATTCCACAAGCATTATATCCTTATATAGAATTTATCCCGCCGATGTTATGCAGGTTTTCGTGTTTGTTTTCTCAGGTTTAACAGGTTATTTTGGACAAGGAGATGTATGTGGAATCAAGCTTATGGCGTTGCATTAGTCTTGGAGCTTCTACATTCTCTTGGAAGAAGATCTAACCATGTTACCACATTATCCACCGAGCGAATCAGGGGAGTATTTGTTTTCATTCTTTTACCTTATTTACTTTTACATCTTGTAATTTGAACATTGGGGACAATGTTCATCTTAAGTGTAAGGGGGGGTAAAATACGATACTTTAGAGAATGCAATTGCATTTGATTTTTGTTTGTTTAATGGTAGATGTGTAATAAAACTGAGATAAATACCTGTTAGGGCAATTTTAGTGCCAAATTTAAAATTTTTTACAACATATAGGAGTGAAACTTTGATCTTAATGAGCGTCTCATGGATAGGAGTTATATGACTAGCACAAAAACCGTACCACAAAAAAATTTTCCACCCCCAAATATGTGAGGTTCGCCCCTAGAATTGGTAGGAAAAGCATTTATGCTATGATGTGTGTACCGGTAGCACTTAGATTCTAGAACTTGCGTTAGGACCATTCCGAGGCCACAAGTGAGACTACATTCGTGTAGTTAGATTTACTACATGATAAGAGGCATTAGGATGAACCCATTGTTTTACACCTGTGTTTTTGTTATAATTACGTTGGCTACATTGGTTAAGTAATTCTCCCACACCCTTTGCGTTGTACTCATTTTTAGTACACGATACCCCTAGTACACCCCTCAGAGCCTATCTTTTAGTTTCGACCTTTAAGCATTTTACTTAAAGGAAGAATTTGTTACACCCCAATTAAATGTACACCCAAATCGCCTTAGCCTACCTTGTATGCACTCATTTTTAGTGCATTATTGTGACAACATTTGTTTAAACCCAAGTTAATTATCTAATTGATTACATGGTTGCTAAGTCGAGTCATATCCTTGTACATATTGTTTTGGGACGATTGGGACTCATGGGTAAAGTACTAGTGTAATGGAGTAATGGGGAAGAAGAACATTATTACCCCCATATGTACGTTAATATTTTAAAGTACTCCAAGTGTTTCGATTATCTTAATTCGAGTCATTAGAATAGTTATTTGTAAAGTTATGTAAAAGTTCAAGTGTAAGGGGAGAACCGAGGCCCCTATGATGTATTATTTTTGGATGGTAGGGCAAGAGTGTATGAAAAAAAAAATCGAAAAAAATCAAGAAAAATACAAAAAAAATGAGAAAAAAAAAAGAAAAGTAGAAAAAACATACGGACTACCATCCCGTTTCATTTTATGTTTATTTTATGTTTTTGTTATTTTGTTTTTAGCTTAAGTCGAGTCTAGTCTTGGCTTAGCAACGCCATATTGTACATGTAATTAATCAAGATCTTTAACTCGCCACCAGTAAAATATCCCTTATCCAACAAAACCGTGTTTATCATATCCCTACACCTCACGTTATAACCCATGTAAAAGCCCTATTTGATAGTTTATCTTAGGTGCTTACGCCTAGTGGAGAAGGTTTTCGATCCTTTCCCAAGCCTATGGTAATCTATTTGCTACGACAGGTAGCGAGAGATATTATCCGTTTTCATTTATGAGATTTATTTTGATGACACCTGAGAGATGTGAGTATCTAAACACTACTTGTGAGGTGCTAGTTTGTAATCTCCGTGCTTATTATGATTAAAGTGGAACGATTATTTATTGTAATTACTTTTATATTAGCATTAAATGACCCCTAACTTGTATTTTGATTAGAATAAAAGCGCATTTGCTTGAGGACAAGCAAATCTCAAGTGTAAGGGTATTTGATGAAGCGAAAAGTGTACCGCTTTTAGGGGGTCATTTAAGCCCTAAATCGTATTTATTTGATCAAATATTGCCCTAAATCGTTCCTTTTGTCATTTTAGGTACTTTGGAGAAGAAATCTGGAAAAGGAAGCATTTTGGACATTTTTGGAGCATAAAAGTGAAGAAAAAGACAAAGTCTCAAAATCGGCTGGAAAAGTACCTTTGACGGCGTCAGATATTGTTCCAGACGGCGTCAAGGCTTGGCAAAAGAGGTGGATATGAAAAATACACGAGACGCGCCAGAGAGTTTTGCAATGGAAAGTCTGACGGCGTCACCCTTTAAGGTGATCAAGGCCATCACGGTTTAACTTAAAGAGAGACGGCGTCAAGCTCATTTCTGACGGCGTCAAGCCTTGATAAGCCAGGGAGGATTTTGGAGGATTAAAGAGGGACGACGTCAGGAAGGCCATCCGGGAACCCTAGACACGGCAAGGTGACGGCGTCAAGATCTACAACGTGACGCCGTCAGCCCTTAAACTCTATATATAGTTTTGCAATTTTTTGTCATTAGTGTGCAACTTTGTGAGGAGAAACCCTAAGACGAATTTCTGCCATTTTTAAGGGTTTTCATACCCTTGGATCTCCCATGTTTAATTGAAGATAAGTTATCATTTAATCAATCAATATGTCTATGTGTTGTTTGATTATATCTTGTTCTTGTCTTTTAATTAACATGCTAGGCTAGATTTATCTTGTGTTTGCTTAGATCTAATGAAACCTAGCTATTGATTATTGGTTATTAGTGTGTTATTAATTGTATTGGATGATTGTTTATCGATGTTAGGCTTAAGAAAACTGGCTAACCTCCTATTCGGTAACTTGCTTGAACGTCTTAAGAAACATGAACCAATGCGTACTAAGGTTTTTATGGTTGTATTTAATGCATGAGCGAATTCTAGTGATCCCATGTTAGGAGCTTCTTAGCCGACTCGACATAGGAGTGAAGTAGGAGCTTGTAGAGTTGGGGAAGTACGTACGCCATCCCACGATTGGTATTAAGGAATACACCCGTCATCCACGCAATTAATACACACTAATCAACCGGTAAAAGATAGTTAGGGAGTAAGGAAATCTAAGTAAACACATTTCTCTCCACATAAGTTTCACAACCCTTTTCATTTTCAGTTATTTTATTTTATTTGCAATTGTAGTTATTTGGGTTAGTTGACTAGCAACTAATTCCGCCCACTCCTTCAAACCCGAGATTTTACTTGCTTTCATAAAAAATATAAAAAAATACAAAAAGAATCTTCTCTCACCCTTAGACCTATTAGAGTAGTTTTTGAATCCTAACGACACTATTCCCTGTGGAGAACGATCAATCCCCCGTACTTACCACTACACTATACTACATCGGTCAGGTACACTGCCTGGTGGGGTTATAAGCCTCTTGAGATCCCTCGAGAGGTAAAACCTGTTGTAAGGTCGCAAAACCACGCATCAGTAACCCATCGTTTCCTTTGGGTATCCTACAAAGATACATTTTATAGATCTCTGTTGGCGTTTATCTGCTGAGTCACATTTAACAAACGCCTCGCAACCCCAGACTTTTAAATAAGACAAGTTAAGAGTTTTTCCATTCCATAACTCATAAGGTGTCTTACCAACCTTCTTGGTCAGAACCATACTTAAAATGCGAATAGCAGATTCTAAGGCATAATCCCAAAAGGATAAAGGAATAGTGGCAAGATTAAACATTGATCGCACCATGTCCAACAATGTACGATTTCTTCTCTCAGATACACCATTTTGTTGTGGAGTATATGGAGATGTGAGATGCTGAACAATTCCATTCTCAGCTAAATAATCTTTAAAATCTTGACTTAGGTATTCACCACCTCTATTGGATCAAAGAGCTTTAATCTTCTTTCCTAGTTGCAATTCTACTTCTGCTTTGAAAACCTTAAATGTTTCAAACACCTCATGTTTATGTTTAAGTAAATAAACATATCCATAACGGCTGAAATCATCAGTAAAGGTTAAGAAGTAGCTAGCACCTTTCCTTGACACATGTCTAAGTGGTCCACACACATCAGTGTGTATTAAACCAAGTAGATCAGATGCCCTTTACATACGATTATTGAAAGGTTTCTTTGTCATCTTCCCAGATATACAAGATTCGCATTTATCAAATGATTCATCATTGATATCTTGTAAAAGCCCTTCACATTGCAGCTTTTCCATACGAGTCTTGCCTATATGAGCAAGTCGACAATGCCAAAGATAAGATGAATCCAAAACATTCTTGATTCTCTTATTATTGATGCTATACATTGAATTATAATTATTGGATTCATTCATATCAATTTTAAAAACACCATTCACAGCAATAGCATTAAAATAAAAAACATTATTTAAAGAAACTGAAATTCCATTGCTTGTAACAGTATGATTAAAACCAATATCCAATAAACAAGAAAAGGAAACAACACCTCTAACAATAGTAGGTGCATAATGACAATTATTTAAAAACAGTACTAAGCCCGAAGGCAAAACTAATTTAAATACGCCTATAGCTTCAACAGCTGCATGTGCTCCATTACCCACGTGCAGATATTGTTCTCCATAGGCCAGTCTCCTTTCAACTCTAAACCCCTGCAGTGTAATGCAAATATGAATACCATATCCAGTATCGTATACCCAGGAATTTATTTTATAAGTTAATGAAAATAATTCAATCATGAAAAAGTCACCTGAAGTGCTAGGGTTACCAGCCTCAGCCTTCTGCTTCTTCACATGCAACTCCTCAAGATAGAGTGGACAGTTCCGCATCCAATGTCCTATCTCATGGCAGTGGTGGCAAGCCTGATCCTTCTTGTTAGGATTCACCTTGTTCTTCTTAGGGTTATTCCTCTTAGGATTAGGTTGGTAGGCCATAACTTGCTTACCCTTGTCAACCTTTCCCTTACCCTTCTTATTCGCCTATGGTTTTGGCTTTTGTATCCTACCTCCTTGTATAGCTAATACCTGAGGAGTAGGTTCCTTCTTTGGTAAACCTTTCTCATAGTCCACAAGCATTGCAAGCAACTCTGTGATTGTCTTTCCCGCGCAATGCATGTTATAGTTTTGAACAAAACCAGAGAAATCCTTGTTCAAGGATCTGTTGATTAAGTTCACACATACATTCTCCGGGTAGATGTAGTTGATCTGATGTAGTTGGTCCATGTAACTCTTCCTTTCCAACACATTATCACTAATAGGTTTACCTTTACCCTGCTTGCAGCTATGTAATGCATTAATAAAATCATACAATTCAACTGCAGGTGGTTTCTCATAAGTCTTTTGGAGCTCTTGAAGCATATCATAAGGAAAATGGTGCTCAAACTGCTTTTGCAATTTGGAAGCCATACTTCCAAGCATCAAGTACGTAACCTCATTGTGCTTTTTATACTCCAATTTCCAGGCTTCTCTGACATCCTCGGATTCAATAGCATTTGGTTCAGCAGGGCAAGGCTTATTCAAGTATTCCAACTTATCGGACACTCTCAAGACAATCCTGAGTGACCTATGCCAGTCATTGAAATTTGGGCCAGTCAATTTTTCCCGTTCAAAATGGTTTTTGAATGCGGAACTTAGTACAACATTATCGGGTTGAGCCATTTCTACAGAAAAAGTTCAAATATTAGTATTCTCATAATATAATTTTTCAAGAAAATAAAATACCCAAGGAAATATTCATATAACCATTGAGTTTTCTTGAAAACTAGGATCCAAATTTACATAGTTTCACTACATCAGTTGATCTGCTAGTAATGAAAGTATAAAATATGGTAATTTTTCGAATAATAATTGGCAAACAATTTTCCAATTCCTAGATCATTATGGGATTTACATTTGCCAAATTCAATTTGCAAAGTAAGCATGTTTCATCCCATCTCATGCCTTAAGTTTCTAGGTCTCACTAACAACTTAATTAAGTTGTCTAATTTAGAAACTGCAAATTCTCCATTAATGGTCTCATGCCTTAACGGAAATTTACCTTGTCATTAAAATCTAGGTAAGGTCTCGCTTAGGCTAACTAATAATTTCAAGTGTTTCTTATAATTAGATGGCATGAACTTAAATTTTAGGGTACTAATTTTGATGTGTCAATCAAAATATGTACGAAGAAGCATGCACACATCTTTGTATCATAAGTTTTTTAAAACCTTTTTATTTACCAATTTTAAGCTAAGATTAAATTCAACAAAGTTTTAATCGAGGTATTGGGTTCACCAATCAAAGAATTACCTACAATTATCGCCCACTATATCCTACAGCTGCATGAGTCAAAAAACCCAAGTTATTCTGATAATTACCACAAAGTGGCACGTGGAATTGAGGTCAATTCACCCTTAAGATGATTTTGTACATAAAATAGTCCTACTTGGTAGCTCCAATTTGATGCACAAAGGAGCATAGAAACAAAGGTCAGCGCGAAGCTTATTAAAAACCCGTTCCTACTTATACCCCTCTTATAGTTTGTCACAATTGGGTGAGCCGTTCGTACTATTGGTACAAAAACTCATCATTTAATTAAAAGTTTATGACTTTAAGTCTTAAAAACATGTTATAAATTATAACCTTGCTAGTCTCGCATGGAATTACCTTGCGAAGCGAACCATTATCGGCACATAAGATTTTGCAAGATTCACAATTTATCACATCAAGTTTCACCATTATTTAGTCCATTTATTTTCTATTCAAAAATTACTCTTTTTTGCTTACAACGTGTCATACAATTAAACAAAAAATAAGTAATAATAAAAATAAACAACTAAATAACGCACATAACTTAACAATTAATTTATGTAAACAATTAGCCACATGCAAACTTTGTTTGATAAAACCTATTAATAATCTTTCTATGTTTAATTATGCATATATTTAACTAAGACTATCACATACAATGGTAAGTGAGCCACATGCATTGACGTATCGATTGCGTTAGTCATAGCAAATATATACCATATTGCACATAATAGATTCATTAATATAATTAATTGAGGTCTTCCCCAATTTTAGATCTATCATAATATTACATGTGATAAAACAACTTAACAATTAATCAAACATAATCCATGACAAACATGCATGTTTCATCATGGATTAACCCAAGTCACAAGATACGCAACTTTAAACACATAAACATGTTACAATTAGGGTTTCAAATCAACAAAACTATTTTTTTTATATTATAAGGGCATCGCCCCCCCCCCCCCACAAAAAAAATTAGGGTTTTTGATTTTTTAAACCCTAAAAAAGGACTAACATTAAACACAATCCAAGATTCGTTTTTTATGTGTTTCGATAATTAATTACATGTTAAAACGGCTCGTGATACCACTGTTGGATTTTAATAACATGACAAGTTCATAAATTAAACACATAATTATCATACACATGCGGAAGCGTAGGATCAATTTAACACATAAAGAATTAACCGAATAATAAAGTAAACGTACCTTTGATTCTAGCAAAACAAGAATCAACTTCAATAATTCTTCAATCAAGATCAAGAATTGGATTAATGAATTACCCCTTACCATTTCGTAATTCAATCCAAGATATTAACTATAATGAGTTAATACCACGTTCTTGTACATATTTACTATAACCGAATTAATGTTTATGCTAGTAATTAAACACAAAACGTTTGTTTATAAAAAAACAAACCGATCGACCATTTAAGGGTGTTTGTTCGATCGGCACAACCTAGAAAAATAGAAGAGAAAACTTAGGGTTATAGCAAGTGCACAAGAGGTACGGAACAAATAACCCTAAGCCTTGTTTATATAGCTTAGGAGACTTGTAAGACAAGTTGGAATGGGATTAGGTTTCCCTAAGTCCATTCGATCGGCCTAAACCGCCCCTAGGGGCTTCCGGAACTTTTCCGATTTCTATTTTTTACTCTAGTCCTTTACTTAATCTTTTAACGGTCATTAGTCAATTGTCGTTAACTACTTAACGTCCGTTAGTCGTTATTTTGTGTTTTATTAAGTAAATATATAACGTATTATATATTAATTATTATCCATTAATTCTTCATACGTAAAGTGTGCAATCCCGTGGTCTCGAGTTCGATTCTAGACATACACGTATTAATATTTTGTCCACAAAACTAACAAAACCACCTCCTACTACTCCAACATTCAAATTTCAAATTTGAATCCAAGCCAAAGGCTCCCCATCACTTCAACATCCCATCCTTATCCAACTCACTCTTACACACATACAACTCACTTCCTCACATACAACCTCCCTCACTCTCACACTTTAAATTTGAAATCCAAACCAAGGCTCCCCATCACATCCTTATCACATCACTCTTACACATCCAACCCATCTCCAACAACTATATTTCAAATTTGAAATTCAAACACTCCCTCTCACAACTCACCCAAACTCATCTCAACCCTTCATCTCCCCTTTGCCTCCAAGCAAAGCGTATTCCCTTGGATATTCTTCTTAGCTAAACCATGCTTTCTCTTCTTACCCAACCATGGTTTGTTCTCAACCCAACATCACTCTCTCACTTCCCTCTCACACAATTTGAATTTCAAATTCAAATCCTTCCCTCTCTCTATCTCTTACATACACACTTCCTTTCCAAGCAAAGGAATATTCCATGGCATATTCTTTCTCTCTTTTCTATGTCATGTGAGGAATACCCAAACTACCCTTATCCAATTATCCCTTCTACTCTTCTCTCTTTGATAATTAGTTTTACTTAAACACTTCACAAAACATTTTTACAAATTGGCTATTTGAGTTGGTAGACCTTGAGGATGAATAATGTAAAGGTCTAAGTGTGTGAAGTACAATTGGGGATTTAGCAAGGTTGGGTATTTTGTTGGTCACATTAATTTAGATCAAATCACACACTTATGAAATATTATAGAGAGAGAAAGATGTAATGTAGAGAGAGAAAGAACAAGGGAGAATAAGAGAGAGTTTCTTATTTCACACACAATCCACCACCTCTCAAATGAGAGGTTTACACCTTATATAGTCTTCCATATGATGAGAGAAGGGAAGTGTGCCGTCTTTACATATTTCACTATTTCAACATTAACGTAAATACTATGACTAATCTATACGGCACACTTCTACTATCATGTAGACTATATTTTTACAATTCTAACGAGCTATTACATGACCATATTACAAGATTCATTGACTCGATAATGATCGCCACTTTAAGCATTCCCAACAATCTCCCCCTAAGGGACGATCATTGCGATCTCTCTTTGAATACAATTATGATCACCACTTTTGTGTTTCCAACAATCTCCCCTTAAGGGGTGATCATTGAGATCTCATTATGTGACATGTGAGTTATGGGTCCAACAATAGAAATGGATGATCATTAATCTTCTTTTATGCTTGTTGTCTTGAACTTTGAGTCTTCGTGTAATAGCTTTGCTAGATTCTTTGTTACAATCATGCTTTGTGATTTTACAACCTTAAGTGACCAACACTTGAATTAATACAAAAATGTGTTCCCAACAATCTCCCCCTAATTATTGGTCATCAAGGTTGCTTGACGTCGTCTTTGCTTCTTTGGCTTTGACGTCATTTGCATCTTTTTTCTTTGCTCTTGTTGTGATATGATGTGGTAACGATCTGCCTTCCACCAACGTTCTTTAATTCTGGTGTCTTTATGTCTTTTCTACCATGCTCATATGTCTTTTGACTTTTGTTCTTCAACTGGTTCTCACTTCTTCAATCTTTGACTTATGAAAGGTTGTAGTGCTTGAACTTTGACTTTTCTTTAACAACTTTGAACTTTTGTTATCTCTTAGTCTTTGTGAGAACTTTTCTTCAGGATATGAGCATGATGGAATGGTGGTTATGTAACTCCAGGTCTTCATGATTCGCTGCAGGTAAACAGTTAGTAATAAATCATCCGGCACTTAGAGATTCAGACTTCAAGATCGTCAACAGCATAGTGTAAAGACTTTCTCTAATCCCAACCCAGGCCGTTCTGAATCAGATACCCCCGAAAGGGCTTACACAGACACACCGAAGTGCAAATATGATTCAGTGAGCCGCTGAGGATCACCTCACGACTGTAGACCGTTTTGGAGCTAACACTAAGCGTAATCCACAAGGGATTACCGAAGTGACCTGCTGTCAGGGCTGTTTGATGTTGACCCTGGCAGGATTTTCATTCAATCACTGAGAATCACAATTTGTGAATTCTTTCATGAATATTCTTGGCAGATTGCTAAGATCTGCGAAGGACACTCTTATAATTGACAACTGGTGTTTCTTTTGTCGAACAACCAGTGTATGCTAAGTGTACCTAAGAGATCTTTGATGTATCTCATGGCTCTAGACTCGATTCAGTGCTTATTTGTTTGGTCATCGGAGGCATGGAGCAGAGTGCCTCCTTTTCAATATCAACACATCTCGTAGTGAGAGGTCGATAGATAATGAAGGGTTCTCCGTGTGAAATGAAACAAGAGTCTTTTGAGAGACACCTGAGTGGCTAGAAGGTTTAGTGCAGTGCGTCACTGGGTCCATGATGACTTTATCTTCAATACCGATGTTGCCTTAGCAACAGCCAGTAGCATATGTATTGAACCCGGTGTCTGCCCTAAGGTTGATCAAATGGAGGGCTATTTCTTTTCACCCTTTTCATTACTTTTCTTTTTCATTCTTCAACCCCTTCTTTCTCCTTTCATTTCATTTCTCCTTTTTTCATCATACCTAGGACTGTCTAGTTCTAAACTATTGGTATTGTCCTTGGGTAGATCCCTCCTGCTTTGGCGGATCATAGGACGGTTATTCCTAACCTTAGTCACCTTATATCACCATGACTATCCTATTGTTTCCATAAACCAAACCTTTTGAAAATCTCTCAAAGTGCTTATGATTGTGAAAACATATTTTGTTAACACTTTGAGAGTTTTGTGATTTTCAAAAATACTCCCCCTTAACATGTGCTCATAAGTATTTAAAGTAAATTTGCACATGTTGGGTAGAGTTAGCACTTTTTGAATTGATTGATTTTCAATGAACATGATCGTTGGGAGACACGTTTACATCACTAGTAGAACTAGCTTGAAATTATTACCCGTCCAGATCATATTCAAGGAAAATCTCTCGAAATTGGTACATTCTACTCAGTCATATCCTTTGCGAGACATGTTTACATCACCAGATAAACTGGCTTGAAATTATTACCCGTCCCGGACATGTCTTTTCGACTACTGACTTTTGCTATCGTCAATTCGAGGGTCAATTCGGAGTCGAGCTCTTGTGAGATATTAACTTTTGAGCTTCTATATTTTAATCATATATTTATTCTCCCCCTCAAAAATAGCACACTCATGTTGTTTTTGTTAAACTTTTGATTAAAATATGCTCTTTTTGAGGATTACGGGAAGAATTTCAAGAATCAGAACAAAGATTTTATTTCAAATACTCCCCCTTAACAAGGGAATACTTGTCCTTATGAGCAGAATTTTGAAAAACTTAGAAAAATCCTGGTTTAATTCTACTCATAAGTAAGAAGCTTTCGCTCCTTTGATCAGGATTGAGGCACTGAAGCGTACCTCAGGGTCCTTTCATTACAAGAACGGGTTGTGCACTGTTATGTGTGCACAAGCCATTAAGCATGATTTTGATGGAACATTTTTTTGTTTTGGAAATACTCCCTCTCAAAACTTGCATTTGTTTTGAGAATTTTAAACCTTTTAAAGTTTGAGGGAAGGAGTCTTCTTGAAGCAAAATTCTAAAAGATTTAGAAATTTCAGTTTGAAAACTTCTTGAATAAATTTTGCTTCAAGGTAATAAAAATATTATACACACACATACTCCCCCTCAAAACTAGCATACGTTTTGACATTTTTAAACTTTGGAGAGAATTGGGGAGTAAAGATTTTGAAAATCTTGAGCAAAATTTTGAAAAGTTTTCAAAAAACCTTTTGAAAAATTTTGAATAAATTTTGCTCAAGATTAAGAAGTTTTTAGGATAAGTGCACGCTTGGTTTTAAAGAATGGTTTAGCAAGGCACTTTCCTTTCTTTGAAACCCGAGTTATACACTGTGATGTGTGTACAAGTCGTAACGTTGAAGTCCGGGTCCTTAGCTGAAGTACTAAGAAGTCATTTAAAGTTTAGATTAGACAACAACCTTGGGAACCCATTTAAGCACGGCGCTAACGGGTTTACTAAATTTTGAAATCCATTTGTAAGTTGTATCAATCTGATTTAAAGATGTTGAATTCCAACGAGGACTAAAAGCTGGTGTTTCATTTTGAAATAACACTCATGGAATCAATGGAGATTTAAAACTCTTTTTCCGTTGAAAATTGTCTGAGAAACCCGGTGTTTCTCTTGGAGTTTTAAAATCTGAAGAAGAAGATTTCCATCTAGAGTTGAACCTCATTGGTTCTCTTTGAAGATTTGTTTTTGTGATAAATGGAAACCTTCCGGTATTTGGAATGTTCAAAGCAGAGTCATTCTTATGTTGCAGCGAAAGCAATTCTGATATTGAATATTTGAAAGGTTTTGAACGACTTTGCTTTGGTCTCCACACTTGCTTTACCGGTGTAAAACAAGAGTGTGGAGTTTGAAAAACTTGAGTCTTTTCTTTTGAAGCATTTGGATTTGAAAACTTTTGAGAAGTAAGTGTTTCAGAAAAACTTGGTTTCTTCGAAAACTTCCTTCCTTTTGCAAAGAATAAGTTGTAAAATGGGAAACCTTTTTCGAAAATGGTTTTGAAGATTCACCCGTGTAAACCTTCTTCGAAACACTCACTTTTGGTGTTGAAAAATCTGAAATAGGAGCTTTTCCCTTTGATCGGTTAAGAGAATCATACTTCACTTTTAAAGCATTGTATGAAGTTCTTAAATCACTGTATTCTTTTTGAAGAGAAAGATGATCTTGGGATGCCAATTTTGATTCTAAAGAGGCAATTTGTTTCAAAAGTTGATCTTTTTCAGCTTTAGAATCATCCGTTTTACGAGCCAATTTCCGTTCGAACTCAACGTTTTCTTTTTCAAGTCTTTCAAAATACTTTTCGAATTTGGTCGTTTTGTTGAAAAAATGGGTTTTGGCATCCTCAAAATCGTTTGTTTGTTGAGCTAAAAACGTTTCAAGCTCAATCACTATTGTTTGAAGCACATGATTTTCATTTTTAACTTCATTTTCAAAAAGATACATTTTCTCCCCTGTTTCCTTTTCGAAATCTGGAGTATTAGAATTCACCATGGGATTTGGAAAGGAAACTTTTGTGATTTGAAACTCAACCTTTTTCATTTTCATTTATTCAATCTTTTGCAAAACATTTTCAAACCGTTTATCAGCGAATTCAGACAATTGAGATTTCAAATCTTCAGTCTCTTTTTGTTTCATGTTTTAGTTTTGTGTCTGAACTCGTGAACTTTTGATTGAATCAAACAGATTTTTGTAAATCAATTTCAAATGCTCAATTTCTTTTTCGTATTTTGAATTTTGACACTTCATTGACATGTTTTCATCATCAAGTTGTTCAAGTTTTGACATCCAAGGATTTTCAAAAAACTTCTTTTCCAGATTGTGTCGTAAAGCTAGCTCAAAGTCAATGCTTTGTGCTTGACATCTTTGAAAATTTTGTTCAAGAGGGAATATTTGACGTTTCAGTTTCTCTTGGATGTCGCTTGACTCTTTTAAAATTCTCTCATTTTCGTGTCTCAACATCTCATTTTCCACTTCAAAGTTGTATTCACGATTAGTTTGTGTTTCAAAATAATTTATACGTTTACTATGATTCTCGAGCTTTTCAGTTAACGACATATTTTGTGCTTTTAGTTTACGATTAAGCTCATTACATCAAACAACTTCATTTTGAATATTTTTGATTTTGATTAATAAAGCATTTGAAGCACATTCTTGATCATGATTCACATTGTCATGTTCAACCGTACCTCCATTAGGATCCATATGTGGAATCTCAGGAGTGATATTTCTATTATCCTGATTCACCACATATGTGTCGTTAATGTACTCAGGTTGTCTATGACTTTGTGTCCCATAAGCAAACACATTATCAAATATCTTGAGATCATCAGTTGACTGATGTACCTTAACCAATGTATCTGTACAATGTGAAGGTCCAACATCAGCAGCTGCAGTCTTCAAATCATTCTTACAGTTGAGTTTCCTATTAGTATCTGAATCATTCCCGAGACTGCTTTTGCCATTATGTTGTTCTGATATTGCATTATGACCCTTGAAACCCAAATTATCATCTGATGTCCCTTTCTCATTGGTCGTTCCTGCTTGTATCTGCATATCCATTTCAATTCTTTTCCGTTCTTTTTCTTTTAACCCTCTTCCATGCAATACATTTTCATTTGACTCTTTCTTCTTTTCCAGCATCTCCCTCAGATTAAGTGATCTTGTAGTAAGCATTTGTTCCAGTATGTTCATTAGTTTAAGCAAATGATCTCTAAAAGATTCAACTTCCATGTAACTAATGATGTATTCTCTCCATATTTTGCTTGCTGAATCCGAAGAATTTTTTAGCACTCTAAAATCTAAGTAGAGAAACCATTTTAATGTGTCTTGAGCGCTCAATATGCTACTATACAGTCACTTCCTTGTTCAATTTGCTTCTCTATTAGAGATATGTTGTGCAAGAGTTTCCGTTTGAAGGTCGTAAAGTCCATTTATGATCCGAAGAGTGTTTCAAAAGCTCGATGTACCGATCTATCCCATGATGGTAAGCTTGCTTCTGAGAGGGCCATATATTGAAGCTTGACTAATTCAAAATGTCCCAAACAATTTTCCTTCGAATGAATAGCTTTTTGCACAACTGGAGGCATCTTTCTCTCTTGTGAACTTGATTCCATTTAATTTCGGTATGTGATAAAGTTGATCTTGGATCGTTGCAAAGATCTAGGAGTTGTTCTTGATGTTGGATTAAGGTTCAAGAGTTGAGTTTGTTTGAAGTTAAGTCCTTTCCCGAGTTTTCTAAGTTGAAGGAATTTATTAATGGTGATTTCTAATTTCTCTCCAAAAATTGAACTTGAAAATTTTCTCTACCATAATTTGAAATACACCATAAAATGCAATTCTAAGGTTATTAGAAAATTTTGAGTTTTAAAAATTTTGACGCCAAATTTCACCGTAAAAATTCGAATTTTGGGCCAAATTTTCACCCTTATACCAAAATTTGAATTTCGTGTAAAAATTGAACGTTTAGTCACTCGCAAAAATTAAATTTTACTCAAATTTTCCCGCCAATTTATTATTATTATTATTATTATTATTATTATTATTATTATTATTATTATTATTATTATTATTATTATTATTATTATTATTATTATTATTATTATTATTATTATTTATTATTATTATTTAAATCCTTACTTAGAGTGTCTTACTCGGGTAAAATCCTTGCACGGTTCCTAATTCGATGTCCTTGATAAAAATCCAAAGTCGAAGAATCCTTGGTAAGTTGTGAGAAACTTGGTAATGTAGTCACAAACTTGGTAATGTAGCACAAACTCGGTAACTAGGAGAAACTCGACAGCTATAGAAACTTGATAAGATAATCAGAAAGTCGATAACTTGTCAAGAAACTCGGTAAATCACAAAGTCGATAACCCACAAAGTCGATAACTTACAAAGTTGATAAGTCACAAACTCTGTAAACTAGAAACTCGGTAATTGAAGAAAGTCGATAAAGCACAAACTCGAAAATCCAGAAACTCGACAAACTTGTTAGAAACTCGACAACTTCTTCAGAAACTCGACAATCTTGAGAGAAACTCGACAACTTCTTCAGAAACTCGACAACTTGCAGGAAACTCGGTAACTTGCTCAGAAACTCAACAACTTCTTCACAAACTCGATAACTATTGGAGAAACTCGACAAAAGTTGTAGAAAAACTCGATAAGTTATGAAACTTGACAACTTTCTTAGAAACTCGACAAAACAATCAAACTCGATAGGTATAAAGTTGATAAGCACAAACTCGATAAGCTTATGGAAACTCGATAGGTTCTAGCCACAGACTTTCAAACTCGAAAGACTTTCGACAGAAACTCGATAGATCTTTGAGAAACTCGATAAGAGGGAACTCAAAAGATCTTATGAATCTCGATAACCTTATAAACTCGACAGCAAGAAACTCACTAACCTGTGAGAAACTCGACCACACACAGAAACTCGATAAAAGTGTCTGATGAACAGTAACCCGCAAAAAAATTTGTTGATATAAATAATGCCTAAAAACGTTATTAACATCTTTCGATATCTCTACGTTTCTATAATCACAAAATGTAAAATCATTAAACGAAAGATTATGACGTAAACAAGTATTTAGTTGTAAATATCTATTTTAACAACTTAATCACTTAAGGTATGAATAAACAAATGCCTAATGCATTATATGATCAAAGGAACTTTTTCTTAATCACTAGATTTTTTATAAAATGACACAAACATTTTATATCTTTTACAAAATCATTTTTGGAAATTAAAGGAAAATGTTTAATCCATAATAAATTTATGAATTCAAATTTTCAACCAAAAATGGCAAAAATGTTCCAGAAAAACCTTCCCCACAAAAAGACAAAGCTGGGCAACGGATATAAGGGGCGGCCCCCTTAATTATTAAGGGGACCGGCCCGCTCCTCTAGCCTCCCAGCTTTGCCTATAAATACTGGTTCATTCCTGGACTTTTTCCTCACCTTTTGCACCTCAAACCTTCTGTTCTAAATCTCTTCTTATATCTTTCTAAAACCTTTGATCATATATTCATAAGCTTTTGTTTCAAGTGATCCAAAGCTTCAACCTCTCAAGTGCAAGAGAAGAATACTTCTATCCTTCAAGACAAGAAGTATTACAACTTGGTGTATCTCTTCCATCCAAGTTGTTGGTGTATCATAATTGTAAATCATTTTTTCACATGTATAAGTTGTGTATATTTGTAAGATAGGTGTGAACATAATTGGTTAGGCTAGTTTAGTGTGTAAGTTGTGAAGTTGTGAAGAAGTTAAGGTGTGTAAGTAGTGAAGGTGTGAAGAAGTAGAAGAGTACATAAGTAGTGCTAGGTCGTGAAGTAGTTGTGAAGCCGTAGTGAAGAAGTTGTGAAGAAGTCGCGAAGAAGTCGTGAAGAAGTTGTGATTGAAGTTGTGAGATTGGTTCTAGCTACGATTAGAACTCGACATTTAGCTTTGTGTCGTAAAATTGGTGTAAGCGAAAGTTGTGTAAGGTTTTCTCCGCCATAAGGGAGCTTGTTGACATAGTGAAGAAAACTCTCGAGTTAGGTGCTCGAGGAGTGGAGTAGGGCAAGGAAGGTGTCCTTGTAGCCGAACTACTATAAATCCTTTGTCTCACGGTTCGATCTTTCCATCTCTATCTTTCATTTCATTTCATTATTTTACTTGCATTGTTAATTTAGATCTACTTATATTTGTTCATATTGTTCAAGAGTTGAGTTCACATAAATTCGAATCTAAGTTTTTAAAAGTAAACAAAGTTTTTATAATAAATTAAAAAGACGTAAAACTATTCAACCCTCCTTCTAGTTTTCCACAATTGGTATCAAGAGCCACGTCAAACAAGATTTTTAAAATAAATTGTATTTTAAAACTTGAAACGATCTATGGAATCCGAAAAATATTTAGAAAGGCAATCTATGCAATGACCACCACTATTCGAGAGTGATGGTTTTCTTTATTGGAAAAATAGATTCGAAACTTATGTGAAATCAAAAGATCTTGATCTTTGGCATGTTATTACCTATGGTGATTTTCCTCCTATTCAAAATAATCCTTTAACTAAAATAGATGAAATTGTACCTTTTGAAAAACAAAATGATGATTTGAAAAAGAAACTAGCAAAAAATAATGAGGCTAAAATGGTAATTTATAATGCATTACCACGCAAAGAATATGAACGAATTTTTATGTGTCAAACCGCAAATGAAATTTGGGATTCTTTATTAATCACTCACCAAGGTAATAGTCAAGTCAAAGACAACAAAATAGATCTTTTTGTTCAACAATATGAACAATTTACAATTCCTGAAGAGGAATCTATTGATAATGCATTTGCTAAATTTAACACTATTATCACAAGTTTAAAAGCACTTGATGAGACTTTTTCTAGCAAAAATTGTGTAAGGAAATTTCTTAGGGCATTACATCCAAAATGGCGCGCGAAGGTCACGGCTATTGAAGAATCGAAGAACTTGATGACGTTATCGCTTGATGAACTTATCGGCAACTTGAAGGTCCATGAAGAAATTATAAAGAGAGACTCGAAACGGTCAAGAGCAAGAAAGATCAAATCAAATCTCTTGCGCTAAAAGCCAAAAAGAAACTTAGTGATGATGACGATTCAAGTGACTATAGTGAAGACGAAGAATATGCAATGGCCGTAAGAGAGTTCAAGAAATTTTTCAAGAGACGAGGAAGATTCACAAGACAACCACGAGATGAAAGAAGATCGCTTCAAAGAAATAGGAATGATAACTACGGGAAAAGAAAGTGCTTTAGATGTGGAAGCCCAAACCATCTCGTTGGCGAATGTCCAAAGCCACCCGGTTATGATTACCAAAGCGCCTTTGCTAGTGGAGCATGGAGTGATAGCGACAAAGAAGAAGCGGAAAAAGCAAACGACGAAAAATGTCTTGTAGCTCAAGCAACCGATGAAATATGTCTAGGAATAAATTTGGAGCCCGACGAATGGATTAAGGATAGTGGATGCTCGAAGCACATGACGGGGTATCGCAAGCTATTTTCCTCCTACAAGGTATACAACGGAGGTAATGTTATTTTCGGTAGTGACTTGCGTGGAAAAATCATTGGCAAAGGTACAATTTCTCAAGACTCCCTAACTATTGAAAATGTTGAGCATGTAGCTAATTTAACATACAACTTGATTAGTATAGGAAAAATATGCGATAATAAGTGTAGGGTTAACTTTACCGATAAAGATAGCGAAATAGTTAAGGATGGAAAGGTCATAGGTAGAGGAATTAGGAAAGGTGGCGTATATGTCATGAAACTAGGAAATAAACCGGAAGATAAAATATGTCTAGCAACCTTAGATGAAAACTCTACATTATGGCATAGGAGATTAGGTCACACAAATATGCAACAAATACAATCCCTAGCCTCTAAGGAATTAGTTAGAAATTTGCCAAACCTAAGATATGATCAACATTTTTGCGATGCTTGCAAAATTGGAAAACAAGCACATGCTAGTCACAAAGCTAAGAATATAGTCTCCACTACTAGATGCCTAGAATTATTACACATGGACCTTTTTGGTCCATCCGCTGTGCGGAGTTACGGAGGTAACCGTTATACCTTAGTAATTGTAAACGACTATTCACGATACACGTGGACTAGATTTTTAAGTGATAAAACCGAAGCCTTTAATAAGTTTGAAATATTTAGTAAAATGATTCAAAACAAATTAGGATGTTCTATAGTATCTATTAGGACGGACCATGGTCGGGAATTTGATAACGAAGTGCAGTTCGGAAAATATTGTGATTTAAATGGAATATCTAACAATTTCTCCGCTCCTCGCACTCCACAATCAAATGGGGTAGTAGAAAGAAAGAATCGTTCCTTACAAGAAATGAGTAGAACAATGCTAAATGAACAATCTATCCCACAAAAATTTTGGTGTCACGCCGTAGATACATCAACATATATAATAAATAGAGTCTCAATTAGGCGAATTTTAGGAAAAACCCCATATGAGTTATTAAGAGGTAGAAAACCTAATCTAAATTACTTTAGGGTATTCGGGAGCAAATGTTTTGTTCTCAATACAAAGGATTACCTTACTAAATTTGACCCTAAGTCGTACGAAGAAATTTTTCTAGGGTATTCGCAAAATAGTAAAGCTTATATAATACTTAATAAACACACTATGAAAGTAGAAGAATGATTGAATGTAACATTTGATGAAACTCCACCACCACCTAAAACACTGCCTCTAGAAGATGATGATCTAGTTGAAGATGAAGCTATTGAGGTTAGTAAAACAAAACCCTTAGGTGATGATAATGAAAATACAACACTAGGAGAAAACGAAATAGTAAATGTTAAGGAATCTAAATCACACCCATTAGATAATATAATAGGAAACCTAAATCAAAGAACTCTTAGATCACAAGCTCAAGATAAAAATAACTTCTTTTGTTTCCTCTCAACAATAGAACCTAAAAATATAAATGAGGCTTTAAAAGATGAAAGTTGGGTTATTGCTATGCAAGAAGAACTAAATCAATTTAAGACAAATGACGTTTGGGAACTAGTCCCAAATCCCATGAACATGACCATCATAGGAACTAAATGGGTATATAGAAATAAGTTGGATGAAAATGGAATTGTTACTAGGAACAAAGCTAGGTTAGTTGCCCAAGGTTATAATCAACAAGAAGGAATTGATTATGACGAAACTTATGCCCCCGTAGCTAGATTAGAATCTATAAGAATACTCCTTGCTTATGCATGCGCCCTAGACTTTAAGTTATTTCAAATGGATGTGAAAAGTGCATTCCTTAATGGTTTTATCAATGAGGAGGTATACGTGGCACAACCTCCAGGATTCATTGACTTCGCAAAACCTGATTATGTTTATAAACTCAAGAAAGCTTTATATTGACTCAAACAAGCTCCTAAGGCTTGGTATGATCGATTAAAAGCTTTTCTTATTAAACATGATTATTCCATGGGAATGGTAGATAACACTCTTTTCACGAAAAAGAAAATCCCAAATCTCATCATTGTTCAAATATATGTCAACGACATTATATTTGGATCGACTTGTCAGGATATGTGTGATGAATTCGCCAAAATCATGCATGATGATTTTGAGATGAGTATGATGGGTGAACTAAATTTCTTTCTAGGATTACAGATAAAACAATTAGAAGATGAAATATTTTTTAATCAATCTAAGTACATTAAGGAGATGCTTAAGAAATTTGGATTAGAAGACTCTAAGCCTATGAAAACACCGATGTCTACGGAAGTAAAACTCATAAGAGATGAAGAAGGTGAGTCCGTAGAAAACACTAAGTATAGAGGGATGATCGGTAGTTTACTATACCTAACGGCAAGTAGACCGGATATCATGTTTAGTGTCTGCCTTTGTGCTCGCTTTCAAGAGGATCCCAAAACCTCTCACCTAGAAGCGGTTAAGCGTATCTTCCGATACATTAAAGGCACTATACACTTAGGATTATGGTATCCTAAGGGATCCGGCATAGAAACCATTGTCTATGCGGATTCGGATCATGCGGGAGACTACGTGGATAGAAAGAGCACTAGCGGTATTTGCACGTTCATGGGATGTTGCCTAACATCTTGGTTCTCGAAGAAGCAAACCACTCTTGCTATTTCTACTACAGAAGCCGAATACGTAAGCGCTGGAAAGGTATGTCAACAAGCACTATGAATGAAACAAGCTCTCATAGATTATGACATTAGGTTAGATAATGTCCCAATTATGTGCTATAACAAAGGTGCTATAGATTTAAGAAAAAATCTCGTTCAACACTCTAGGACTAAACATATAGAAATACGTCACCACTTCCTTCGCGATAATGTTCAAAAAGGAAACATATCTATAGAAAAGGTTGCATCGGAAGATAACATAGCGGACATATTCACTAAACCCCTTAAGCGCGAACTCTTCAACCACTTACGTTTAGGCTTAGGAATGATGGAACAAATTGACTGAATTTTCTGCATTTTTGGTACATCAAATGGGCGGCCCCCTTAATTATTAAGGGGACCGGCCTCTCATTAAGGGGACCGGCCATCTGTCTGACAAATTTTTTTTCTTTTCTTCTTTTCTTCCCTCCTCTCATCTGTGTCTAGGAATCTGTTTTGCACAAAATTAAAGATTAGGAAACATTTTTCTTTTGCATGAAAATATTTATATACAAAACCCGATCTATTTTATTCAAATCATTCTCACATCTAGGAAAACACATGAAAACCATTTTTCTTGCATTATTGAATAATGCTAAAAATATTTTTCTTTCATGCATAAAATCTCACATGAATTGTCAAAATATATAACCTAATATATATCTTTGATATTCATAAATTGAGCAAAATCAAATCAAGGAAACTTTGGATTGTTTCTTAGGAAATTTTTGCATTTAGGAGTTGAAACAATCACATCTCCACATTTGTTGCATATAGGCACACACTAGAACAAAATTGCTAATCACATCTCCGCATTTATTCCATCACAAATTCCCTGTTAGTTTCTAGTGCCTTTGTTCTATTATCTTTGCCTTATATGTTTACTCTTTTTAATATTCTTGATTGCTAGAAAGAATTGCTTGCTTGCTTATTTGTTTGATTAATATGTCTTGCATGCATATGTTACATAGTTTCTTGCCTCAAAGAGTTGGACTTGCTTGAAACAAAACCTAAAAACACAACATTTTCTACAATTTTCTGCCAAAAACCCATTTCTTGTAACATGGGAATCAACAGATGGGTGGCCCCCTTAATTCATTAGGCGGCCCCCTTAATTTTTAAGGGGACCGGCCATCATTTAAGGGGACCAGCCATCTGAGGGTTGGAGTCACTGTTTTCTTTTTCAATTTTTAGCCCATTTCATCCTACACTTCCCTAAATTCACAAACATATTTTGTCCTAATCACCCCCAACAACTTCATCCATCCTTAATCACATTAATCCTCCACTATAAATTACCCCATTTCTCACCATCCTCACTCATCTCATCATGTCTTCTCCCATCAACCCAAAACCAAAAACCTCAAGGCTAGCAAGGATGACCATAAAACCCGGGTGGAAAAGAAAAACTCACCCTCACAACAAGTCCATCTCAACAAATGGTGTGACTAGACAACCAACACCTCCATCCTCATTTATTCCCAACTACTCTCCAAGACCTCAATCTCATTCCATTGAATCATTTCACAAACCCTATCATGTTGGCCAAACATCCACATTCATTCCAAACTACATTTCTAAACCTCAAACCAACTTCAATGAAACCTTCGAAAATCCTCATCACTTTGGTCAAACATCAAAGTTTATCTCAAACCACACACCCCAATTTCATCCATTCCCACCAAATGACCAAATCCACATTCCCACGGAAAGGCAAAAGTTTCATGAAGAGATTAACCAAATCCACGAACTTAGTGATCTCCTTACTATGCACCTTGCACAACGCAACAAGGGACAACCTCCATCCTCACCCTACTCAAATTGCTTACCCCACTCTCTCAACTTGGATCAAGTTACAAACCACACCCACTATTGCCCTTGTTGCATCTTCCTTCAAAACCAAATTCTCCACTTGAGTGAAGATATTTCTTGGATCGAATATCTACTCACCCGTCCTCATCCTATTTCTCCCCTAACCCGATATAGCGTCGTTAGATCCACTCAATCCGCTCCATTTCCTTCACCATCAAATAACTAAGTCCCATTCACATGCTTTCCGCCCCAAAATAAAATCCCTCACCCTTTTGTGTCGCAAGCAAGTCCAATCGCTCTCTTTGGCAATATTAGGACCATTAGTGTCTTTTACTTATGTTGTAACCCTTATGTTTTAAGCATATTTGTGTGATGTAATGATGATTCATGTGTTATACATGATCATCTTGAATGAATGAATAATATTAGTTGTTCGTTCTAAATATTTTTTTGCTATGCATATATATGTCTTGTGTTCTTAACTTGTTTTTGCAGCCAAGATTTCCATAGCTTGTCTCCTTGGTGCCCTCAAACGAGGGGGATCACACATCAAGGGGGAGTTCTCGTTCCGACAAATTTCTTTTCTAAAACTTGTCGGCATAACCTTTTTGATTCTACAAAAAGGGGGAGAAGTAGATATAAACTCACTAAATACTTGTCTAAAAATTAATTTTTAATTTAATGAGTTTAGATTTTGTAATCATCAAAAAGGGGGAGATTGTTGATATAAATAATGCCTAAAAACGTTATTAACATCTTTCGATATCTCTACGTTTTGATAATCACAAAATGTAAAATCATTAAACGAAAGATTATGACGTAAACAAGTATTTAGTTGTAAATATCTATTTTAACAACTTAATCACTTAAGGTATGAATAAACAAATGCCTAATGCATTATATGATCAAAGGAACTTTTTCTTAATCACTAGATTTTTTATAAAATGACACAAACATTTTATATCTTTTACAAAATCATTTTTGGAAATTAAAGGAAAATGTTTAATCCATAATAAATTTATGAATTCAAATTTTCAACCAAAAATGGCAAAAATGTTCCAGAAAAACCTTCCCCACAAAAAGACAAAGCTGGGCAACGGATATAAGGGGCGGCCCCTTTAATTAACTAGGCGGCCCCCTTATTTATTGCTAGGATCCTGGACACACGATTAAGGTGGTTAAAACTTGTAACTTTATGTGTATGATATGTTGTGTTAAAATGATTAAGTGCGCGGAATTCACTCAACCAAACATAGAAGGTTGTGTATGTTATGGAAATGGAATTGTTATGTTTGTTAGTTAGCAATGAACACATAAAGATTATCACCAAACGATTCAATATTATTAAAGATAATAATACGAGTGATCTTGAGATATCACTAGGGTTACAACCTTGAATCTTATGTTTTTCTAACTTGTGATATATTTGTGTTTGTTCTAACAGTTATGAGTGTTCTTACAATAACACATGCATGAACTAACTTCTATGTTCTTAACGTGCTATCTCTCTCTTATCACTAGTCTAAGATCTCTTTTATAGTCAAAAGATCTTTACATATTGCTTAAAGTCTTAGCCGACTTACTTTGTTAACTTATCTTATTGAGTGTCAGTACATAAGATACAACATGTATCTATGTATACAACTTGTTAACTAAGCACATGGAGTAAGATATTATCTACCGTATATTGTTGACCAAAATACAATAAATATCTTTTCGATCTTATCCTTTCATCAGCAGAGTGTTCACTATCAGCAGGAACAAGTTATCGCTATCAGCAGAATCCATCAGCAGAATGCTAAGCCTATCAGCAGAGTCATTTATCACTATCAGCAGAGTGAAATGTTCTATCAGCAGGAACAACATTATCAGCAGAAACCATTTTGCACTAGCAGCAGAATTACACTTAGAGTATTTCTTGGATTAGAACCCGATATTAGACATCTTGAATATTTAATTCCCAACAATCCTCCCCTAAACATGTGAATCCTTTCAAACATGTTTCTGAATTAAATCTTGGATTGAAGATCTTTCAAACACTTATGTTCTTCAAGATTGAATATCTTCTCAGTAATTCATCTACTTTGCTCTTCTTTGACTTTAGCAATATCAAAACATATTGAACCAATCTTGGACTAAAAGATGGTGCAATTTCCTTGGATGGAGGAATTATAAGAGGCAATGATGCTGTGTATCTTGGATGCTTGTTTCAACAAGTGAAATCATCTAACCAGCATGTCTTTGAAGTGAAATTGAAACTTTTCTTCGTTTGATCTAGATAGAACTTTCTCCTTTGGAATGTTCTTGTCATTTTCAACCTCCTTATCATGTATGCTCTTGTCTTCTCCTTCCTTTTATTGGATTATCTTCCTTTTCTGGGCCATTATTTCCTCCCCTGAGATTGTTACCTCCCCTGAAGCAAATAACTTTTGTTTCATCCTCCCCTTGTTTGGAAGATCTCACTATGTACCAAAATATATCTTTCCTTATCATCTGATACAGCATTTAGAACTTGTTGTCAGACAATGTTGTACATGAAGCCATCAATTCCTTAAGAGTTTAAGTTACTGCCCTCATCACTTCTAGGTGTGTTAACTCCTATGAGAGGTGAATTAGTGGACATTTCGATTCATGATCCATCAATGGATGGTTTTTGTGAATCCTTGAAAATCCTTTTAAGAAATCATTTGACTTAGTAGTATGTTCATGACTTTAGAATTGAAAAATCATACTACTTTCAACCATTTTGAAGGAATCAAGTGTATAACAGACACTTAATCAGCATTTCGGTTTAAAGCAACCTCTGGTTGTGTGAGAACCAATATTTTTCAGTTATAAATAACTGCCTGTGTAAAGATAAATCTATTCAAAAGATTTTCTTGACAGGGTTTCCAGCTCATAGTAATTGTTGCCTCTAACACAAGTGTTAAATTCACTTTTACTAGCTGTTCTTTCTATCAGATGTCCTCAGACTTGCACATTATACTTAAAAGTATAAAATGATAGAAAGTGAGTTGCATCAGTTACTATCTGATCAACTAAGTCATCAATTCAATGTGAAATATCATAACTAGATTTCAAGAAAGAAGTTTTAAGGAGCTTTAAAGTCCCAAACTCAGTCCATCATAAACCTATTATGGTCAGCAGCTAATATCTCAATTTTGCTGTTTCCATTTCACTTGAAAACATCCTTTGTGTTTACATATTCATACCTGAAATTGTTAGTCTAAAACCAAAAGAACAATGTACAAAGTACTTGTCTTGCATTAGTATAATCATAAGACCAACTATATGAATAACACAATTTAAATTTTGTACTAGCAGCACCTTGTGTGCTTAGCAGTACCTTATGATACATTAGCAGTACCTTATAAATCAGTAGCAACAACAAAAATTTATTTACAAAAACACATCATATTGAAAATTTAAAGATTAAGCATTCCAATACTTGCTACCAAGTACTGAAACCTTGAAACATCAAAAGCTTTTGTTAGTAGATCTGCAAAATTATGTTCTGAAGCAATTTTAAGAACTTGAATTAATCTTTTCTCATTGCAGTCTCTTATAAAGTGATGTCTAATTTCAATGTGTTTTGTTTTAGAATGTTGCACTGGATTTTTAATAATACAAATTGTACTACTATTATCAATATGAATAACAGTGTTTAAGAAATTGTACCCATAATCAAGGAGTTGGTTTTGAAGCCATAGAACTTGACTAGAGCAACTTGCAGCAGCTATGTATTCAGCTTCAGTTGTTGAATTTGCCACACTTGTTTGCATCTTACACTGCCATGAGACAAGTCTACACCCAAGGAATTGACATCCTCCAGTTGTTGACTTTCTGTCCAAGCTAGCACCAGCATAATCACTATCCGAATATGCTACCAAGTCAAAAGAGAATTCCTTTGAATACCATAGACCCAACCTTGGTTGACCCTTAAGATATCTAAAAATTCTCTTGACTGCAGTTAAATGAGAAACCTTTGGAGTAACTTGAAATCTTGCACAAACACAAACAGGAAACATGATATCAGGTCTAGATGATGTAAGGTACATCAAATAGCCTATCATAGATCTGTAATTGTGTACATCTACATTTTCTCCATCTTCATCTTTCAGAAGGTGCTTCTCAGAGTCCATTGGTGTGCTTGCTATTTTTGAATCAGCAAATTGAAATTTTCTAAGTATCTCTGCAACATATTTGTCTTGACTAATAAATATGCCTTTAGATGATTGCTTAACTTGCAAACCCAAAAAGAATGTAAGTTCTCCCATAGAACTCATCTGAAACTTATCTTTCATAAGCTTCTCAAATTCTAAACACATATCTTTCCTAGTAGATCCAAAGATAATGTCATCCACATACACCTGCACTAACAGAAGATCCTTCTTGTGCTATTTGATGAACAGTGTCTGATCAATCTTTCCTCTTTGAAATCCATTTTCTAATAAGTAGGAAGCTAGTGTTGCATACCAAGCTCTTGGTGCCTGATGAAGGCCATAGAGAGCTTTCACTACTCTGTACACTTTGTTTGGATGTAATGGATCAATGAAACCTGGAGGTTGTAAAACATACACCTCTTCTCCAATTTTACCATATAAAAATGCACTCTTGACATCCATTTGGTAGACTGTGAAGCCTAAAAATGAAGCATAAGCTAGAAACAGCCTAATTGCCTCAATCCTTGCTACTGGAGCATACACTTCATCATAATCTATCCCTTCTTCTTGTGTGTACCCTTGCGCTACTAATCTAGCCTTATTCTTGATCACTATTCCCCTTTCATCCCTTTTGTTCTTAAAAACCTATCTAGTGCCAATTACCTTCACACCTGTAGGTAAATCAACTAACACCCAAACCTTTTGAATCTTGAACTGAAGAAGCTCTTCTTGCATAGCCTCTAACCAGCTTGAATCATCTAGGGCTGTAAGAATTGTCTTTGGTTCAGCTTGTGAGAGAAAACATACAAACAAGCAAGAGTTTAAAAGCTCATGCTGTTTTGAAGCATAAAGGGCATCAAGAAGCCCTTGTTGGTCTAAAGATATCAATTGTTGTCTTGTCTTCACACCTGACTGTATATTTCCAATCACATGTTCCAGGGAATGAACTTTGTGAATTCTTGATTGTGGTGTAATAGGAACTTGATAATTTGATGGAAGATTGTTGAAATCCACCTCATTATCTGAAAATTCTGCTTCTTTTGTTTCTGAAGGGCCAGCAGCAGAGTCATTTGGCCGAACAGCAGAATCAGTAAGCTTATCAGCAGAGTCATCAGCAGAAACAGATACACTACCAGCAGCAACAGAAATACTACCAGCAGAAACACTTTGTTGTTCCTGAGTTCCATATTCTTTACTTTCATCTTCAACACCTTCTTTAGCTTTACTAGAAGAAGATTCATCTGTTGATGCGTGGGTTTTGCAACCTTACAACAGGTTTTACCTCTCGAGGGATCTCAAGAGGCTTACAACCCCACCAGGCAGTGTACCTGACCGATGTAGTATAGTATAGTGGTAAGTACGGGGGATTGATCGTTCTCCACAGGGAATAGTGTTCGTTAGGTGTGAAAAGCTACTCTAATTAGGTCTAAGGGTTGAGGAAGATTCTTTTTATGTTTTTTTATTTTATGGTAAGCAAGTAAAATCTCGGGTTTGGAAGGAGTGGGCGGAATTAGTTGCTAGTCAACTAACCCAAATTACTACAAATGCAAATAAAATAAAATAACAGAAATGAAAAGTGGCGAGAAACTTATGTGTAGAGAAATGTGTTTACTTAGATTTCCTTACTCCCTAACTATCTTCTACCGGTTAATTAGTGTGTATTAGTCGCGTGGATGACGGGTGTATTCCTTAATACCATTCGTGGGGTGGCGTACTTACTTCCCCAAACTCTACAAGCTCCTACTTCACTCCTATGTCGAGCCGGCTAGGAAGCTCCTAACATGGGATCACTAGAATTCGCTTGTGCATTAAATACAACCATAAAAACCTTTAGTACGCGTTTGGTTCATGTTTCTTAAGACGTTCAAGCAAGTTACCGAATAGGAAGTTAGCCAGTTTTCTTAAGCCTAACATAGATAAACAATCATCCAATACAACTAACAACACACTAACAACCAATAATCAATAGCTAGGTTTCATTAGATCTAAGCAAACACAAGATAAAATTAGCCTAACATGTTAAACAAAAGACAAGCATAAGATAGAATCAAACAACACATAGACATATTGAATGATTAATTGATAACTTATCTTTCAATGAAACATGGAAGATCTCAAGGCAAGAAGCCCTGAAAAAGTAGCTAAAATCGTCTTAGGGTTTTATCCCAAAATTCCACACACTAAGCTCTCCCCTAATGACAAAAAATTAGAAAACTATATATAGACTTTGACATCTGACGGCGTCACCTTATGCATTGTGACGCCGTCACCTCGCCGCTTTTAGGGTTCCCGGATGACCATCTTGACGCCGTCCCTCTTTAGCTCTTCAAAAATCCATTCTGGCTTATCAAGGCTTGACGCCGTCGGATCATGAACGTGACGCCGTCCCCTTATGATTTAAGCCGTGACGCCCTTGATTTAGTTAAAGCGTGACGCCGTCAGAATTCTCATGCAAACTCACTGGCCCGTCATGAGTAAATTTCACATCCAACTTTTCTTGCCAAGGCATGACGCCGTCCCATGTTAATTGTGACGCCGTCAAGAGTAACTTTTAGCCGATTCTTGAGACTTTGCCGTTTTCTTCACTTTAATGCTCCAAAAACGTCCAAAATGCCTCCTTTTCCAGATTTCTCCTCAAAAGTACCTAAAATGACAAAAGGAACGATTTAGGGCAATATTTGATCAAATAAATACGATTTCGGGCTTAAATGACCCCTTAAAAGCGGTACACTTTTCGCCTCATCAAATACCCTTACACTTGAGATTTGCTTGTCCTCAAGCAAATGCGCTTTTATTCTAATCAAAATACAAGTTAGGGGTCATTTAATGCAAACATAAAAGTAATTACAACAAATATTCGTTCCACTTCAATCATAATAAGCACGGAGATTACATACTAGCACCTCACAAGTAGTGTTTAGATACTCACATCTCTCAAGTGTCATCAAAATAAATCTCATAAATGAAAACGGAAAATATCTCTCACTACCTGTCATAGCAAATAGATTACCATAGGCTTGGGAAAGGATCGAAAACCTCCTCCACTAGGCGTAAGCACCTAAGATAAACTATCAAAGAGGGCTTTTAAATGGGTTATAACGTTAGGTGTAGGGAAAAGGAGAACACGGTTTTGTTGGATAAGGGATATTTTACTGGTGGCGAGTTAAAGATCTTGATTAATTACATGTACTATACAATGTTGCTAAGCCAAGACTAGACTCGATCTTAAGCTAGAAACAAAATAACATAAACATAAAATAAACATAAAATAAAACGGGATGGTAGTCCGTATGTTTTTTCTATTTTTCTTTTTCTCATTTTTTTGTATTTTTCTTGATTTTTTCGATTTTTTTTTTTTTTTTTTTTTTTTTTTTTTTTTTTTTTTTTTTTTTTTTTGCATACACTTTTACCCTACCATCCAAAATAATACATCATAGGGGCGTTGCATCCCCTTACACTTGAACTTTTACATAACTTTACAAGTACTAATCTAATGACTCGAATTAAGATAATTGAAAAACTTGGAGTACTTTTAAAACATTTAGCACATATGGGGGTAATAAATGATGTTCTTCCCCATTACTCCAATACACTAGTACTTTACCCATGAGTCCCAATCGTCCCAAAACAATATGTACAAAGATATGACTCGACTTAGCAACCATGTAATCAACTAGATAATTAACTTGGGTTTAAACAAATGTTGTAACAATAATGCACTAAAAATGAGTGCATACAAGGTAGGCTAAGGCGATTTGGGTGTACATTTAAGTGGGGTGTAAACAAATTCTTCCTTTAAGTAAAATGCTTAAAGGTCGAAACGAAAAGATAGGCTCTGAGGGGTGTACTAGGGGTATCGTGTACTAAAAATGAGTACAACGCAAAGGGTGTGGGAGAATTACTTGACCAATGTAGCCAAAAAATTAAACAAAAACTACAGGTGTAACAACAATGTAGTTACTGCCTATATATGGTACGTAAAATGCTTAAGAAAATCTACTACGAATGTAGTCTCACTTGTGGCCTCGGAATGGTCCTAACGCAAGTTCTAGTCTAGGCTACCGGTACACACACCATAGCATAAATGCTTTTCCTACCAATTCTAGGGGCGAACCTCACATATTTGGGGGTGGAAAATTTTTTTAGTGGTACGGTTTTTGTGCTAGTCATATAACTCCTATCCATGAGACGCTCATTAAGATCAAAGTTTCACTCCTATATGTTGTAAAAAATTTTAAATTTGGCACTAAAATTACCTTAACAAGTATTTCTCTCAGTTTTATTACACATCTACCATCAAACAAACAAAAATCAAGCGCAATTGTATTCTCAAAAATCGTACTTTTACCCTCCCCTTACACTTAAGATGAACATTGTCCCCAATGTTCAAATGACAAATGTAAAAGCATAAAGTAAAAGAATGAAATCAAATACTCCCCTGATTCGCTCGTTGGATAATGAAATTACACGGTTAAATCTTCCTCCAAAGAGAATGTTGAAGCTCCATGACTAATGCATCGCCATAAGCTTGATTCAAAACATTTCCTTGTCCAAAATAACCTGTTGAACCTGAGAAAACAAACACGAAAACCTGCATAACATCGGCGGGATAAAATCTATATATAAGGATATAATGCTTGTGGAATGATAACTTTGCAGATTCCTGGAGATTATAAGTTGGAGATTTTAATAAAAACTTTTTATGAAAACAAAATTTTCAAAAATTTCTGGAAATTAAATCTGACGCCGTCAGGTATAACCCCTGACGCCGTCAGAAATGACCTGACAAAAATTTTCATTTTAAGTTTCCGGAAAATTTCTTGAAAAACCTTTACCTTACTTCCTGGAAATCCTGCAAAACATCATTATGACTCGATACAAGCATTTGACTCAAACAAATACGAATATGTATGCTAACTTATTATTATTATGATTCATGTTCATTTGTGTTCTAATAAACCGATTTAGATTTCCCTTACACTTATCTTTTGCAAAATACCTTTATATGTAGTTAAGACGAAGTTAAAAACAACATAAAGCATTTTCACAAAGTACTTTTGAACATGAATCAATACTAATAAAAATTAAACATACATACGGAAACAAATAAAAACAAACAAACAAACAAATAAACACACAAAGCAAATAAATAAAATAAAGCTTGGGTTGCCTCCCAAGAAGCGCTTTTCTTTATTAACGAGTCTTGTAGCTAGACTCAAAGTCACGTACATTACGTGACTCCATCATCGGTCACGGTTCCTAGGCCATTCTCCTTCCCGGTTTTATATTCCGGTCCTAATTTCAAACAATCCTTGTAGAAACCGAATATCCTTTCCATAACATAGTCTACTCCTTTACTTCTATCCTTATCATTCCTATAGTAGACCGCTTGTTTAAGCTCCTTCTCAACATTTGACAAGTTTTGGAATTGTTCTATCTTATATGGCATTTGGTAGCTTACTTCATCGGTCTCATCCTTAAATCTAACTATCCCTAAGGAAGGTTCATAAGTCATTCTAGAGACCTCAACAAATGGTTTTCCAAAAACCACTTGAGTTAAGGATGCATCGACTATTGGGCGGATATCTTCAACAATTACAAAGTCGGTGACATAGGTGAAGTTTCCTACATAAACCGGTAATCCCTTAACTCTTCCCGTGAAGTTACTCATCCAACCCTTGTCAGGGAACATCCTATACCCAAGCTGATTTTTCATTATCAAGTTGTAGTGGGCTCTAGTCATGATGTTTATGGGCGATCTAAGGTCGATGTAAGCTTTCCACACATGTAGATGTCCGATGTTGCATGGTATGTTGAGATTAGAAGGGTCGCCTATTTCTATGATTGGTCTACCTAGGAAGTATGGTGTCTCGGGATCATCGAATAAGTTTGTATGATATGCACGCTCTTCCTTAGTGGGTAGCCTATTGAAGTAGTCCTCATCATCATCTACTTCTTCAATCTCACTTGTCCTAACTTCCTTATCAACCTCGACTTTCCTATCCTCATCCTTTGGTTCACTTTCTTCCATGCTCCTATCGATTGGTTTAATAGTGACAACGTTGACGAAGTGGACATGTTTGGATGAAGAAGGGTCTTTGACTTGGGGTCCGCTATTTGTGTTCCTAGCGTCCTTATGTGGAGGTGATAACACTTGGTTATGGAGGGCTTTCAACAAGTTGTCAATTTTATTGGTCATCTCAGTTTGTTGTTGATTGAATTCGGTCTCGAATCTAGCTATCCGAGCTTCTTGAGATGCCATAAATTGAGACATCAATCCTTCAAAGTTATTGGTACTACCATTGCCGGAAGGATTGTTGTTGAAAGTACGGTTCGAGTTGGAACCGCTTGATTGGAAACGATTAGGTGGGTTGGAAGAATTGATTTGTTGTGAGTTTTGGTTTTGTTTCCACCTAAGGTTCGGGTGATTTTTCCATGAGGGGTTGTATGAATCACCATAATGGTTTGGCTCGGGCTTGAAAGTGTACCACTTGTCTCCCGCTCCGTCGGTACGCGAGGATGCGTAGTCCACAAAAGCTTGTTCGGGGAGTTCCATGCAATCACGAGTGTCGTGGGGACCACTACATAATTCACATGAAGAAGTGATTTTGTTCACTTGGCTTGAAGGTTTAGGAGCCTCGTAGGATTTCATGAGAAACTTGACTTGGTCTTCAAGTTCTACGATCCTACGGTCGGAAGTGCTTGAATTGTTCAAAGGCAAAGATATTGCCTTGACCGTTTTATTCAAATCACGGGGATCACTCCAACTTTCGTTGTCATAAAGAGCAAGATCCTCTAGGAGAGCCCATGATTGTTCCGCACTTAGATCACGTAGCTTGCCACCGGCCGATTGGTCAATGGTTTGCCTCGTGGAGAGATTGATATGGTCATAGAAGATTTGGACTTGGAGCCAAAGTTCTATGCCATGGTGAGGGACTTTTTGGAGTAAGTCCTTGAATCGAGTCCATGCCTCGTAGAGAGTTTCGCCTTGACGTTGTTGGAACATCAAGATATCATTCCTTAGCTTGGTAGTTCTTCCCGGTGGGAAAAACTGAGCAAGGAAACGAGTGGTGAGATCATCCCAAGAGGTGATGGATCCTGCGGGTTGACGTTCTAGCCACTGACTAGCTTGGTCCCGCAGAGAGAATTGGAAGAGACGCAATCGGGTCGTCTCTCGAGTGGCAACATCAAGGTCTATAGAATCAACGATTTTAAGAAAGTCCTTGAGATGTTGATTAGGATCTTCAGAACGAAGTCCATGGAATGCGCATCCGCTTTGCACCAACCGGATGGTGTCGGATCGCAAGGGTGTGATATTGGCTCCTTGTGTGAGCTCAATGGTGTTTCGATAGCCGTGGTGGCTAGGACGGGAATACTCTCCTAAAGTACGGGCTCTAGGAGGTGGTGGTGGTTGTTGTGGTGGTGGGTTGTGTGGGTTAAGGATATTACCATCTTCCATGATGTCGGATGGTAATGGTTACGAACAAAGACACGAAGAAAATAGATAGACTAAAGAAAACCTAGAAAAATAAAAAAAAAAATCTCACTAGAAAGGAATCTAGTGAGTAGACCTAATAGAAATAAAAATTCAACCTAAACAATAACTATTCCCCGGCAACGGCGCCAAAAACTTGATGCGTGGGTTTTGCAACCTTACAACAGGTTTTACCTCTCGAGGGATCTCAAGAGGCTTACAACCCCACCAGGCAGTGTACCTGACCGATGTAGTATAGTGTAGTGGTAAGTACGGGATTGATCGTTCTCCACAGGGAATAGTGTTCGTTAGGTGTGAAAAGCTACTCTAATTAGGTCTAAGGGTTGAGGAAGATTCTTTTTATGTTTTTTTATTTTATGGTAAGCAAGTAAAATCTCGGGTTTGGAAGGAGTGGGCGGAATTAGTTGCTAGTCAACTAACCCAAATTACTACAAATGCAAATAAAATAAAATAACAGAAATGAAAAGTGGCGAGAAACTTATGTGTAGAGAAATGTGTTTACTTAGATTTCCTTACTCCCTAACTATCTTCTTCCGGTTAATTAGTGTGTATTAGTCGCGTGGATGACGGGTGTATTCCTTAATACCATTCGTGGGGTGGCGTACTTACTTCCCCAAACTCTACAAGCTCCTACTTCACTCCTATGTCGAGCCGGCTAGGAAGCTCCTAACATGGGATCACTAGAATTCGCTTGTGCATTAAATACAACCATAAAAACCTTTAGTACGCGTTTGGTTCATGTTTCTTAAGACGTTCAAGCAAGTTACCGAATAGGAAGTTAGCCAGTTTTCTTAAGCCTAACATAGATAAACAATCATCCAATACAACTAACAACACACTAACAACCAATAATCAATAGCTAGGTTTCATTAGATCTAAGCAAACACAAGATAAAATTAGCCTAACATGTTAAACAAAAGACAAGCATAAGATAGAATCAAACAACACATAGACATATTGAATGATTAATTGATAACTTATCTTTCAATGAAACATGGAAGATCTCAAGGCAAGAAGCCCTGAAAAAGTAGCTAAAATCGTCTTAGGGTTTTATCCCAAAATTCCACACACTAAGCTCTCCCCTAATGACAAAAAATTAGAAAACTATATATAGACTTTGACATCTGACGGCGTCACCTTATGCATTGTGACGCCGTCACCTCGCCGCTTTTAGGGTTCCCGGATGACCATCTTGACGCCGTCCCTCTTTAGCTCTTCAAAAATCCATTCTGGCTTATCAAGGCTTGACGCCGTCGGATCATGAACGTGACGCCGTCCCCTTATGATTTAAGCCGTGACGCCCTTGATTTAGTTAAAGCGTGACGCCGTCAGAATTCTCATGCAAACTCACTGGCCCGTCATGAGTAAATTTCACATCCAACTTTTCTTGCCAAGGCATGACGCCGTCCCATGTTAATTGTGACGCCGTCAAGAGTAACTTTTAGCCGATTCTTGAGACTTTGCCGTTTTCTTCACTTTAATGCTCCAAAAACGTCCAAAATGCCTCCTTTTCCAGATTTCTCCTCAAAAGTACCTAAAATGACAAAAGGAACGATTTAGGGCAATATTTGATCAAATAAATACGATTTCGGGCTTAAATGACCCCTTAAAAGCGGTACACTTTTCGCCTCATCATCTGTTGTCGAAGTTGATTCCACAATTGAACTTGACCATATTGGCATTATCACATCATTTTGATCTTTCTCTAACTCTGCCTCATTTGTTGTATTTGAACCTGCAAAATCATTAGTTTCTGCAACAAAAGGCACATAATTCATTGAATTTGTTAGATACTCCAGATCAAATAGCCATTTTGGTCCTTGACCTTTTACATTGGATTTGTTTTCTAAAAACTCCACATGTATATTTTCTTCTACTATTTCTTTTCTTGTGTTGTAAACTCTAAATACTTTGCTATTAAGAGAATAACCAACAAAGAAACCTTCATCTGCCTTACCATCGAATTTTCCTAAATGGTCTAAGGTATTGAGAATTGTCACATGACATCCAAAAGGTCTAAGAAATCCTATTGCAGGAGTTCTACCTCTAAAAAGTTCATATGAGGTCTTATTGTGAGGCTGCACAACTAAAACTCTATTTTGAACATAGCAAGCAGTGTTGACTGCTTCAGCCCAAAAAGTTATAGGTAGCTTAGAATCAGCTAACATTGTTCTAGCAGCTTCAATTAGTGTTCTATTCTTTCTTTCAACAACACCATTCTGTTGTGCCGTTCTAGCAACACTAAATTCTCTCCTAATACCTTTTTCTTTGCAGAAGTCATCCATAACTCTATTCTTAAACTCTGTCCCATTATCACATCTAATGACTTTCACTTTCTTGCTTACTTGGTTTTCTATCTGTGTAATGAAGTCCTTAAGGATGCTTGATGTCTCATCCTTAGTGGCTAAAAAGAAAACCCATGTAAATCTACTATAGTCATCAGTAATAACTAGACAATATCTCTTATGCATTATGCTCATTACTGAAACAGATCCAAATAAGTTCATATGTAGCATAAACAAAGACTGATTGATAGAGTTAAAAATCTTGGGCTTACAAGTGGCTTTGTGTTTTTTGCCTTTTAGACAAGCAATGCATGTTTGATCATTTTCAAATCTTTTGTGAGGTAAACCTCTTACCAAACCATTCTTAACAATTTTATTTATGGTTTTGAAGTTAATATGACCAAGCCTTCTATGCCATTTCATTGATTCATCCAATGTGGCCTTTGCAACAAGACAAGTTAAATTCTTTTTAGGAACAATGTTTTTCATGTCTACACTGTACATGTTGCCCTTTCTAGGAATTCTAAGAAGTACTTGACTTTCATCAGGCATCTTAAAATCAGGAGAAAGTACAAGACATTCAGTCTCACAGAAAAGAACATTGTTCTTTTTGTCACACATTTGTGAAACACTAAAAAGATTATAATTTAGCTCTTTTACATAGAACACATCTTCAAAATCTAAATTTCCGGTTTTGATTGTACCTTTACCAGAAATTTTGCCACCAACACCCCCTCCAAAGGTAACATATCCTCCATTGAAAGCTTCAAAATCTGAGAGATAAGACATGTTGCCTGTCATGTGCCTTGAACATCCACTATCTGAGTATCCTTGATCCTCTTCCTGATCATTTGAATGTTCCTGCACACAAAAAAAGAGTGTTAGTTTCTTTTGGGGATCCAAGCCATTACTGACTTGGATCTGCCTCTTGCATCAATATAATTGAATCTTTTGAGGATAGTTGATGCAACATTGGATTTAAGAATCCAACATGCTGAGGCCTTAACAGCATTTGCCCTTTTTCCCTTAGCAGCAGAGTGAACCACATGCTTATCAGCAGAGTCTGCTAACTTTGTAGTTGAACTCTTTGGTTTCCAAACTTCTTTTTGGACCACTCTATTTTGTTTGAATGGGCCCTTAGAACAGTTATTTGGTTGCATGTTTTGAAAAATGTTTTTGCACCCTTAGCTGGTTGATATGGGGTTAAATAGTCATAGAGTGCAAAGTGAGATTTAGGTGTTTTGCCTTTGTGGTTCCTCTATGTTTTTCATATCCAGATACTATTGGTTGCCAGAATAGCTTGCAAGATGGTTCAAAACTACCACTTTGTGTAACAACTTTTTATAGAAAGCAAATTCAATCACCTAATTGGTTTAGACTGACTGTTGTTCTCAATTCCTTTGTTACTCTGGGCTTGTTGGTGTTCTATATTCTCCAAATATCTAACTGGTTGCCGGACATAGTAAATGTTTGATTTAAGCTATCTATTGTGTTTGCTACCTTAGGATACTTGTTCCTACTTTCTTAAACCACTTCAGGTTTGACATAACTGTTCTTCTATCACATCACTATCAGTTGTACAATCTTCAACAACTATAGTTTCTCCTTTCTAGCAAAGGACACTTGTCCTGATAAGTAAAGTTTATCTAAACTTTACTTATCTTTGCTACTTAAGACTCTACTAGTCTTAGAACCATATCCATGATTGGTTCTTGAAACTCAGCTAAACCTGTATGTGCTAGGTCAACACGGGAGGTGAAGGAACACCTCTATATGGTGGAGGACAGTTTGTAACCTACACCTGAATTAGCTTTATCAATTACCTGAGCTTCCCAAATCTTATTCATTCCTTCTGAGGCATGTGCTAGAGTATCTATAGTTACCTTAACATTTTCTTTTTCAGTTTTGACTTCAGATAACTGTCTACTTTGATCATTAAGTAACTCATCTCTAAATGCTATTCCTCTTTTTAAAGCATTTAAGTCATCAGTAAACGTAGATTCATTCTTTTTATAATGTAGAATCTGTTTTTCTAAAACTCCTACACACCTCTTATGATTAGCTAAATTATGAAGGGCATCAATTAACTCTTCTCTAAAAGCATCAAATCTTTTTTTAATGTCTTCATAATTTTTAAGATTAGGACATGAATTTGTACAAGTAGGAATGGTATCTACCTCTGAATCAGAAGAGGCCATTAGAGCAATCTCATCGACAACAAGAGCAGCATTTGGTGGTGCATCCTCTTCAGTAGCCATAGAGCTCCAATCATATCCAATACCATCAATAGCCAGCATAGCCTTTGGCTCTTCCACCAGTACTTCCTTATTCCTCTCTTGCTTATACCAAGTGTTCCTATTATCCTGCTTCCTTGGGCTTCTACATTCTTTAGCAAAATGTCCCAACCTATGACAGTTAAAGCATTCCACTTTCTTCTTATCGAATCCAGCAGTATCATTACCATTTATGGTAATTTGCTTTCCAGTTTTCTGCCAAAACTTCTTAGCCCTCATGCTAAGTAAAGCAACTTGCCACTTAAAATCCATCTCTTCCAAATCATCACCATCAACCTGCTCAAGGTCTTCATGATTTAAAGGAGAACCACTAGCTTGACTGGTTATAAAGGCATAAAATGTTGGATCTCCAAGTCCAGCAATATCCTTTTGTAAACTAGTAGAAGGACCACCATAAGTAACATTAGAAACAATTTTAACTTCATCTACCTCCTCTGTATGACTAACACTAGGAACTGATAAGAGTGCAGCATTCCCAGAACTAGTACCATAGTTTCCACCTCTCTTTAGACTTTGTTCAACAATTTTAAAGTTGTTGAACAAATCATTAAGCTTCATTGTTTCAATTTCTGGTTTGTTCATCCAGACAATAACATGAGTATGGAAATCAATAGGTAGACTTTTCAAGAACTTCATGTTGAGATCTTCCTTCTCAGTCTCAACACCCAACACAGCTAACTGACTGACAAGCTTGTGTAGTCTTGAAAATAGTTTATCAAGAGACTCATTACTAAAAGCAGTAAAGTTTTCAAATTGGTGCTTTAGTAAAGTCTTCTGTGTCTTTTTGGTAGTTTCATTACCACCAAACCATGCACAAATCTCTTCAAAAAGAGTTTTTGCATAAAGATATTTATTAAAAGATATCATCTGCTCACCAGGAATGGTCATAAGCAACAAGTTTCGTGCTTTCTGATCATTTCTCTTCTGTATCTTTTCATCATTGGAAACTGGTCCAGTATTTCTTTTTCTAACTGTCTTCCCTTCAACAAGAACATCTGAGTAGCCTAAAGTGAAGGAATCACCATACTGAATTATGTCCCAAAGAGCATAATCTTGAACCATAAAATATTGCTCAACTCTCATCCTCCATAACTCAAACTCATTGGGTTTGATCATGGGCAACTTTGCAACAACATTTGTTTGAACATCTTGTACATCCATTTCTTGTTTCTTCTAAAAACAACAATATCAGCCTGAGCTCTGATACCACTTGCTAGGATCCTGGACACACGATTAAGGTGGTTAAACCTTGTAACTTTGTGTGTATGATATGTTGTGTTAAAATGATTAAGTGCGCGGAATTCACTCAACCAAACTTAGAAGGTTGTGTATGTTATGGAAATGGAATTGTTATGTTTGTTAGTTAGCAATGAACACATAAAGATTATCACCAAACGATTCAATATTATTAAAGATAATAATACGAGTGATCTTGAGATATCACTAGGGTTACAACCTTGAATCTTATGTTTTTCTAACTTGTGATATATTTGTGTTTGTTCTAACAGTTATGAGTGTTCTTACAATAACACATGCATGAACTAACTTCTATGTTCTTAACGTGCTATCTCTCTCTTATCACTAGTCTAAGATCTCTTTTATAGTCAAAAGATCTTTACATATTGCTTAAAGTCTTAGCCGACTTACTTTGTTAACTTATCCTATTGAGTGTCAGTACATAAGATACAACATGTATCTATGTATACAACTTGTTAACTAAGCACATGGAGTAAGATATTATCTACCGTATATTGTTGACCAAAATATAATAAATATCTTTTCGATCTTATCCTTTCATCAGCAGAGTGTTCACTATCAGCAAGAACAAGTTATCGCTATCAGCAGAATCCATCAGCAGAATGCTAAGCCTGTCAGCAGAGTCATTTATCACTATCAGCAGAGTGAAATGTTCTATCAGCAGGAACAACATTATCAGCAGAAACCATTTTGCACTAGCAGCAGAATTACATTTAGAGTATTTCTTGGATTAGAACCCGATATTAGACATCTTGAATATTTAATTCCCAACAATTATTAATGGGACCGGCCCCCTATTTAAGGGGACCGCCCCGCTCCTCTAGCCCCCCATCTTTGCCTATAAATACTGGTTCATTCCTGGACTTTTTCCTCACCTTTTGCACCTTAAACCTTCTGTTCTAAATCTCTTCTTATATCTTTCTAAAACCTTTGATCATATATTCATAAGCTTTTGTTTCAAGTGATCCAAAGCTTCAACCTCTCAAGTGCAAGAGAAGAATACTTCTATCCTTCAAGACAAGAAGTATTACAACTTGGTGTATCTCTTCCATCTAAGTTGTTGTTGTATCATAATTGTAAATCATTTTTTCACTTGTATAAGTTGTGTATATTTGTTAGATAGGTGTGAACATAATTGGTTAGGCTAGTTTAGTGTGTAAGTTGTGAAGTTGTGAAGAAGTTAAGGTGTGTAAGTAGTGAAGCTGTGAAGAAGTATACATAAGTAGTGCTAGGTCGTGAAGTAGTTGTGAAGCCGTAGTGAAGAAGTTGTGAAGAAGTCGTGAAGAAGTCATGAAGAAGTTGTGATTGAAGTTGTGAGATTGGTTCTAGATACGATTAGAACTCGACATTTAGCTTTGTGTCGTAAAATTGGTGTAAGCGAAAGTTGTGTAAGGTTTTCTCCGCCATAAGGGAGCTTGTTGACATAGTGAAGAAAACTCTCGAGTTAGGTGCTCGAGGAGTGGAGTAGGGCAAGGAAGGTGTCCTTGTAGCCGAACCATTATAAATCCTTTGTCCCACGGTTCGATCTTTCCATCTCTATCTTTCATTTCATTTCATTATTTTACTTGCATTGTTAATTTAGAATTACTTATATTTGTTCATATTGTTCAAGAGTTGAGTTCACATAAATTCGAATCTAAGTTTTTAAAAGTAAACAAAGTTTTTATAATAAATTAAAAAGACGTAAAACTATTCAACCCCCCATCTAGTTTTCACAAAATTTTCTAGATCAATGATTTGGCTCTTGATACCACTTGTTGGTCACCTTTATTTAGATCAAATCACACACTTATGAAATATTATAGAGAGAGAAAGATGTAATGTAGAGAGAGAAAGAACAAGGGAGAATAAGAGAGAGTTTCTTATTTCACACACAATCCACCACCTCTCAAATGAGAGGTTTACACCTTATATAGTCTTCCATATGATGAGAGAAGGGAAGTGTGCCGTCTTTACATATTTCACTATTTCGACATTAACGTAAATACTATGACTAATCTGGACGGCACACTTCTACTATCATGTAGACTATATTTTTACAATTCTAATGAGCTATTACATGACCATATTACAAGACTCATTGACTCGATAATGATCGTCACTTTAAGCATCCCCAACATATTTAAAAGACCAAGATCCCAAGGGGAAAAATTTACCAGTTCTCCTGGCACGTTCGGTAAATTTTTACCAATTTGGGATCTTGGCCTATATATACCCACCCTTGCCTCTTGTATTCCTCACCCCTTTCCATTATTTCTTTTTCTCTTATTTCTCTTCTCTCAATCCTCTAATTCTATCTTATGTTCTTAATCTTTCACATAACATCAATAGAAAAAACACATATCCTTGCAAGAGAAGAATCACAAGAACCTAATCCACTCTTGTGATTGTGTCGAGGGCCTTCTTCTCTATACCCTTTCTGTTACAATCGAGTCTCTAGGTTAGGTTAGGGCTTGATTAAACAATCAAACATTTGTTAATTCGATTTGGTTGTTAGGGACGTCTTATGTCGAGGTGACCAAGCCTAGATCATTGGCGATCTAGTTGGGGTTTGATACTTCCGGTGGGAAGTCTTTGTGGTCTTAGTGGTTAAGTCGAATCACGAGTTCTTGAGGGTGGTTTCCGAGTGCGGAATAAAACTGGTATCAGAGCGGTATACTCAAGTTTTTGAGCGTTAAAACCTTTCTGAGAAGCTGTTTTTAGTCAAAAACTTCTTTTTCAAAAATTTAAAATACCTAACGAAATTTTTGAAAAAGTTGAGTATAGATCCATGGCTCAAGAGAACTATGTTGAGGGGTGTTCTATGCAAAGACCACCTTTTCTAGAATCCGATGGGTTTTGCTTTTGGAAAACCCGGTTTAAGACCTATGTTAGGTCTAAAGATATTGACTTGTGGGAGATCATCCAAAATGGCAACTTTGTTTTCATGATGCAAGATCCCAAAACAAAGTTGATGGTTGAAAAGCCATATTTGGAATTAAAAGATGATGAGAAGAAGAAGATTGGCAAGAATGATGAAGCCAAGATGACTATCTACAATGGCTTACCTCGAAGGGAATTCGAGAGGGTTTACACGTGCAAGACCGCCAAGGAGATTTGGCATACTCTCATCATTACACATCAAGGGAACTCACAAGTCAAAGATTGCAAGATCGACTTACTCATTCAACAATATGAGAAGTTTTCAATCTCGGATGAAGAAACCATTGACAATGGCTATACACGGCTCAATGCTATTATCACAAGCTTAACGGCTCTAGATCCTACCTTTAGCAAAAAGAACCATGTGAGAAAGTTTCTTCGAGCTCTTCCGGTGAAGTGGAGGCCGAAGGTGACAGCTATTGAAGAAGCCAAGAACTTGGCCGAACTTCCTCTTGACAAACTTATTGGCAATCTCAAGGTGTTTGAAATGATTCTTGAAAATGGAAAGGTTGTCTCCTGTTAGGATTGTTCACACGGTTAAGGTGGTTAAACCTTACGTTCTTTGTGTGTATGATATATTGAGTTAATATGATTAAGTACGCGAAATTTACTTAATCACACTTAGAAGGTGATTTTTGTTGTGGAAATGGAATGGTTGTGTTAGTTCTATGACAATGAACAATGAAAGATTAACACCAAACGATTTAATATTATTAATGATAATAATACGAGTGATCTTGAAATATCACTAGGGTTACAACCTTGAATCTTAAGTTCTTACAACTTGTGATATTCTTGTGTTTTGTTCTATGTTCTAACAGTTATGAGAGATTCTAAAATAACACACACATGGACACACATATCACTTAACTAAGATCTTCTTTTATAGTCCAAGAAGATCTTTACATATTGCTTAAAGTCTAGCCGACTTACTTTGTTAACTTATCTTTTGAGTGTGTCAGTACATAAGATACAACATGTATCAGTGTACACAACTTGTTAACTAAGCACATGGGGTAAGATATTATCTACCGTATATTGTTGACCAAAATACAAATAATATCTTTTCAATCTTATCCACTCAGCAGCAGAATGTTCATTAGCAGCAGCAATGAGATTATCGCTAGCAGCAGGAACAAGTATAATAACAGCAGGATCATCAGCAGCAGAATGCTAAGCCTAGCAGCAGAATCATTTATCGCTAGCAGCAGGATCAAATGTTCTAGCAGCAGGAACAAACATTAACAGCAGGAACCAATTGTACTAGCAGCAGAATCACACTTAACGTTTTTCTTTGAATAGAATCCGATATTTAACTTCTTGAATATTTAATTCCCAACAATCATCCCCTAAACATGTGAATCCATTTCAACATGTTTCTGAATTAAATTTATGGATTGTGAATCTTTCAAACACTTCTGTTCTTCAAGATTGAATATCTTCTCAGTAATTCATCTGCTTTGTTCTTTGACTTTAACAATATCAACACATTGCTCCAATCTTGGACTAAAAGATGGTGCAATTTCCTTGGATGGAGGAATTATAAGAGGCAATGATGCTGTGTATCTTGGATGCTTGTTTCAACAAGTGAAATCATCTATCAGCATGTCTTTGAAGTGAAATTGAAACTTTTCTTCGTTTGACCTAGATAGAACTTTCTCCTTTGGAATGCTTCATCCCTTCTGAATATATATAATACTCCAGAATAAGCTCTATTCTTGTCATTTTCAACCTCCTCATCATCTTGTATGCTCTTATCTTCTCCTTCCATATATTGGATCATCTTCCTTTTCTAGGCTATTATTTCCTCCCCTGAGATTGTTACCTCCCCTGAGATACAAATAACTTTTGTTTCCTCCCCTTGTTTGGAAGATCTCACTATGTACCAAAATATATCTTTCCTTATCATCTGATCCAGCATTTAGAACTTGTTGTCAGACAATGTTGTACATGAAGCCATCAATTCCTTAAGAGTTTAAGTTACTGCCCTCATCACTTCTAGGTGTGTTAACTCCTATGAGAGGTGAATCAGTGGACATTTGATTCATGGTCCATAAAGGGATGGTTTTTGTGAATCCTTGAAAAATCCTTTTCTAAGAAATTATTTGACTTAGCAGTATGTTCATGATTTTAGAATTGAAAAATCATACTACTTTCAACCATTTTGAAGGGATCAAGTGTATAACAGACACTTAATCAAAATTTCAGTTTAAAGCAACCTCTGGTTGTGTGAGAACCAATGTTTTTCAGTTATAAATAACTGCCTGTGTAAAGATAAACCTATTCAAAAGGCTTTCTTGACAGGGTTTCCAGCTCATAGTAATTGTTACCTCTAACACAAGTGTTAGATTCACTTTTACTAGCTGTTCTTTCTATCATATGTCCTTAGACTTGCACATTATACTTAAAAGTATAAAATGATAGAAAGTGAGTTGCATCAGTTACTATCTGATCAACTAAGTCATCAATTCAATGTGAAATATCATAACTAGGTTTCAAGAAAGTAGTTTTAAGGAGTTTTAAATTCCCAAACTCAGTCCATCATAAACCTATTATGGCAGCAGCCAATATCAGCATTGTTTTGCTTCCATTTCACTTGAAATTTCCTTTGTGTTCACATATTCATACCTGAAATTGTTAGTCTAAAACCAAAAGAACAAAGTACAAAGTACTTGTCTTGCATTAGAAAAATCATAAGACCAACTATATGAATAACACATTTTAAATTTGTACTAGCAGCACAAACTGTTTGTAATAACAGCAGTATTAGATAAATCCAGCAGCAGTAACAAAAATTTATTTACAAAAACACATTATATTGAAAATTCAAAGATTTAGCATTCCAATACTTGCTACCAAGTACTGAAACCTTGAAACATCAAAAGCTTTTGTTAGCAGATCTGCAAAGTTGTGTTCTGAAGCAACTTTAAGAACTTGAATTAACTTTTTCTCATTGCAGTCTCTTATAAAGTGATGTCTAATTTCAATGTGTTTTGTTTTAGAATGTTGCACTGGATTTTTAATAATACAAACTGTACTACTATTATCAATATGAATAACAGTGTTTATGAAATTGTACCCATAATCAAGAAGTTGGTTTTGAAGCCATAGAACTTGACTAGAGCAACTTGCAGCAGCTATATATTCATCTTCAGTTGTTGAATTTGCCACACTTGTTTTCTTCTTACACTGCCATGAGACAAGTCTACACCCAAGGAATTGACATCCTCCAGTTGTTGACTTTCTGTCCAAGCTAGCACCAGCATAGTCACTATCCGAATATGCTACCAAGTCAAAAGGAGATTCTCTAGAATACCATATACCCAACCTTGGTTGACCTTTGAGATATCTAAAAATTCTCTTGACTTTAGTTAAATGAGAAACCTTTGGAGTTACTTGAAATCTTGCACAAACACAAACAGGGAACATGATATCAGGTCTAGATGATGTAAGGTACATCAAAGAGCCTATCATAGATCTGTAAGTGTGTACATCTACACTCTCTCCATCTTCATCTTTCAGAAGGTGCTTCTCAGAGTCCATTGGTGTGCTTGCTATTTTTGAATCAGCAAATTGAAATTTTCTAAGTATCTCTGCAACATATTTGTCTTGACTAATAAATATGCCTTAAGATGATTGCTTAACTTGCAAACCCAAAAAGAATGTAAGTTCCCCCATGGAACTCATCTGAAACTTATCTTTCATAAGCTTCTCAAATTCTAAACACATCTCCTTCCTAGTAGATCCAAAGATAATGTCATCCACATACACCTGCACTAACAGAAGATCCTTCTTGTGCTGTTTGATGAAAAGTGTCTGATCAATCTTTCCTCTTTGAAATCCATTTTCTAATAAGTAGGAAGCTAGTGTTGCATACCAAGCTCTTGGTGCCTGATGAAGGCCATATAGAGCTTTCACTACTCTGTACACTTTGTTTGGATGTAATGGATCAATGAAGCCTGGAGGTTGTGAAACATACACCTCTTCTTCAATTTTACCATATAAAAATGCACTCTTGACATCCATTTGGTAGACTGTGAAGCCTAAAAATGAAGCATAAGCTAAGAAAAGCCTAATTGCCTCAATCCTTGCTACAGGAGCATAAACCTCATCATAGTCTATTCCTTCTTCTTGTGTGTACCCTTGAGCTACTAATCTAGCTTTATTCTTAATCACAATTCCTCTTTCATCCCTTTTGTTTTACAAAACCCATCTAGTGCCAATTACCTTTGCATTCCTAGGTAAATCAACTAGCACCCAAACTTTCTGAATCTTGAACTGAAGAAGCTCTTCTTGCATAGCTTCTAACCAGCTTGAATCATCTAAGGCTTTAAGAGTGTTCTTTGGTTCATCTTGTGAGAGAAAACATACAAACAAGCAAGAGTTTGAAAGCTCATGCTGCTTTGAAGCATAAAGGGCATCAAGAAGCCCTTGTTGGTCTGAAGACATCAGTTGTTGTCTTGTCTTCACACCTGACTGTACATCTCCAATCAGATTATCTAGGGAGTGAACTTTGTGAATTCTTGTTTGTGGAGTAGAAGGAACTTGATAATTTGATGGAAGATTGTTGAAATCCACCTCATTATCTGAGAATTCTGCATCTTTCGTTTCTGAAGGGCCAGCAGCAGAATCAGTTGGCTGAACAGCAGAATCAACAGCAGAAACAGATACACTACCAGCAGCAACAGAAATACTACCAGCAGAAATATTGTGTTGTTCCTGAGTTTCATCTTCTTTTCTTTCATCTTCAACACCTTCTTTAGCCTTGCCAGAAGAAGATTCATCAGTTGTTGAAGTTGATTCCACACCTGTACTTGACCATATTGGCATCCAAACATGATCTTGGTTTGACTCCTTTTCTAACCTTGCCTCATCTGTTGCTTGTGAACCTGAAAAATCATTAGTTTCTGCAACAAAAGGCACATAATTCATTGAATTGGTTAGATATTCAAGATCAAATAGCCTTTTTGGTCCTTGACCTTCTACATTGGATTTATCTTCTTAAAACTCCACATGTAGGTTTTTTTCTACAATCTTAGTTCTTGTGTTGTATACTCTAAATGCTTTGCTATTAAAAGAATATCCAACAAAGAAACCTTCATCTGCTTTACCATCGAATTTTCCTAAATGGTCTAAGGTAATGAGAATTGTCACATGACATCCAAAAGGTCTAAGAAATCCTATTGCAGGAGTTCTACCTCTAAAAAGTTCATATGAGGTCTTATTGTGAGGCTGCACAACTAAAACTCTATTTTGAACATAACAAGCAGTGTTGACTGCTTCAGCCCAAAAAGTTATAGGTAGCTTAGAATCAGCTAACATTGTTCTAGCAGCTTCAATTAGTGTTCTATTCTTTCTTTCAACAACACTATTCTGTTGTGGTGTTCTAGCAACACTAAATTCTCTCCTAATACCTTTTTCTTTGCAGAAATCATCCATAACTCTATTCTTAAACTCTGTCCCATTATCACATCTAATGACCTTCACTTTCTTGTCTACTTGGTTTTCTATCTGTGTAATGAATGTCTTAAGGATGCTTGTAGTCTCATCCTTAGAAGATAGAAAGAAAACCCATGTAAATCTAGTATAGTCATCAATTACAACAAGACAATATCTCTTATGCATTATACTACTTACTGAAACAGGTCCAAATAAGTCCATATGCAGCATAAACAATGATTGATTGATAGAGTTAAAATCTTGGGCTTATAAGTGGCTTTGTGTTGTTTGCCTTTTAGACAAGCAATGCATGTTTGATCATTTTCAAATCTTTTGTGAGGTAAACCTCTTACCAAACCATTCTTAACAATTTTATTTATGGTTTTGAAGTTAATATGACCAAGCCTTCTATGCCATTTCATTGATTCATCCAATGTGGCCTTTGCAACAAGACAAGTTAAATTCTTTTTAGGAACAATGTTTTTCATGTCTACACTGTACATGTTGCCCTTTCTAGGAATTGTAAGAAGTACTTGACTTTCATCAGGCATCTTAAAATCAGGAGAAAGTATAAGACATTCAGTCTCACAGAAAAGAACATTGTTCTTTTTGTCACACATTTGTGAAACACTAAAAAGATTATAATTTAGCTCTTTTACATAGAACACATCTTCAAAATCTAAATTTCCGGTTTTGATTGTACCTTTACCAGAAATTTTGCCACCAACACCTCCTCCAAAGGTAACATAGCCTCCATCTATTGATTGGAAATCTGAGAGATAAGACTTGTTGCCTGTCATGTACCTTGAACATCCACTATCAGAGTATCCTTGATCCTCTTCCTGATCATTTGAATGTTCCTGCACATAAATAAGAGTGTTAGTTTCTTTTGGGGACCCAAGCCATTACTGACTTGGATCTGCCTCTTGCATCAATATAATGTAATTTTTGAAAACAGTTGATGCAACATTGGATTTTAGAATCCAACATGCTGAGGCCTTAACAGCATTTGCCCTGTTTCCCTTAGCAGCAGGAACTGATTGCTTAGCAGCAGGAACTGCTGATTGCTTAGCAGCAGGAACTGCTAACTTTTTAGTTCTACCCTTTGGTTTCCAAACTTTTTTTTGGACCACTGCTTTTGTTTGAAAGGGACTTAGAACAGTCTTTGATGCATGTTTATAAAAAGTTTTTGCACCCTTAGCTGTTGGTCTTGGGTTAACAGTCATAAGAGGTCGAGCAGCAGGAATACTTTGTCTAGCAGCAGGAACCATTAGTCTAGCAGCAGGATCTGAGTTTGAGCCAGACTTCTTTTTGACTACTCTGGGGTTTGTTTTCTTAGAACGAGAACTAGAGTGAAAGTGAGATTTAGGTGTTTGCCTTTTGTGGTTCACTCTATGGTTTTCATACCCAGTTACCCATTGGTTGCAGAAAGCTGCAAGATGGTCAAAACTACCACATGTGTAACAAGCTTTGTTATAAAAAGCAAAGTCATCACCTAATTGGTTAGACTTGAGGTTGTTCCAATTCTTTTGGTTACCTCTGGGCTTGTTGGTGGTTCTATATTGCTCACAATATCTAACTGGTTGCCTAACATGCTTAATGTTTGATTTAGCCCTATCAGTATTGTGTTTGACTATCTTAGGAAGACTTGTTCCTTCTTTCTTAACCAAGACAGGTTTAGATATAACCTGTTCTTCTTCATCATCATTATCAGTTGTACAATCTTCAACAACTATAGCATCTAAGTATTTAGCAAAGGACACCTTGTCCTGATAAAGTAAAGTTTTATCTAAACTTTTACTTACTTTTTCTTCCTTAAGGCTCTTGCTAGCCTTAGAACCATATTCCATGATTGGTTCTTGAAACTCAGGTAAACCTGAATTTCCTAGGTCAATCCCTGGGGGTTTAGGGATGCCTCTATAAGGAGGTGGGACACTCTTATATCCTACTCCTGACTTAGCTTTATTAATCACCTGACATTCTACTATGTTGTGCACACTTTTAGAAGCATGTTCTAGTGCCTCAGTAGTCAAGTGAATGTTTTCATTTTCCTTTTTGACCCTATCAAAAGCTTCTCTCAAAAGCTTAATTTCAGCATCTCTAAAGAATATGTCCTGTCTTAGGAGAGCTTTGTCATCAGAAAAAGCTAATTCATTTTCCTTATAGTGTGTGATTTGTTTCTCTACCTTTTCTAATCCACACTTATAGTTTATAAAGTTTTGAAAGGTCTTGCTTAGCTCTATCTTTTGATCATCAAATTGTTTCATTAAAACCTGTAGAGCATTAAGAGCAGTGCAAGTATTTAAACAAGCTTTATGATTTTGTACCTCAGTAGCAGAAAAATCCATAAGTGCCATCTGAGCAGGAGTTTCTTCTTCATCTGCCATGAAGCTCCAATCAAAACCTAAGCCATCAATAGCTACCATAGCTTTTGGCTCAATAACCTCCTCTGTTTTGGATTTGCTTCCAAAACCTCTATTCTTGCTTTCTTGCTGTCTTGGTCTTCTGCACTCTCTTGAGAAATGACCCATCATGTGACAGTTATAGCACTCTATCTTTGACTTATCAAAACCAGCAGCATCAGTGTTGCTGATTATGAGCTTCTTCCCCGTCTTGTGATAGAACTTCTTGGCTCTCATGCTAAGAAGAGAAATTTGCCATTTCAGATCCATTTCCTCCAGATCATCTTCATGGATCTCTTGGAGGTCTTCATAGGAAAGCATGGACCCATTATTCTGACTTGTAAGAAAGGCACAACAAGTCTTTTCATCCAAAATACTAATGGTACTACTTGATGAACTAGCAGCACCAACATCATCAACAACTTTCACCTCTTCACTTGATTTTGAGGTACTAGGAGTTGACATAAATGCCTTGTTCCCAGTATTAGAACCAGTACCTCCATTCTTCTTCAAATCTTGCTCCACAATCTTGAAGTTGCTATACAAGTCCATCAGTTCCATGATGTCTAAGTCTGGCTTGTTCTTCCAGACAACAACATACATAGCCCACTCTTCTGGTAAGCTTCTCAGAAACTTTGAGTTCAAATCTTCTTGAGGCATTTCAATCCCAAGAATAGCAAGTTGGCTCACAATATTCTGAAGCCTATTAAACATGTGGTCAAGAGATTCATTGTATGTAGAGGAGAAGTTTTCAAACTGCTGCTTGAGCAGTGTCTTGTGGGTTTTCTTGGTGGCTTCATTTCCACCATACCTGGCAATAATAGCTTCAAATAATGACTTGGCATCCTTGAACTTGCTGAAGTTTAGAAGTTGATCATTGGGAATGGTCATCATCAGCATGCTTCTTGCCTTCAAATCATTTTTCTTCTTTATTCTATCTTCTGCAGATGATGGCTTTGTCTGCAGAGTTGAAACCGCTTTGCCATCCACTGTTGATGTAGTGGTGGTAGGCTGGTAAGAGTTTCCATCTTCTATGATTTCCCAAAGTGCATAATCTTGCACTTGGAAATATTGCTCTATCCTCAGCCTCCACATCTCAAACTCATTCTGTTTGAGCATGGGAATCTTTGCAGCAACATTTGTCTGAATAGATTCGATGTCCATTTCTTTAGCTTCTTCTTCTAAATCAATAATATCAGCCTTAGCTCTGATACCACTTGTTAGGATTATTCACACGGTTAAGGTGGTTAAACCTTACGTTCTTTGTGTGTATGATATATTGAGTTAATATGATTAAGTACGCGAAATTTACTTAATCACACTTAGAAGGTGATTTGTGTTGTGGAAATGGAATGGTTGTGTTAGTTCTATGACAATGAACAATGAAAGATTAACACCAAACGATTCAATATTATTAATGATAATAATACGAGTGATCTTGAAATATCACTAGGGTTACAACCTTGAATCTTAAGTTCTTACAACTTGTGATATTCTTTTGTTTTGTTCTATGTTCTAATAGTTATGAGAGATTCTAAAATAACACACACATGGACACACATATCACTTAACTAAGATCTTCTTTTATAGTCCAAGAAGATCTTTACATATTGCTTAAAGTCTAGCCGACTTACTTTGTTAACTTATCTTTTGAGTGTGTCAGTACATAAGATACAACATGTATCTGTGTACACAACTTGTTAACTAAGCACATGGGGTAAGGTATTATCTACCGTATATTGTTGACCAAAATAAAAATAATATCTTTTCAATCTTATCCACTCAGTAGCAGAATGTTCATTAGCAGCAGCAATGAGATTATCGCTAGCAGCAGGAACAAGTATAATAACAGCAGGATCATCAGCAGCAGAATGCTAAGCCTAGCAGCAGAATCATTTATCGCTAGCAGCAGGATCAAATGTTCTAGCAGCAGGAACAAACATTAACAGCAGGAACCAATTGTACTAGCAGTAGAATCACACTTAACGTTTTTCTTTTAATAGAATCCGATATTTAACTTCTTGAATATTTAATTCCCAACATCTCCAAACACAAGAAGGAGAAGGTGAAGTCTTTGTCTCTCAAAGCTAAAGTCACTAAGAACCAAGCTAGTGATGATAGCGATAGTCAAGAGAGAAGTGGTGATAAAAGTGATGAAGATGATGAAGAATTCAATTTAATGGCTAAGGACTTTAGAAAGTTCTTTAGAAGAGGTGGTAACTTTAGGCGAGGGAACCGGTTTGGTAACCGAGGTAATGATGGTAGGAACAAGTTTGGAAGAGGCCGAGGCTTTGACAACAAGGTTGGCAAAAGCTCTAGGCGTGAACGCGGATGCTTTAATTATGGTGAAAATGGTCACTTTATAAGTGATTGTCCGAAGCCTAAAGAGAACAAGGCATTCATCGGTGGAGCTTGGAGTGATAGTGAAGACGAAGATCAACCAAACAAAGAAGCTACTTGTCTCATGGCACTAGAAAAACTAGAGGTACCTCAAAATCCTTCTACTTCTAATAATGTTAATAAATTACAAATGGAGAATGAGGAACTAGTTAAATTCAATGAGGATTTTATGAAAACCTTTGAAAATATTGTTAAGGAAAAACGCTCTCTTGAACAAGAGCGTGCTAAAATTAATGAAAAGGTTTATGAACTCGAAAGAGAAGTAAAGATACTAAATCATCTCAAAGAGGTAGTTGAACTATGTAAAAGATGTGAGATTCTCACACTTGAGGTTAACTATTTGAATGATAAAGTATCTAAACTTCAAAAGGAGTCTCTAAGTTTTTCAAAATAGAAGAAGAGTAGTAATGATTTGGACGATATGTTAACTCGTCAAAAAGTGTCCCAAGATAAAGAAGGTCTTGGATTTTCAAAACATGGGAAAAGCACTGTAACATCCGATAATTTTCCAAACCATTTTCACTAGCCAAATATATATTTTTGCATCACCTTAGTATTTGAACTTTTCCTGAACTTATATGAACTTGAGAAATGCGAGATATCTTGAGAAACGTGAACTTTATCCCTTTATTATGTCAGCACAACCTAGAAACACGAAACGAATCGATTTTCCAAATAAATTAACTTCGAGGATGTTATGCATATTTATACTCATTTTTATTAGAAAAATTATTTCGAGAACAATGGCGCAAGTTTCATAATTTTTCGAGTCCATTTGGTACGTCAAATGGGTCCCACAGTGATTATTGTGAAAGTTTCACCAAATTAACACATATACCCCCCACCCACTAATTTACACCACACACCCCCTCTATTTTTAATTGTCCACCTTTAGTCCCTATGCTAGTATAAAAGCCATTTTTCCTATTATTTTATTCATAAAACACACACACATCACACATATTCTCTCTTTCTTTCTCCCTCTCGTCCGATCACCGGACCACCACAACTATCACCGTTGCCGGAAAATTTTTCGGCCAACCACCAAATTACACCAAAACATAGATCAGGCTACCCTGATCAAATCAGAAAAGTTTGAAGACCAACGAAGCTTGTTTGACCCATGTACGAGCACCACCGCCACTACCACCGTCACGCCACCACCCACCGCCGCATCCCTACCACCTTAGTTAAAACCGTGTGGATCTATGTTTAGTTAAAACCGTGTGGATCTACGTTTATACACCACGACTCGCCATGACTCGTCACTGAGTCGCATGACTCGTTCGAGTCAACTCACGAGTTGAGTTGACTCGGCGTGTTTCTTTATTAATTTGAAGTATTGGTGTTTGGATAAACTTATTCTTGTGTTTTGTAGCTTAGTTTAGAGTTTGGATTGAACTTGGTCTAGGGTTTCTATAAGTCGAGAGCCATATGGCTCGTATGGGGTCTAATCGTGACTCAAGTGAGTCACGGCGTGAGTCTAGGTTTAGTAGTTGTTTTTGAAAGGTTTTGGAGATTGATTTGGATTTGGTTGTGTTTAGATTGCGGATAGGTTTTGGCTTGTGTTATGGTTGTCGAGAGCCAAATGGCTCGAGTAGGCTCGAACCGTGACTCAAGTGAGTCACGGCATGGTCTAGTAGTTTTGTTTGTATTGCTAATTGGATTTGGTTTAGTTTTGTGGTTAAGCCGAGAGCTCAAAGGCTCGGGTAAAGTCAAGCCGTGACTCAACGAGTCACGGCCAAGAGTTTAATGTTTACTTGGTCGAGTTTGGTTTGTAGCCATGTGTTTTCAATAAGTTTTGGTTAGTTTTAGTGTCGAGTAGCATGAGCCGTGACCCAAGAGGGCCACGACTTGTTGGAATTAAGTTTAGCCGAGACCTAAAAGGTCTTGCTGTCGAAGGAGTCGAGTCGAGAATCAAGAGAGTCTCGGCCGTGTAAGACTCGAGGTTAGAAAACCTTGAGTTAGTATCGAGTCGATTTTGGACTTGGATAAGTCCTTAATAGGTCAAGTATTATTAACTTTGGGCCCGAAAGCCCAAAGAGAGTCCATTAGTGTGTGAGTTAGGTAATGGGCCAAAGCCCAATACAGTTGGGCCATGTATTGTCTTTCATTTCATTGTTTTGTCACTTGTGATTTATTTGTTTGTCAATATGGTGTTTCGGATAATTGTTTGGATAATATGGGATATGATTTGGACATTTGGACTTGGATACTTGTTATAACCTATGCTTGGATGAGAATTGGACGTTATTGGATTTACGATATTAGCCGGTGGACCTTATGGACGATTTTGGTAATTGAGACGGAAGAGTATGTTAGACTCATAAGAGCTTAACATATTTGGACCCGAACATACACAAAATGGTCGATAAACTTGACAACTAATATATACGCGAATGATAGTGTCCAATTATATATATTTAACTTGTAAAATGTGGCAATAAAACTTATATTCAAGATTCGTAACGACTTGGAAATGCTTTATAAACGGACGCATCATGCCCAAATTTTGATATAATCTTTTATAACTTAATCGTTTATGATTACTCAATATCCTAAAAATGTTTTTGAAACTTATATGTTTTCTTCCAAAATCATGATGACTTATCAAGTATTTGGGAAATGGGTAAAACACCGAAACAACCTATTGATGTTTTTCCTTCTTGTCTTTATTATTTTATTCTTTTTCTTAATCTTAATTCTTCCCTCTTTTCGTTATTCTTTCTTTGTATCCGTTTGTGTTGCCTACTTTTATTATCTTAACATCTCGTATCTACACGAGTCTTAAACGAGTATTTCTCTCAAACGCCATTGAAATAAAACCTTTTCATTTCAAATACGAGTATTACTTTATAAATCACTTTAAGGTTTATTGCTGAGACATATTATTCATATATTAGGTTGTGCTGAGGTTCATTTGCCGGGTTATCCCATCAGATCATATTGTTATATCTTATTTCATCTGCTGCTAAGGTGTGATTCGTAGCCCCACTTTATTTTTAAATTGTTTATAAGCCCATGAGGGAGATACATGCTATTTACTTATTTTTATGAGCACAATTGTTTATTGGTATGCTATTCCTGACTGAAATGATAATGCTAAGTACCTTCCTTGCCCAAAAGCAAGTCCCTCGATCATGAACCATTAATCACTTGCGAATGAGCACGATTGTAGTTTATAGGCCTATAGGAATTGACCTTCCCGCCATGTGGACTAAGGTCGGTCCACATGTGATGAACTATATTCGAGTATTACTAGGTATCTAGCAAAGTACCTAGCTTTGGGGGCAACTATTATATTATGAAATTCCGCGGTTACTTTCGACTTACGCCAAGGTTATTGGTGCCGGTTAACGCTTTGTGTGTCATGAGCTTAGCAAAATAATTATTTGATGCTTACCCGATATTTGTATTTGTTAGATATATCTTCCAGACTTAAAATCTTGTGCTCAACTATTATTTACTAAACCTATGGATTACACTCAACCTTTGTGTTGACTTTTTAGCATGTTTTATCTCAGGAAATTGATGCATGTTTGTAAGCACCAGGAGTGGCTGAAGACTGATGATGGCTATCAAGGGCTTTACTATCTATCCCTACTATCATATCATTCGAACAATCTTTTAAAACTGTGTCTTTTATTTCCGCTGCAAACTATCTTTGATTTCCGCTGCAAACCATGTTTTATTTCCGCCGCAACTTGTGTTGAGAGTCTTTTAGACTCTAAATATTAAATTTTGTATTCGAATGATATGTTTTGCTAAAAACGTCTCTTTTTGTGATCGTTTTCTATGGATGTGACTGTCTTACCCCTTACGTAGCACCCCAAGCTCAATTCCGCTGCCATATTCCGAGTTGGGGGTGTTACAGAATGGTATCAGAGCCACTGTTTATAAAGAACGAGGTCATACTTGATTATAAACATTTTTGTATGTGTCAAAACATTTTCGAAATCGATAGCAATCAGCCCTCCGTGCCACTTCGCTCTTTAATTGCTTTATGTAAACTTTTATGTGTGCATCTTTTTGCACTATCATATGTTTGGATTTTCCGCTGCTATCTCATTGCATATAAAACTATTTTTATAAAAATTTGGATAGATTTTGTATACTTTTTACGATACTCCATGTAGAGTATTATGCTTACATCAGTCCCTACCGGTTAGTTATCAGATGTACCCATTGATCACCCACTTGCACCACCGAGTCTAGAGGAGGACCCACACCCTATTGATGTACCTCACCCGGAGGATGATGAGATGGATGATGAAGAGGAGATGGATGATGATGATGATGATGATAACGAGGAGCCGTCGGACGAGGAGCAGGAGGCTCTCCCCATGCCAGCTTTACTAGCAGTTTCGGACATTACTTATGAGTTTGATAATTCAGATGCATTGGGTCATGCTCTAGCTACAGAGGTGACGTCTATGTTTGAGATCGGCGAGTCTTCGACTGCACAGCGAGTTGCCCCTACTGAGCTCAGAGCCGAGCTGAGTCATTTGATCCAGGACATCTCTTGGTGCCAGGGCCGTTATATGTCGATGTCTAGGCGATCGTGTACGCGACAGTCTAATGTTTTAGAGTTGAGGAAGGAGATTAAGGGAGATAGGAGAGCTATAGGTGATTTATATGTGGAGTTGTATGAGCAGGCTGCGAGGTTGAGTTCTACAGTGATGGCAGATACAGAGATTCAGGAGCGCTTGGCGTCGTTAGAGCAGAGGATGACGGAGGTCGAGAAGATTGTGGAGAGGTTGGATCTTGTAGCGGCGTTCACTGATATCGATAGTCGTCACTACCAGCGTAGTATTCAGGAGTTGAAGGATGAGATCCATGCCATGCAATGGTAGGCGTACTATGATAGGATGGCGCGTTTCTGTTTTGATGACAGTGTTGATGTCTTGGCTACATACGGAGGAGACCATCAGTAGAGATTGGTGATCATCTTTATTATAGTAGTTTGGTATTGTAGTAGTAGATTACCTTGTACGTACTAAACTGACTAGTTTCAGTTAGTAGATTTTGATAAGAAACTTGTAGTCGTTTTGCATATCTTGTAAGACTTATGACAAGTATCGAATCTATGATGTATTTTGGTGATGTACTATTGATGAACTCAAATAAGTACATTTTATTACTATCATTTATCCTATTAATTTGACTTGTTTTACTATATTATGTATGAGGATTGATACTTAATCGTTTACTTTTGTAATTCTCAGGTAAAAACAAGCATTTGGTGAAACTTAGCGATTTTGGACTAATTATGGAGCAAAACATGCAAGAAGTTAAGAGTCTACTGAAATGAAGAAGATCAAGACTAATCTGCTCCAGATGCGCCGCATCTCACTCATTACATACGGCGCATCTCTATTAAGATTCCACCAGATACGATCCAAGATACAAGAGGACATGCGCCGCATCTAATCATGGAGTTACGCCGCATCTTCTGGCGGTGTACGAATATTCCTGAATATTATAATCTTGGACCCCACGCGAAGTTAAGTCAATGCGCCGCATCTACTTACTAGATGCGCCGCATCTTCCCTCAGACAGAAACTATAAATACCCCAAGACCAGACGAATTTCGAGAGCAATATATTAGATTAAAAGACCGAAGCAGCAGAACCCTAGGACGAATTCAGTCAAGGAGGCAGCACAAGACACACCAAACGAAGATACAAGAGCTGTAAGAAGGTGCTGCATGTGTTTAATTCATTAAGTAGTTTTGTTTTATTGTGTTAGCAAACTTTAATTCATCAGGATTGGTGGCTTGTGTAATGTGACAACGAAAGATTGCACTCCCTTTAATACTTGCTTTCCCATCAATTAAAGTTTATATGTTGATGTCTTTGGTTACTACTTATTAGTGCATTGATAACCTCTGTGTTTATTAGTGGCTTGCGGGCATTTGACTGCGGAAAATAATGTGGCTCCCACGGTTATTACTAAATTGATCACTTAGGAATAACTTTTAGACATAAGTAATCATTAAGGGTTTACTCGCCGATAAGAATAGGACCAACGAGAAAGGGTTAACTACATACACTTCATATAAAGCTATCAATAAAACAAGTGACAATCTACTTAATCATAAGGACAGCCCTCTTATTGTCTCGAGTATTTATCTGTGTACGTGTGTGCTACTTGCTGATTCTTGCCTATTGGTTTATTTTATTATTTAATTGCAAACAAATCGTGCCAGTCTCTCAGGCTGAAACCCCCTTGCGTTAGGATATTAAAATACTGATTAGAATAACGAGATAATGCGTTTCACTCTTAGTGATCGACACTCTACTTACCATTATATTCATACTGACCGGGTACACTGCTCGTTAAGTGTGTGTGTTATTGATAAGTCGGCTAAATATAAATTTAAAACTTGAGTAGGCATTAAAACTGCTAAACCGCAACGACACATCACGCGCATCAAGTTTTTGGCGCCGCTGCCGGGGAGTGAATTGTTATTATCTGTTAATTTGATTAGTATTCTAATTAGGTTTTTCTTTTTATTAGATTAATTGCATCATTGTATTATTTTGCATATTTGTTGTTTTGTGTGTTATTTGTTTGCCTTTATTTTTGTTTTTGTGTTTATTTTGTTTGTGTGTTTTTATTTGTTTTTATTTTTCGTATTTTTTCTGTTCTGCTATCGTTGTACTGTGCTAAATCAAACGATATGGCGCATCTGATCTCTCAGATACGGCGTATTGCGTTTAATTTTTTTTTTTAAATACAACGCGTTTAATTAATTCGATACGACGCATCTTTTCCCCAAGATACGGCGTATCTGTTTTTAATAAGAAATTTTTTTTAAGCGATAAAGTAATACGACGCATCTGCTTTAGCAGATACGGCATATCTGTTTTTGATAAAAAAAAAATTCTAAACGTTAACTCCATACGACGCATCTGCTTTAGCAGATACGGCGTATCTTTTATTTTAATTAAAAACAGTTTTCGAATTATTAAACAGATACGGCACATCGATCTCTGTCGATACGGCGTATCCTCTGAATCAAAAATCTCGTATTTTTAAACGTAATGAAAATACGGCGCATTAACTTTCGTTAATACGACGCATTTAATTTTAAATAAATATCGATTTTTGATTAATTAATTCGATACGGCGCATTCATAAATTCTAAGCGGCGTATCTATTTTCTGGATAAAGTCTGATTAAATTTTAACGATTATAAGATACGGCGTATCCAACTTTTTGGATACGGCGCATCGTCTGCAGATATCAGTAACTTTAATTTTTCGTATTCCGTTTTCGTTATTAATTATCTGATATATTACTTTCTCGAGCATACCCTACTGATATTTTTGTGTTGATTTCAGGAAGTGCATGACCAGGAGTTCTACGAAGAACTTGATTCAACCTTTCGAAGATCCTGAACGAGCCCTACATTCGCTTAAAAGGCTTTTCAACACAAGAAGCTTTGATCTTTCAAGTTCACTCGAGCTTGATTACTTTTCTGAAGAAAAAGAGGAAGTTGAAACAGAAACAATGGGCGAAAACACTACTATGGAGGAATACATGAACAGTACCCGTGCTGATTACACTTCAGGAGTTGCTAGACCTAAGTTTGATGATAAGTCAAAATTTGAATTGAAGGGTCAGTTTCTCAAGGAACTTAGAGAGAATGCTTTCAGTGGGACGGAACATGAGGATGCTAATGAGCATGTTGAAAAGGTCCTGGAGATTGCAGATTTGTTTACTTCAGAAGGAGTGACTGACGATCAAATCATGCTAAGAATCTTTCCACTCTCACTAAAAGGAGCTGCTAACAAGTGGCTAAGGAATGAACCTGCGAGTTCAATCACTACATGGGGAGATTTGAAGAGCAAATTCCTGAAGAGATATTGTCCACCTGCTAAGACTGCTAAAAAGATGGAGGCTATCAATAGTTTCAAGCAAGAGCCTGATGAAACTCTTTATCAAGCTTGGGAACGATTTAAAGATTTATTGATAAAATGTCCTCAACACTATCTAACCCCTATGCAGGAGATAATATTGTTTTATCAAGGATTGGACGTGCCTACAAGACAGATTTTGGATGCTAAGGGAGCTGTACCTCAAATGAGTGCAACTAATGCTAGGAAAGCAATCCAAGAAGCTGCCGATCATTCTTAAAAATGGCACGATGGGACCTCTACTAGATCTAAGAGCAGCACTAATTTTGACGGGATTGCTGCTATTCAAGCTCAATTGGATAAAATCAGTAGAGAAATGAAGAAGCGTGATGAAAGAGCGTATGCTGCCCAAGTTGGATGTGAAAAGTGCGAAGGACCTCACTACACTAAAGATTGCCCGAATAAGAATGAAAGTGAGACGTTTGAAGAAGCATATTACACCCAATTTGGACAACCATTCCGACCTTCGGGGAGATTTAGGGAAGCTACACCGGGATTATATCAAAGGAACAACTTCAATCCCGCTTATCAAGAAAGGAGGCAGACTTTAGATGATACTTTAAAGCAAATTATGACCGATGCTGCTAAAAGACATGAAGAGAATACTGCTATGATCAAAGAAATTCGAGCTTCAACGGACACTACTACAAGAAATCAAGGAGCTTCGATCAAAGCATTGGAACAACAAATTGGTCAAATGAGCAAAGTTCTTCAAGAAAGGGGATATGGAAGTTTACCGAGCTCAACTGAAACCAACCCAAGAGATCATGTCAAGGCCATAAGCACCACTGAAGAAGTCACCCCTAATATACCTAGAAGATCGATGAATGGTAATGATGGTGCAAGACCCGAATTTTTCTTTAATTCTTCAATCAGCTTAAGGAGACTGCTAAAAGAGAAGACAAAGATTGAAGAGGAGATCAAGGCAACAATGAAAGAAGAGAGCCCTGCAACCGACTCAAATGCCTTGCCTCATAAAGAAAGAGACCCAGGAAGTTTTACTCTACCTTGTTCTATTAATAATATATCTTTCAATAATGTGTTAGCTGACTTAGGAGCTAGTGTTAGTGTTATGCCTCTTAAGACATTCGCTACCCTAGGACTAGGAAAATTAGCACCAACTAAGTTACTTATTGAATTGGCTGATAAAACGGTAAAACGACCTGAAGGGATTGCTAATAATGTGCTAGTTAAGATTGAGCAGTTTATTTTTCCCGTAGACTTTGTTATACTAGACATGCCCGAGGATGTTAAGATTCCTTTAATCCTCGGAAGACCTTTCTTGTCTACTGCCCATGCTAAGATTGATGTGTTTAAGAGAAAAATCTCATTAAGGGTAGGGAATAATAAACTAGTCTATAAGTGCCAAGATCCGGTTAAAAGCATAATTAGAGGTGTTTATGTGCTAGGATTAAGAGAGCGTATGGACCTCGATCTTGAAGCTAGACTTATGGGAGAAACATTGATTCAAAACAACTCAACTAATCCTAATCATGAGAACTTTGAGGAATTCATTGACCTTAATGTACCTACCGAACTTAGACGCAATGTTGTTAATGATTCTGATGATGAGTGGTATGATTGTGTAGTAATTAATAAACGTAGGAGAATAGTTGAGAAAACGAATTTGAATAATGATGTGTTTATTGAACTACCACCCCACCTCGCTTATTTGTGCCTATATGATAATAAGAATTTCCCGTCTATCATTTTGTCATCTCTGCCCGAAAGGGACAGGACTTTGTTTATACAGATATTAAAGAAGAACGGCGTGGAAATTAAGGACGAGCAAGGAGTGTTCAATATTACTGAATTGGCGATGAAGGAGCGCGATGTTTCCAACTCCTTCAATGATCGATATTAAAGAGATGAACGTGAGTCTAACTTGAAGACTCTGGAATAAAGACAAGTGCTTACCGGGAGACAACCCGGAGAATTTTTATTATTCTGTTTTCTGTGTCGAGTCAGTCAGGCCCGCATGAGGATACGGCGCATCTCAATCCTGAGATGCGACGCATCTCCTGCAATGGTCATATCTTATTTTAATTTTTCTGCATTTTTATTTTCGACTTTAAAACTATTTATCAGTTTATTTTAATGCGGCGCATCCCTGGTTAAGGATGCGGCGCATCTTTATTCTGATCCGTATTTATTCCAGGCTCGATACGGCGTATCTTCTTCCATAAGATACGGCGCATCGACTGACCTGATGATTTTCAGTTTTAATTTTTTAGTTTTATTTTTCCTAACTACTAATGTATTATGCAAGTTTGAACCTTTCTTATCTTAGGTGTGTTTTAAAGTGTTGGTGGTATTATAGTTTCCTGGATTTCCTGTGGATACATCAAGTATGAAGCTTTAACGTTCTCATCCATAAGAAAGATGATTTTTGCTCTTATCAAATGGAGGATCATACCGAGCAAATCTCTGGGGAGTTTTCCTGTTCTAATTCTTTTATTTTCCAGTTTTTAACCTTTTATACAAACAACGAGGACGTTGTTTAACTTAAGTAGGGGGATTGGAGAATTAGAACACTTAACAATTACTTGTCCTAAACTTTTTCAAAAATTATGCTTAAAATGTGCTTAATATATCAAACTTAAAAATTTTTAGCATGTTTTTGTTTAAGATCTAAGTTGCATAGCTGCACACATGACGTTATTTTCAAAAATTGTGATTTTTCAAAAATTCACAAATCTATGAGTGTGCCGGTGACTTGTAAACTTTAGAACTTGGCTTGTATACTATTCGAGACCACCATAATAAGTATTATATTTATATAATTGGAATGACTTGTCTAAATTGGTAAAATTCTAGGATTACACCCAAATAGCCTATTATATGTTATGTGTTATTAACTAACTACACTGGTTAGTTAACCCCCGTATAAACCCTTTTGTTACTCTCATTTTTAGAGTAAGATACCCCTAGAAAAACCCTTAGAGCCATTCCTTTCGTTTCTTACACCTATGTTTAAAATGTTTCGTTACACCCTTACACCTTAGCCTACCCTGTAGATTAGAATCCGTGGTTGGTTAATTGCTATAGGCAAAGTGTGTTTCCTTACATTACCTGTGTTCGCGTGCGTAATTCATTATCTATGGTTAGGTCGGGAAATTGCACAATGCAATTGGAGTGAAAGTAAATATTGTATATCTTTGAGTTTATTTTTCGTGTGTTTACTACTTTCACTATTACCGTTATTTCTGAAGTATGAAAAGTATGGAAAAATTATCCAGAATTATCATTATAGTGATGTGGTGAAATTTTACACATCTATGTTTATGTTAAAAAAAAAAAAAAAAAAAAAAAAAGTTGGAAGTTAGTTTTAACCAACTTATGTAAAGTTATGTAAGTGGTCGATATCACCACTATTTGTTGTACTATATCTATGGATTGAATGGGAATTGGCAGTTATGGGAACGCCAATTAAGGTTTATTCTTTGATTAAGATCTTGTTGAGTATAATTCGTGTCTACCTAAAGCGTGTGTTTCAAGTGTTAAAGCGTGAGTTATTCAATGATATGAGTCTTATTCATGGGATGGTTGGGATAGTGATTAACCACACTTAGGATTTTAATTTATTTGTTTTGTTTATTTTTCATTTTACACCAATTTATATCCCAAATATTATCCATACCCTTTATTATTCTTTATCCAACCAAACCTTTGATTTATTGAGATTAGGGATTTGAGCAATCTTAAGTATCGTAGTCGTGGATTCGGCTATGTATTTATGATTTTGTCGCCCTTTTTGATATATTATTATTGGAGAAGTTTGGACCTATCTTTAGCCTATTCGAGTTAAGGATTTGAGCAATTGCAAGTATCGTGTTCGTGGATTCGATCATGTATTTGTGATTTTGTCGCCTTTTCTGGAATTTGAGATCGATAGTGATCAAGAATAATTAACCCTTAAGCCTACAAACCCTTTTTACCGCTTTAGACTTGTTATTCCTTAGCTTTAGTGGAGGAGATGTGTATACTTGCCAAGCTTATGATAGAATATTCGTCACGACTGGACAGTTAAACGATTAGATTTGCTTTTATCAACTTATTTTACTTTACTTCTAATTCGTTAAGTGTTTAGTTGTGTGATTATGAAATAAACGAATACATGCTTAAATATAAAAATAAATCCTAACATCTTTTAGGATACATTTTCATAAGAGAAATTCTAAGGTTTACTTGGGGACAAGTAAAGTTCAAGTGGGAGGATATTTGATGAACTCAAATAAGTACATTTTATTACTATCATTTATCCTATTAATTTGACTTGTTTTACTATATTATGTATGAGGATTGATACTTAATCGTTTACTTTTGTAATTCTCAGGTAAAAACAAGCATTTGGTGAAACTTAGCGATTTTGGACTAATTATGGAGCAAAACATGCAAGAAGTTAAGAGTCTACTGAAATGAAGAAGATCAAGACTAATCTGCTCCAGATGCGCCGCATCTCACTCATTACATACGGCGCATCTCTATTAAGATTCCACCAGATACGATCCAAGATACAAGAGGACATGCGCCGCATCTAATCATGGAGTTACGCCGCATCTTCTGGCGGTGTACGAATATTCCTGAATATTATAATCTTGGACCCCACGCGAAGTTAAGTCAATGCACCGCATCTACTTACTAGATGCGCCGCATCTTCCCTCAGACAGAAACTATAAATACCCCAAGACCAGACGAATTTCGAGAGCAATATATTAGATTAAAAGACCGAAGCAGCAGAACCCTAGGACGAATTCAGTCAAGGAGGCAGCACAAGACACACCAAACGAAGATACAAGAGCTGTAAGAAGGTGCTGCATGTGTTTAATTCATTAAGTAGTTTTGTTTTATTGTGTTAGCAAACTTTAATTCATCAGGATTGGTGGCTTGTGTAATGTGACAACGAAAGATTGCACTCCCTTTAATACTTGCTTTCCCATCAATTAAAGTTTATATGTTGATGTCTTTGGTTACTACTTATTAGTGCATTGATAACCTCTGTATTTATTAGTGGCTTGCGGGCATTTGACTGCGGAAAATAATGTGGCTCCCACGGTTATTACTAAATTGATCACTTAGGAATAACTTTTAGACATAAGTAATCATTAAGGGTTTACTCGCCGATAAGAATAGGACCAACGAGAAAGGGTTAACTACATACACTTCATATAAAGCTATCAATAAAACAAGTGACAATCTACTTAATCATAAGGACAGCCCTCTTATTGTCTCGAGTATTTATCTGTGTACGTGTGTGCTACTTGCTGATTCGTGCCTATTGGTTTATTTTATTATTTAATTGCAAACAAATCGTGCCAGTCTCTCAGGCTGAAACCCCCTTGCGTTAGGATATTAAAATACTGATTAGAATAACGAGATAATACGTTCCACTCTTAGTGATCGACACTCTACTTACCATTATATTCATACTGACCGGGTACACTACTCGTTAAGTGTGTGTGTTATTGATAAGTCGGCTAAATATAAATTTAAAACTTGAGTAGGCATTAAAACTGCTAAACCGCAACGACACATCACGCGCATCAGTACTATTTATGATGTTGAATGTACGCTATATTATGATGTATCATTGTGTTGTTTACTTTGTGTTATGATTATGTTACTTTAATCAAATACTTACAGTGTTGTACATTTGTAATGATTGATAGAATTATGCCACCTAGGAAGATGACCCCCGCTGCGATCCAGATGTTGAATGATGACGGCATAGCCGCGGCGCTTGTCGGGGAGGTAGGTGCTGGCAACCAAAATGTTGGACAAGCAGGAGTGTAAGCTATCAATGAGAACCGTTTCTGCATTTACAAGGAGTTCATGAATTGCAAGCCTACTACCTTCAAAGGAACCGAAGGAACTGTTAGTCTAACTCAGTGGTTTGAGAAAATGGAGTCGGTGTTTCTAAGGAGTAACTGTTCTGAAGATTGCAAGGTGAAGTATGCGACAGGTACCTTGGTGGAGCATGCATTATCTTGGTGGAATGCCTATGCTAAGGATATTGGGTTAGTGAATGCTTATAATACTCCATGGGAAGAGTTTAAGAAGGAAATGGTCAAGAAGTATTGTTCTTGTAGTGATATGAGGAAGTTGGATACTGAGTTCTACTATTTGGCTATGAAGGGCGTTGATCTTACCACTTATGTTCGACGATTTCAAGAATTGAAGGTTTTCTATGCTCACATGATGCCAGATAATGAGAAATTACTGGAGAAGTTCATTGGTGGTCTACCATCCAGTATTGAAGGACACGTGACATCTTACAACTCTCAGACTCTAGATGATGCTATTCGCATTTCTAAATGACTTATGGATCAAGTGGTTAAGCATGGCACTGTTCAGAAAGGTAACAACTATGACAGCAAACGAAAGTGGGAAGACAATATGAGAAACAACAACTTCAACAACCGCAACAACAACAGTCACCCTCACCATAACCATCACCACAACAACAACAACAACAACCAGTACCGTAACAACAATCATCACCAGCAGCAGAACAGAAGACAAGAGACTGTCAGGGCTTATGTGGCTACACTAGCACAAGTTAGAGGGTATGCTGGGCCGCATCCGTTTTGTGATAAGTGTAATCAGCATTACGCCGGACCATGCACCGCTAATTGTCAGAAATGTCATAAGTTTGGACATGTTGCTAAGAATTGTAAGGGCCGAGCTGTGGCTACTGGGAGTAACACACAGCCAGCGGTAACTTGTTTCGGATTTGGAGAGCGTGGTCACTACAAGAGTCATTGCCCAAAGAACACTGGTCAGAGAACTGAAGGCGCTCGTTGTAGAGCATATGTGATGGGCAATAGTGAGCAGCAATAGGATCCGAATGTGGTCACCGGTATGTTTCTACTCAACAATCTTCGTGTTAAAGTTTTATTCGATTCTGGTGCCGATATGAGTTTTATATCTTCTACGATTTCACCACTACTTAACCTCACCCCTACCTCCCTAGACACGAGCTATAGTATTGAACTAGCTATTGGAAACTTAGTTAACACTTGCACCGTAATCCGAGACTGTACCCTAAACCTACTAGATCACCCGTTTAGTATCGATCTCATGCCCATTGAACTCGGAAGCTTCGACGTAGTGGTTGGTATGGATTGGTTATCCAAACATCAAGCGAGTATCATTTTTGGTGAACGAGTTGCTCATCCCTCTCAATGGCGAAACCTTAGTTGTCCGCGGAGACCGTAACGGAACCCGTTTGAGTATCATATCTTGTATTAAGACCCTGAAGTACATCGAGAAAGGATGTCATGCATTCCTAGCACATGTGTCCAAGAAAGAGTCGAGAGAGAAGCGACTCGAGGACGTTCCGATTGTGTGTAATTTTTCTGAAGTATTTCCTGAAGATCTGCCTAGACTTCCACCGGTTCGACAAGTGGAATTTCTGATTGACCTAGTTCCGGGAGCTGCATCCGTGGCACGTGCACAGTTTTGACTAGCTCCGACGGAAATGCAAGAGTTTTCTAAGAAGTTGCAAGAGTTGTTGGATAAAGGATTTATTCGACCTAGTTCCTCACCCTAGGGAGCACCTGTGTTATTCGTGAAGAATAAGGACGGATCATTTAGAATGTGTATTGACTACCGTGAACTGAACAAGCTAACAGTGAAGAATCGCTACCCGTTACCTAGGATCGATGATTTGTTCGATCAGCTACAAGGATCAGGTTACTACTCCAAGATAGATTTACGGTCAGGCTATCATCAACTCAGAGTCCGGGAAGAGGATATTCCCAAGACGGCATTCAGGACTCGCTATGGCCACTATGAGTTTCAAGTGATGCCCTTTGGTTTGACAAACGCACCTGCTATATTCATGGACCTCATGAACCGAGTGTGTAAACCATATTTGGACAAGTTTGTCATAGTTTTCATCGATGACATTTTGATCTACTCCAAGAGTGAAGAAGAACACAAGCAACACTTGACGATGATTCTTAAGTTGCTCAAGGAAGAGCAATTGTACGCAAAGTTCTCTAAGTGTGAATTTTGGATTCGCAAGGTATAATTTATTGGTCATATGATTGACAGCAAAGGGTTACATGTGGATCCCGCAAAGATCGAAGCTATTGAGAACTGGCCAACGCCTTCTAACGCCACAGAAATCCGTCAATTTCTGGGATTGGATGGATATTACAGGAGATTCATCGAGGGATTCTCCAAAATATCTAAATAGTTAACTCAGAAGGATAAGAAGTACGAATGGGGAAAGGACGAAGAAGAAGCATTTCAAACCCTGAAGCAAAGACTTTGCAGTGCACCAATTTTGGCATTACCAGATGGGGTGGAAGATTTCGTGGTTTATTGTGATGCATCATATCACGGGTTAGGAGCAGTTTTGATGCAACGAGGGAAGGTCATGGCATATGCTTCCCGACAACTTAAGACTCATGAAGAGAAGTATACCACACATGATTTGGAGTTAGGAGCGGTGGTTTTTGCACTCAAGATGTGGAGGCACTACTTATATGGGACGAAGTGTGTTGTCTTTACCGATCACCAGAATCTTCATCATATTTTTATCAGAAGGAGTTGAACATGAGGCAACGACGATGGTTTGAAACCTTAAGCGACTATGACTGTGAAATCCGATACCACCCAGGAAAAGTGAACGTCGTGGCTGATGCCTTGAGCCGTAAGGAACGGTTGAAGCCGCTGCGAGTTCGAGCTTTGGTTTGACTATCAATTCAAACCTTCCCGCCCAGATTCTCCATGCTCAAGAAGAAGCCGTGAAACAAGAAGATCTCCAGAGTGAGAACCTTTATGGGATGATACAGAAGAAGTTTGAGAAGCGTTCCGATGAAACTTTGTGTTTTAAGGGAAAAAGTTAGGTGCCGCGTTTTGGAGGACTGCGAGACTTAATCATGCTCGAGTCTCATAAGTTTAAGTACTCTATATACCCAGGATCCGACAAGATGTATCACGATCTCAAGGAGTTATATTGGTGGCCAAACATGAAAGCCGACGTTGCCGATTATGTCCGCAGATGTCTTACGTGCGCGAAAGTTAAGGCCGAACATCAAAAACCGTTTGGTCTTCTACAATAACCTGAGATTCCTGAATGGAAATGGGAATGGATTACTATGGACTTCATCATCAAACTCCCAAGGACTGCAACTGGTTTAGACGTTATTTGGGTTATAGTCGATCGACTAACGAAATCAGCACATTTTCTACCCATCAATGAGAACTACAGTATGTACAAGTTGACTAGACTTTACGTGAAGGAAATAGTATCAAGACATGGAGCACCAATATCTATCATCTCTGACAGAGACAGCAGATTCACTTCTAACTTTTGGCAATCACTTTAGGATGCCTTTGGCACGAACGTCGACATGAGTACTGTATACCACCCGCAAACCGATGGCCAAAGTGAAAGTATGATTCAGACTTTGGAAAATATGCTTCGAGCATGTGTAATTGATTTTAGAAATGGGTGGGATACTCATTTGCCTTTGGTTGAGTTTTCGTACAACAACAGTTATCACGCGAGCATTAAGGCTGCACCGTTTGAAGCACTATATGGTCGGAAGTGCAGATCACCTATCTGTTGGGCTGAAGTAGGAGAAGCTCAGCTCATTGGACCGGATATTGTTCGTGAGACGACCGAGAAGATTGTGCAAATTAAGAACCGATAGAAAACTGCAAGAGACTGACAGAAGAGTTACGCAGATGTGAGTCGTAAACCACTAGAATTTCAAGTTGGAGATAAGGTTATGTTGAAAGTCTCACCATGGAAAGGCTTGATATGGTTCGGTAAGCGAGGAAAGTTGAACACGAGATACATTGGATCGTTCAAGATTTTGAACAGGGTTGGTCCTGTAGCCTACAGACTGGAACTACCTCCCGAGCTTAGTAGAGTACACCCCACCTTCCACGTGTCAAATTTGAAGAAGTTTTTATCCGATGAGACAACCGTAATTCCATTCGATAAGATTCAAGTTGATGAACAATTGAACTTTATTGAGGAGCCCGTCAAGATTATGGAACGTGAGATCAAACGACTAAAGAAGAGTCGTATTCGCATTGTGAAAGTCTGCTGGAATTCCAAAAGAGGACCCGAATTTACCTGAGAACGCGAAGACGAGTTCAAGCACAAGTACCGTCACCTTTTTGAAACCAGAACTGATAAGTTAAACTGAAATCCGGGATGGATTTCCCAATATGATGTATGTGCTGTAACAACCGGTAATTTTTCAAACCATTTTCACTAGCCAAATATATATTTTTACATCACCTTAGTATTTGAACTTTTCCTATACTTATTTGAACTTGAGAAACGCGAGATATCTTGACAAACGTAAACTTTATCCCTTTATTATATCAGCACAACCTAGAAAGCACGAAACGAATCAAATTTTCCAAATAAATTAACTTCGAGAAAATTATGCATATTTATACTCATTTTTATCAGAAAAAATTATTTCGGGAACAATGGCGCAAGTTTCATAATTTTTCGAGTCCGTTTGGTACGTCAAATGGGTCCCACAGTAATTATTGTGAAAGTTTCACCAAATTAACACATATACCCCCCGCCCACTAACTTCACACACCCCTCTATTTTTAATTGTCCACCTTTAATCCCTATGCTAGTATAAAAGCCATTTTTCCTATTATTTTATTCATAAAACACACACACACATCACACATATTCTCTCTTTCTTTCTCCATCTCGTCCGATCACCGAACCACCACCACCGCCGTCTCTGGCCACCACCATTGCCGGAAAATTTTCCGGCCAACCCCCAAATTACACCAGAACATAGATCAGGCTACCCTGATCATATCTGGAAAGTTTGCAGACCAACGAAGCTTGTTTGACCCGTGTTCGAGCACCACCGCCACTACCACCGTCACGCCACCACCCACCGCCGAATCCCTACCACCTTATCTCTTCTTTTTGGTAACCCACGCACCCTCTACCCTTCGTCTCTTTTAAATCCGAAAACCCCAAACCCTAATTTTTATATAAAAATGTTTTTTATAAATAAAACTTGTTAAAACCTTTTTGTTTTAGTTAAAACCATGTGGATCTACGTTTATACACCACGACTCGCCACTACTCGTCACTGAGTCGCATGACTCATCCGAGTCAACTCACGAGTTGAGTTGGCTCGGCGTGTTTCTTTATTAATTTGAAGTATTGGTGTTTGGATAAACTTATTCTTGTGTTTTGTTGCTTAGTTTGGAGTTTGTATTGAACTTGGTCTAGGGTTTGTCTAAGCCGAGAACCATATGGCTCGTATGGGGTCTAACCGTGACTCAAGTGAGTCACGGCGTGAGTCTAGGTTTAGTAGTTGTTTGTGAAAGGTTTTGGAGATTGATTTGGATTTGGTTGTGTTTGGATTGCGGATAGGTTTTGGCTTGTGTTATGGTTGCCGAGAGCCAAATGGCTCAAGTAGGCTCGAACCGTGACTCAAGTGAGTCACGGCATGGTCTAGTAGTTTTGTTTGTGTTGCTGATTGGATTTGGTTTAGTTTTGTGGTTAAACCGAGAGTTCAAAGGCTTGGGTAAAGTCGAGCCGTGACTCAAGGAGTCACGGCCAAGAGTTTAATGTTTACTTGGTCGAGTTTGTTTTGTAGCCGTTTGTTTTGAATAGGTTTTGGTTAGTTTTAGTGTCGAGTAGCATGAGCCGTGACCCAAGAGGGCCACGACTTGTAGGAATTAAGTTTAGCTAAGACCTACAAGGTCTTGGTGTCGAAGGAGTCGAGTCGAGACTCAAGGGAGTCTCGGCCGTGTAAGACTCGAGGTTAGAAAACCTCGAGTTAGTATCGAGTCGGTTTTGGACTTGGATAAGTCCTTAATAGGTCAAGTATTATTAACTTTGGGCCCGAAAGCCCAAAGAGAGTCCATTAGTGTGTGAGTTAGGTATTGGGCCAAAGCCTAATATACTTGGGCCATGTATTGTCTTTCATTTCATTGTTTTGTCACTTTTGATTTATTTGTTTGTCAATATTGTGTTTCGGATAATTGTTTGGATAATATGGGATATGATTTGGACATTGCACTTGGATACTTGTTATAACCTATGTTTGGATGAGAATTAGACGTTATTGGATTTACGATACTAGCCGATGGACCTTATGGACGATTTGGTAATTGAGACGGAAGAGTATGTTAGACTCATAAGAGCTTAACATATTTTGACCCGAACATACAAAAAATGGTCGATAAACTTGACAACTAATATATACGCGAATGATAGTGTCCAATTATATATATTTAACTTGTAAAATGTGGCAATAAAACTTATATTCAAGATTTGTAACGACTTGGAAATGCTTTATAAACAGACGCATCATGCCCAAATTTCGATATAATCTTTTATAACTTAATCATTTATGATTACTCAATATCCTAAAAATCTTTTCAAAACTTATTCGTTTTCTTCCAAAATCATGATGACTTATCAACTATTTGGGAAATGGGTAAAACACCGAAACAACCTATTGATGTTTTTTCTTCTTGTCAATATTATTTTATTCTTCTTCTTAATCTTAATTCTTCTCTCTTTTCGTTATTCTTTCTTCGTATCCGTTTGTGTTGCCGACCTTTATTATCTTAACATCTCGTATCCACACGAGTCTTAAACGTTTATTTCTCTCAAACGCCATTGAAATAAAACCTTTTCATTTCAAATACGAGTATTACTTTATAAATCACTTTAAGGTTTATTGCTGAGACATATTATTCATATATTAAGTTGTGCTGAGGTTCATTTGTCGGGTTATCCCATCAGATCATATTGTGATATATTATTTCATCTGCTGCTAAGGTGTGATTCGTAGCCCCACTTTATTTTTAAAATGTTTATAAGCCCATGGGGGAGATACATGCTATTTACTTATTTTTATGAGTACAATTGTTTATTGGTATGCTATTCCTGACTGAAATGATAATGCTAAGTACCTTCCTAGCCCAAAAGCAAGTCCCTCGATCATGAACCATTAATCACTTGCGAATGAGCACGATTGTAGTTTATAGGCCTATAGGAATTGACCTTCCCGCCATGTGGACTAAGGTCGGTCCACATGTGATGAACTATATTCGAGTATTACTAGGTATCTGGCAAAGTACCTAGCTTTGGGGGCAACTATTATATTATGAAATTCCGCGGTTACTTTCGACTTACGCCAAGGTTATTGGTGCCGGTTAACGCTTTGTATGTCATGAGCTTAGCAAAATAATTATTTGACGCTTGCCCGATATTTGTATTTGTTAGATATATCTTCCAGACTTAAAATCTTGTGCTCAACTATTATTTACTAAACCTATGGATTACACTCAACCTTTGTGTTGACTTTTTAGCATGTTTTATCTCAGGTAATTGATACATGTTTGTAAGCACTAGGAGTGGCTGAAGACTGATGATGGCTACCAAGGGCTTTACTATCTATCCCTACTGTCATATCATTCCAACAATCTTTTAAAACTGTGTCTTTTATTTCCGCTGCAAACTATCTTTGATTTCCGCTGCAAACCATGTTTTATTTCCGCTGCAACTTGTGTTGAGAGTCTTTTAGACTCTAAATATTAAATTTTGTATTCGAATGATATGTTTTGCTAAAAACGTCTCGTTATGAGATCATTTTCTATGGATGTGACTGTCTTACCCCTCACGTAGCACCCCAAGCTCAGTTCCGCTGCCATATTCCGAGTTGGGGGTGTTACAAGCATTTTCGAAAGTCCAACCAAACCAATAGTGTTTGTTAAAAAAAGAAAAAACGAAACTCCAAAAATTTTCGAGCCTGACGCGCTGGGTGACGCGCCGACGAGCCAGCAGTACGCCAGGTCTCTCAGGGAAATTGGAGTTTCGTCAAATAGTTTTGTTAAACCAATTACTCCTCAAGCTCCTTTTTCAAATACTCGAGGTGATCAAGCACCCATTACAAGAAGAGAAAACCCAAAACAATCTTATAACTCGGGTTCTCGTAATGGCCTTGGTTACACACAACCTCGAGTCAATCATAGACCACTCTTACCCACACCCTATGTGAGACCTTCATCCTCATACAACCAAAGATCGTATTTCCAATATAATCAATCATTTCCAAGAAGAAATTTTTATAACAATAATCAAAGGTCCTCACTATCAATATAACTCATACCAAAGGAGAGACAACTCCTACCCATACCAAAGATTCTTTAGACCTCAAACTCATCAAAGCTATAGACCAAGCTATCAAAACCAAAATAATTTTCAAAACAACCCTTGGTCTACCTTCTCTAGATTTGGTATTGAGAAATTACGTGTATTGCTTCAAGACCTAAGAATGTTTAACATGGGCACTTTAAATGCTAACCAAAATAGACCCAAGAAGCAATGGGTACCAAAAACTTGAATTGCATCTTTGGTTTTAGGTTTGCCTCAAATGTGATCTACAAGTGGACGAGTGGATAGTGGAAAGCGGTTGCACTAAACACATGACCGTGAATAGAAGATTGTTCTCATCATACAAGGCGTATTACGACAATCAAGTCATATTTGGAAGCAAACTTAGCGGAAAAATCATCGGTAAAGGCAATGTCCTTCATAACTCCATAGAAATTACGAATGTTGAGCATGTTAGTGGGTTAAACTTTACCTTGATTAGTGTTAGTCAATTAAGTGATGATGATTGTGAGGTTTAGTTTACTAAAGTAGATTGTAATATTAGTAAAAATGGTGTAGTATTAGCTAGAGGTCATAGGAGAAATAACTTGTATACTTACAAGTTGGGAGATAACTCCAAACAACACATATTTCTTACATCCATGGTGGATAACTCAACACTTTGGCATAGGAGGTTAGGTCACGCCAATATGAGGTTAGTCCAAAGTCTAGCTTCCAACGAGCTAGTAAGGAATTTACCAAAGTTGAGTTTTGAAAGACATTATTGTGATACTTGTAGTCTAGGGAGTCAAGGACATGCAAACAATAGGAATAGAAATGAAGTGTCAACTAATAGGGTTTTAGAGTTGCTACACTTGGATTTGTATGGTCCATCTCCAATCCAAAGCTATGGAGGAAACTTCTACACTTTGATGATTGTCGATGACTATTCAAATTACACTTGGACATTATTTTTAGCATCTAAGGATGGAGTCTTAGGAAAATTTGATATATTAAGGAAGAAGCTTGAAAACCTACTTGATTGTTCTATTGTTTCAATAAAAACAAATCAAAGTAGTGAATTTGATAAATTATAATTTGGTAGCTTTTGTGAACAACATGGAATATCTTATAACTTATCGGGCCCTTTCACTTCTCAATCACTTAAGATTGTTGAAAGAACACATCATAAGTTACGAAAGATGAGTCGTGCAATGCTTGACGAGCAATCCATTCCACAAAAGTTTTGGTGTCATGCCCTAGATACCGCATGTTATATCTTTAATAGAGTCTAAATTAGAAAGGTCATTAATAAAACACCCTATGAGATACTTAGAAATTGGAAGCCTTCCTTAGAATACTTTAGGGTATTTGGTTGTAAAGTGTTTATACTTAACACCAAAGAATATCTCACCAAATTCGATCCAAAGTCGTATGAAGGTGTGTTCTTATGATACTCTCAAACTAGTATTGAAGATTTTATATCTACAACTTACACTTGTGTTGAAGATTTTATATTTATCTCTACTTGTTCAATTTATGTGAAAATTGCATGCTATGTGTTTAGGGTAGAAAAGAAAAGAAAAGACTTTATGCAAACATACAAACTACTTGCGTAGTTGAAGAGGATTCCCGTGGTTTGAATTCGGTATGGTATTGCATAACAAACAAAAATAACCTTTCAATAGATTTAATAAGCTAAGTATTTCATCCGAAATCTTAGAAACTTATTTTGTTAATGCAAGTAACAAATAAGGATTATTAATTTCGACACACTACATAACAAACTATAAACCGGAGATATCTTGCATTGTATATTGACTTTCTATACAATGTGTGATGGTTTATAGGATCTAGTTTGTGTACTCATCAAACTAAAATACACTTGATCTCTATACACATACAACTACATTCTTGAGATGACTTACATGAAATACTTGCACTCGGTTCATGTTATAATGAGATGTAGGTTCTAAACTGTGTTTGATAGAATCATTTAATTCCAAAAAATTGATGATCTAGGATCTTTCTCATCCAACCATAATTGGAAGCATCATGCATGGCTTAACTAATTATGGTGCACACATGATTAATTATGGGAACTAGTATGAGAAACTAGATCATCCAATCTTAACCAAATACAAACTAAAACACTCATGCCATGCTTAGAATAACTTGTACCATCACATATGATCTAGAATCTAAGTACATGATTTTGATGTTTTGAACATCTTATCAAGCATCTAAGTATCTTGATGTTTTGACCAACTTTTAAGCATCCTAACTACCACCTTAATCCATCTATAAAAGGGTTAGTATTACATGTTTCTTAGGCACTCAAAACTAGCATATATGTACTTGAACACACTAATCACTCAAAAGAAAATGGAAGATTTGATGATGAGTATGAAGGATCATCATTCCATTACAACAATGGATGAAGAATGATGACTCAAGAAGAAGAAGAAGAAAGCATCGATTGGAATAGCATTAACGGTGCGGATATTCCAATTGTGAAGGACTTTCTTAAGCTTTGCTTTGTGGAGGATGAGGTTTGGACCAAGATCAAATCCGATCTTGATGAGCTACGTGAAGACAACCATGCACGTGAGTGTAAGTGTTGTTCTTCTCAAGAAGTGGTTGAAGGTGATGTTCTCTCCATAAGGAAGGAAATGAGAGAACTCCACAAGTCCATCAACAATGATATGTTGGGGATGACCGCGGTGGTTAAGGACATTACTAGGGTGGTTCTCCAAGACAATGAGGAAGAGTGATTTGGAGTAACCTTGAAGAACTAGTAATGTCTCTTTAGTATGAACACAAGCTAGTGGAAATAAAGTAGAGTTAGGATCATGCTTTAGCCATATTGTATGATCTACATGTTATGTGTGTGAAATAAAATGCTTATGTGTTCTTTGTGATTTATGTTGTTTTGTGTGGGTCTTGGTGGTAGTATTTATAGACCAATATATATACTGTTCTCATACTCAACAAATGGTTAACTGGAGTGATAATGGACTAATAATATATTTATATGTTATGGACTAACCCATGTTGTAATTATCCAAATGGTCACCTAACCCATTTTGGACTTCCACATGTGAGGATTATTTATGTGTTGCATGTTGGTTGTTTCTTGTGTAGCTAGGACACCACAAAGGTGTGGCTCTTGACCCATAGATCCCCGCCTTGGAACAAGGGGGAGCAACGATCTAGGGGGAGCTAGGTTCAAGGGGGAGCATGCTATCGGGGAAATAAAGCTCAAGGTTATATCTTTAGATGAAGTGCAAGTAATTCCCGCCTTTTTTATGTGACAAAAGGGGGAGAAAGAAAGAAAATAGTGAAGACCAATTCAAGATAAAGATCAACGGCTTCACCAAATTACAAGGCAAGGTCAAGAAGCAAGCTACACCAAAGGCTTTCTTAATCTTCGCTATGATTTGTAATTTTATTTGCTTTCGGAATTTATTTGTCATCATCAAAAAGGGAGAGATTGTTAGGACAACATTAGTTAGATCTCGTTATGTTTTAATGATGACAAATAAACCTTAAAAACACATAAAATCACAAACGTTAGCCAAATTTCTCCCGACCCATACCTGGGCCTGGCGCGCTGCTATGGCTCCGACGCGCGAGCAGCGCGCCAGCCTTCTGTTAAGGTCGGGACAAAATTTGAAAGTCGGCTTTCCCCTTACCTGACAAACGTGGATCTTTCAATACAGGTATGAATATGTTATGTGCTTCATTGGGAACACTCGAAACAAGTTTTAGAATTAGAGGGATCCATATATACAACTTCCCGTTTTTGGCAAAACGCCAACTCAAGTATTTTGATAAACGCCTCTAGCCAAAGCTTTTCTAAACCTAGGGGACTTATATATTTCACGTGACATCAAGTGAAAGTATTCATATGGCCATAATCCGTGTTTACGTCTTCTCTAATCACGTAACGGGTTTACTCCCTTATTGGTCAAACTAAGTCAAAGGTCCCTTTGTGTAAACGTATCCTTTCCCGTTATGGGATATGCTTTACAATGATGCAAAGCACTTAGCTTGTTTGCATCAAGATGATTATTGATTACGTCAAGTCGTGGAAATTCACGTATTATGAGATTATGAATACTCGACGTTGAGTTACTTGAGATTATAAGTAACCTTTGATTTTCTCAACCCATAATCATATTTTTCAATTCTTTTCTTCCTTAATGACAAAATGATTAAGCCTTAATCACTCATTTGATTAATCTCCTCACCAATCTAATCCTCCAACCATTTCAAATTCCTCCCAAATCTTATCTACAACATTCTCTTAATATTCCTTGTACTTTCATGTACTTCTTGTCCCCTACATTCCCACACTAAATCTTCCAAACATTCCCTTATCTACATTCCAATCCAACCACTAGGATTTCACCACCTCATCATCTTCTTCATCCAACCCTTCATTTCAAACACAAATAAACCTTCACCACAAACCACCTCCTACTCTCCAACATTCAAATTTCAAATTTGAATCCAAGCCAAAGGCTCCTCATCACTTTAACATCCCATCCTTATCCAACTCACTCTTACACACATACAACTCACGCCCTCACATACAACCTCCTTCACTCTCTACCTCTCCTCAATTCAAATTTGAATTGTTTCTTAGGCTCTTTATCACATCCATATCACATCTAATCCAACTCATATCTTCAATTCATCACATGGGAAATTCTCTCTCACACTTCAACATTCAAATTCAAATTTGAATTTCAAACTTAGGCTCCCTTCCATCACTTTACCTCCAACTCACCCAAACTCATCTCAACCCTTCATCTCCCCTTTCTCTCCAAGCATAGAATATTCTCTTGGATATCCTCTTAACTCAACCATGCTCTCTCTTCTTACCCAACCATGCTTCCTTCTAACCCAACATCAGTCTCTCGCTTCCCTCTCACATAATTTGAATTTCAAATTCAAATTCTTCCCTTTCTCTATCTCTAACATACACACTTCCTTTCCAAGAAAAGGAATATCCCATGGCATATTATTTCTCTCTTATCTATGCCATGTGAGGAATACCCAAACTACCCCTATCCAATTATCTCTTCTACCATTCTCTCTTTGATAATTGGTTTCACTAAAACACTTCACAAAACATTTTTACAAAATGGCTATTTGAGTTGGTAGACATTGAGAATGAATAATGTAAAGGTCTAAATGTGTGAAATATAATTGGGGGTTTAGCAAGGTTGGGTATTTAAAAGAAAAAAATTCCAAGAAAATGTTATAGAGATTCTGGCGCGTCGTTGGCGCTCCAACACGCCAGCAGCACGCCAGCCTAGGTAAATATTTTACCACTTGGGATTTTTGCTTATAAATACCCAACATTGCCTCTTGTATACCCTACCTCTTGCCATTATTTCTTTCTCTCTTATTTCTCTTCTCTCAATCCTCTAATTCTATCTTGTGTTCTTAATCTTTCACATAACATCTTTGAAAGAACACATCTCCTTGCAAGGGAAGAATTACAAGAACCTAATCCACTCTTGTGATTGTGTCGAGGGTCTTCTTCTTTATACCCTTTCTATTACAATCGAGTCTCTAGGCTAGGTTAGGGCTTGATTGAACAATCAAACATTTATTCATTTTATTTGGTTGTAAGAGAAGTCTTGTGTCGAGGTGACCAAGCCTAGATCATTGGGGATCTAGTTGGGGTTTGATACTTCTGGTACGAAGTCTTTGTGGTCTTAATGGTCTTTGTGGTTAAGTCGAATCACGAGTCCTTGAGGGTGGTTTCTGATGGCGGAATACCGTTGGGAGTAGCTCTTCTTAGTGAGCACCGATCTTTGTGCATATCGGTGGAGTGAAGTTGTAACGGTTTGTAGTCCACCGAAAGGATTATACTTAGTAAATAGTATAGTGTCGTGGATTCGCAACTGGACGTACAGATGGTATAAACCCCCATCCCGAACCAGTATATATCATGGTGTCTCTCTACTTACTTTATATACTTTAGTTGTGATTGTGTTAGTGGTTATTATTGTATAAACCACTTGGTACTCTTTGTGGCTTAAAGTTTTTTTAACACCCAAAAAGCCGAAGAGACCGTATTCACCCCCCCCCCCCCCCATCTACGGTTCTACACAGTCAACTATTCAGACCTTCATATATTTGGAAGTCATGTGTACGTGATGTACAATTCTCAAGAAACTACAAAGCTGGATCTGAAATCCAGAAAATGTTTGATCTTGGGGTACGCTGATAGAGTAAAGGGGTATCGGTTGTGGGACCCTACTGCCCACAAAGTAGTCGTCAGCAGAGATGTTGTTTTTATGGAAGACAAAATTCAAGAAAATGAAGAAGGAGATAGCACTACAAGAGAAATTACATCAATATAGATGGAAAAGCAATTTGAGTCGAGTGATTCTACTAAAGTCATACCACAACACGAGGTGAATGAGACAACCGAGTCTCAAGCTCCAATGACTCATACTCTTAGTCGTGAAAGAAAACGTCCGGTGTGGTACTCAGATTATGTTATGGAGAGCAACGTTGCAATACTGACTTCTTACAGAGGAATGAGAGCCATCAACTCTTCAAGAAGCACTGAATAATTCAGATGTGTCGTTCTGGATAGCAACAATGCAAGAAGAAATTGAAGCTCTTCATAAGAATAAAACATGGGAACTGATGCCACTACCAGCAGGAAGAAAACCCATTGGAAACAGATGGGTGTATAAGATCAAGAGGAACGGTGATGATCAGGTGGAGAGGTATCGTGCAGGATTGGTAGTCAAAGGATATGCTCAGAAAGAGGGAGTCGACTTTAACGAAATATTTTCCCCTGTGGTTCGAATGACAACTGTTCGAGTGGTTATGGGAATGTGTGCTACGTATGATTTACATCTAGAGCAACTAGATGTGAAAACTGCATTTCTTCATGGAAATCTGGAGGAAGAAATTTACATGCTCCAACCAGAAGGTTTTAAACAAAAAGGAAAAGAGAACTTGGTTTGCAGGTTAAACAAATCTCTGTATGGTTTAAAGTAGGCGCCGCGGTGTTGGTACAAGAGATTTGATTCTTTCATCATTTCCCTTGGATATAACAGACTACACGCAGACCCTTGTGCCTATTAAAAGAGGTTTGGAGACAATGATTTTGTCATCTTACTGTTATATGTTGACGACATGTTGGTAGCAGGCCCCAACAAAGATCGTGTCAATAAATTGAAGGCTCAACTGGCTAGGGAATTCGAGATGAAAGACCTTGGACCCGCAAACAAGATTCTAGGGATGCAAATTCACCAAGATAGAATTAGTAGGAAAATTTGGCTTTCACAGAAAAGTTATGTGAGGAAAATCTTGCAAAGGTTCAGTATGCAAGATTGTAAGTCAATATCAACCCCATTTCCTACTAATGTCAAGTTATCCTCTAAGATGAGTCCTAGCAGTGAAGAAGAGAGGATAGAGATGTCTCTAGTACCGTATGCATCAGCAGTGGGAAGTTTAATGTTCACGATGGTTTGTACATGACCAGACATTGCCCATGCAGTGCGAGTAGTGAGTCGGTACATGGCGGAACCTGGTAGAGAGCATTGGGAGGCTGTGAAGAGGATCTTTAGATATATTAAAGGAACCTCGGATGTTGCATTATATTATGGGGAATCGGGTTTAACTGTCAAGGGATATGTTGATTCTGATTATGCAGGTGATCTTGACGGAAGTAAATCGACCACCGGGTATGTGTTTACGCTTTCTGGCGGAACAGTAAGCTGGGTTTCAAAACTGCAGTCAGTTGTCGCTATGTCAACAACATAAGCAGAATATGTTGCAGTTGCTCAAGCCAGCAAAGAAGCAGTATGGTTGAAGATGTTGTTGGAAGAGCTCGAACACGAACAAGAGAAAATTACTCTATTTTGTGACAACCAGAGTGCCTTGTATCTTGCAAGGAATCAAACATTTCATTCAAAGACAAAGCATATACGAGTTTAGTATCACTTCGTTCATGGAAAGTGGAAGAAGGAACCGTGGATACGCAGAAAATTCATATTGATGATAACGTGGCAGATTATCTGACGAAATCAATCAACTGTGACAAGTTTATATGGTGCCGATCCTCATGCGGCCTAGCAGAAACGTAAGCAATATGGAAGTGCAAGGAAGGATAACGGTGTGAAGATTGATTGGGCTTCAATCGAATCTTCAAGTGGGAGATTGTTAGTGAAAGGGCAGTTGGCCTTTAGCCTTTGGAAAAGAGGCATGTGGCCTTTGGAATATCGACTCTTCATTAAGCAAGTGGCTCTCCTCTGCCTATAAAAGGAAGGCTCAATTGCCTTAGTTTTCATCCCATTTCCAACGAATCCAAAATGCATAGTAGTCTTTGTATCTCATTTCTACTTTCTTTAGTAGTCTCTTTGAGTTAATTAGAGAGTTTGTGTGGTATCTCCTACTTACGAGAGATTAATTAGTGTTTATCCTTGTAACAAGAGAGAAGGTGTAACTCCTAATTTTCATTATAGTGAAACGTGTCTTTCCTTGCCCGTGATTTTTACCCTATTCGAGTTTTCCATGTTAAATCCGTGTGTCATCTTTTATAATATTTCATATTTTAGTTGTGGGTTTGCTTCAGTCCGGTGTCTCTTTTCTCAACAGCCTTTGCAATATGAGATAATTTTTTTTAATATAAGTTATGTTGTCCTGGTAAAATTATTTTTTACTTTTTGTTCTTCCGTATTACAGGCAACATACTTCAGTCTCTCTTATCATAGTAAATAAACATGAACCGTGACAACATGCGCCTTTTGATTGTCATGAGCTAATTATATATGGGTGCGCCTATCCTTCAACACGCTCGTGGCTCGTATGATATATGTTTTTTGGGGGTGCGCAAAAAAGTTCGAAACTAGACAGTAAAACCAAAAGAATTGGCCGAGAAAACCAAACAGATTAATGGGATCGAACCAAGACTAAGAATCCAATAACATCAGTTTGATTTCGGTTTTGAACACACACCGAACCAAACCGTTTTCATGACCAAACATTTTACGTTTAGCTTTTTGAAGTTCTAAATAATATTGTCGGACTTGTAATCTTCTAATGGTTTTGGATTATAGTGTTGAATGTTGTAGTTTGATGTTTGTGATGCTATTGGGCTATTATTGTTTCAACAAATTCTTTCGGGCTATGTTGGGTGGGAAAAACCATTCTTGAGCCGAATATGCCCAAGCCGAAAAACTACTCCGTATTTGTTATTCGAAAATTACTGAAAAACAAAGTCGACAACCAAATGAATAATCGTGAATTGCATGTTACCTAAGCCGACCAGTCATGAAGCTTCAACAACTAACCATTCAATATCAATCTCTGATTCAAAGTTCCCTTCATATTAAATCGAGGTTATAATGTGTGTATATAATTCTTTTTTTATGGCTCCCTGCAAAATAGTTAATACTTCTGTTAAAGTCGATTCAGTTATTTGGTTATGGGTCACAACTCACAAATGAGCCGGTTTGGGTTGTGGGGGGGGGGGGGGGGGGGGGGGGGGGGGGGGGTGGGGGGTTTAAAGCGGAACCAAAGTACCAAACTATCAATTATTTGAATGTGTCGCCTTTCTGAATCCACTTTTTTTATTATTACATTTTATGACTCGGTTATTGCTCAAAACATTTTGGTATTGTTATTTGCCTGTACTCGAAAAAACAAGAATTTAGATTGGGCCCAAAGTACCAAACTATCAAATTTGAATGTGTCGCCTTTCTGAATCCACTTTTTTTATTATTACATTTTATGACTCGGTTATTGCTCAAAACATTTTGGTATTGTCATTTGCCTGTACTCGAAAAAACAAGAATTTAGATTGGGCCATAAGAATGGAGTACGTGTGTGCAAATGCCCAATTCTGCCCTGACCGTAATTTATGATGGAAAGTGATGTTTTTGATAATTTAAGAAACAAATTAATACACTGTAGTGATGTATAAAGTATCGAGTATGTTGGCCAAGCTCAAAAAATGCAAACACGTTAACTTGACCAGACTCTTGTCGAGTTTTTGAAGCCCAATGTAAGTATGTAACCTTTAAATACCAATATGGCAATTAGGGGTGTCATTAGGGTCCCGTTGACCCGACCCGAACCTGAATCCGAACCCGATAATGTTTATCGGGTCAGGTTAAATCGGGTTAAAAAATCTTGTCGGGTTGTTTTGACCCGAACCCGATAACCCGATAGTGTTATTGGGTCGGGTTAGGGTTATATAATTTATGTTATCGGGTCAACCCGATAAGACCCGAAATTAATATTTAATTTTTTCTCCTAATATTTTAAAAGCCCAATACCAGTTACAACTTACAAGACACTGCAGTAATTTACATAACTGGATTATAGTTTGGGCCACAGTGGGATTGGACCACGTTTTTGTTCTTTATTTATGCCATGCTTACACTTGATTTTTCTGCAGTAATTTACATAACTGGATTGTAGTGTTAAATCTTATGTGTAGGATGCCTGTTCATAAACTTGTCACACAATTTGTGTGTATGTTTTTTTGTTCAGCTCACCTTTAGTGGAGAACCTGATCCACTGATAATACATTTAAGCTATAATAATGAATGTGTTTAGGTTTGATTTATTAAAGATAACAAATGCTCAACATAGCAACATATAAAAAATTCAGTGAGAAACATATGGAATAACTTGTACATCAAACGCTCGTGTGAATTTCAAATTTGTGATGAAATACTTTTTATTTTCAGCAAATTTTAAATGCATTTTGTAAGACTTGGGCACACAGATTGGTGTTTTTAACCCGACAACCCGAATCACCCGACCCGACTTAACCCGACCCAAATACCACCCGAACCCAATAACCCGATTCCTTATCGGGTCGGGTTGTGGGTCACTTTTTAAAAACTCAAAACCCGACTCAACCCGACCCGATAACACCCCTAATGGCAATATATGTGTAACCCCGGCTGCAATTATAAGAATTCTAGTTCAAGCACGAAGTCTTTTCGAGCTTTTGAGGTATCTCGGGTCTCTGAATTTAAATCAAGCTCGAATCTTTCTCAAGTCGATTTTGTGCGGAGCTTGCATCATCCATGCGTGCCATCAAATCAAGGTCAATACTGCCATCCTCAAGCTCATCACGGCCCAAGTTGAATATTTGACTTTTATGTTTATCGAATAAAATTGTCGTTAAATCTTTTTTTTTTTTTTTTTTTTCAATGGTAACTATCTCAAAATATATACATCACAAATGAAACTCATACATCCTAAGTAGTACTTGAATTCATAATCACTTGGTTAAGAAGCTTCTCACAAAACATGAGTACCATTGAAACACATCATAAGTTACCATTGAAATAAAAACCTGTTGGTATAAAACTGCTGCTAATGGTTATGTGCCAAACCATTACAAAGTTTGATATGTCTTGCTCTGAGTGAGCTTCATATCTAGCCTCATAAAACGTATTTGTTATTTTGGGAAAGCAATTTTCATTTTTTATGTGTTTATACATTAGCCTTATCCATCATTGACTGATAACAAAAATTAATTTAATGTTTTTTTAACCAGTCTGTACATGACAAGATGTCATAGAGATTAGTTGTAGCATAAATGATACGGAGTATATTCTTTAAGTGTAAACAGAACATAGAATTGTGCTTTTAGCTTATGGATGTAAATTCGTACACATAAGAAGAGTATGAAAACACTTCCTCGATAGATAAGTGTTATTTGGTGTTCCCTATCGATAGCAAGACTATAAACACTAAAGAGATTAGATATAGAGAGCCGAATGTTCTTAAATATTAGTCAATCAGTATCACCTCGTTATAGACAAACTACAATGAGCACATCATTAAAATTAAACCAGAATGCGATTCAATCTACTTGATGCATCTTTCAGTCACCTGAAGCTATCACAAACGATGCCGAGCAGGTATGTGTAATAAGGTTTTGTATGTCAAACAAACTAAAAAGCTTTCTCAAGTTGTAAAGTGTAGGCTCGAACATCATTTCACTTTGGAATCAATTGTAAGACATACCCCAAGATGCGACATTTTTGGTCACAACAGTATAACATAATAAAACCATCAATAATAATAATAATAATAATAATAATAATGGAGAATAATAATAATAATAATACTGTAATACACCATCAATTATTGGTCACAACAGTATACTCCACTAATTTGGAGAAGCTACCCCATCAACAATTGATTTTGTATTTATTTATTATCAACTAAACTATAGGATGGCCATGTATCAATAAGTATCATAAGATTTGTAATGAGTTTATGGTTTAACGATGTGGTACTTGACTACATGGCCTTTATGTCATAGCAGCGTCACTTTGTTCCGAATAAGGCCTTTTTATCTTTGCTGTGAACATTATTCGTTAAACAGAAACACAAAAAAACTATACTACTTAACAACTTTTTCTTGTACGCTAAGGGTGGGGGGAGTCATCCCCTCCAACCCTTCAACCCTCCCAAACTTTAATCAATCAAATCCGTCCACCTCATTTCAACCCTCCAACCCTCAATCCAACCTTTTTTACTGGCAACCCTCCCAAATCTTTTTTTAAATATTCATAATTTGTCCTCCAAAATTATAAATTTGCAACATTAACCCCTCCAATACTAAACAATTATATAAAAAAACAAACATTTTATTAATAACTGAAATTAAAAGTACAATTCATAAAATAAAAAGAAACTACATAACTAAATCTTCCGGGTCATCGAGGTATGGTAAATCTTGAGACGCTACATGCTCCGTAAGATCAAATTGAAGACGATGATGGATTTGCTCATCAAGTAACTCCGGTAGTGCGTTGTCGTCATAAACGGGTTGCACCGGCGGATCCATTATATGAGTCGATGATATTGCCCTCCCGTCATCTTTTATAACCATGTTGTGCAATATACAACACGCGTAAACGATGTTAGTAATCTTTTCAATGGTCGTTTGACGGATCTTGCGATTCAAAATACCCCATTTTGACTTAAGAATACCAAAACATCGTTCGACATCTTTTCTTGCCGACTCTTGAACTTTCTTGAATTTCTTTTCCTTCGCTTCAGTCGGATACGGAAATGCTTTGACATGAGTTGAGTACCTAGGATAGATTCCGTCGGTAAGATAATATCCTCGTTTGTAGTTACGGCCGTTTACAACAAATGATGAGTCAGGAGCTGTTCCATTTCGCTCCCTAAGATACAAAGTCGATTGATACAAAACATTGACATCGTTAAGCGACCCGGGAGGACCAAAAAAAGCGTGCCAGATCCACAAATCTTGTGAAGCAACGGCTTCAAGCATAATTGTCGGGTATGGATACCTCCCACTCTTGTATTGACAATTTCTCCAAGGAAAATGTGTACAATCAAGGCTACCTAGCATTCCCGGAATCTTGTGTCTTAGTTCATGCGCCTCGTACAAGCGTGCAACGTCGTGACTAGTAGGCCTACGTAAGAACTCGCGCCCATATATCCCGATGATCGCGGTGCAAAAATGATCAAGGGAATCGCGTGACGTTCTCGCGGCCATGCATAAGTAGTCATCAAAGTTATCCGGAGGGTTGCCCATTCCGAGTTGTTGAATTGCGGATGTGCATTTTTGTAGAGCCGTAAAGCTCTTTTTCCCACTACCATCTTCACCCTCTTGAAAATACTCGTACCTCTGCTCAATATCACCAACAATTTGTAAAAACAACCTTTTGGACATCCGAAACCTCTCACGAAACACAGACGGGCCAAACTTCGGTTCATCAACGAAATAGTCACGCATTAGAGTTTCTTGACCTTTTTCCCGAAACCGCTCGATATAGGTTCGAGTTTCTTTACTGCTTGCCGTGTCTTCTTCGAGCGACTCAACCACGGAGCACAAAAAAGGTATCGTACTACCCGTGGATAAGTCCGGTAAGACGGGTGGCATCGATAACTCGGACAAAAAGGAGGTAGAAGATGATGATGATGACATTTTTTGATAAAAAGGTAGAAGAAGAAGATATTTGTGTTGTGGTTAAGAATGGGTAGTTTACTCCTCTATTTATACAAAAAAAAAAAAGGGCCAAAATTGTTTTTTTTTTCCCTTGCTACGCTCCTGTTAACGTTATTATTTTTATTTTTTTTCATTTTGAGTCCTTCAACGGTCTTATGACCGTTTGTTTCATGCCAAACCGAAGCGAGCTTTGTACTCGCCCAATCAACCCTCCAACCCAACCCGCTTAACCGGCAACCATTAGCCCGCTAGCCCACCAGCCCGCAACCCCTAGCCCGAAGCCCACTCCTCCCACCCTAATAAGATGGGATGTAAGTATATAAATACACATAGGTTCTTACTTTTTTGCTAAATTTTCAGGTGGGGATTAAAATACACCTAGATCAACTCATTTTAAGATCAATGATGAAAAGTACTACCTAAAAAAAGAAAGACATAGTGACGGTAGATAATTGCATTAATCAATGGTGTAAAGCCTAAACAATGGGTGATTGATAAGGCTAAAAGCAAGGTTATAATCATGCCAACCACTAATACACAACCATATAAAAAACCTGGTCCCTACTTTATCTTTCGCTAACTAACCAATTAATTATATGTTGGTTGGTACCCTTTTGGTTTTACTCACCTGCCTGCACCAATTCAATCGGCCCCCCCTACTCTTCCCCTTGCTTTAGCCGAAACAGTTGTCTACAACTCAACAGATTGCAATATATGGTCATATTTTTACAACCCCGTAACTTTTTATTGGAGTATAAGAAACATATGATGTTCACAAAGATGCTAAAACTGTGTGATAAATGATAATCAACAGTAAAAGCTTGAAAGATTAAATAAGATGTTAACTAGTGGCGGTGGACTCAAACTCCGTGGATTAGTCGGCCAAAAGGTCGGAAACTATGGTTAACCAAAAACAATAAAATAAGATGTTAATTATCATATACATATTGAAAAAAGTAAAAATAAAAATGCCATACAACAAGATTAGCTCCAAAAGGGATTTATTATACAAAACATTAATCACACATATCACACAATCAAAACCTAAAAACCTACAAATCGATGATTTTACATAGCTATGAATTAGCAGTAGTACCTGATGAGCTTTTACTTTGATGCGAACTTGAACTAAACCACATACACTTATCTTTCACCGCTTCACTCCCATTAGCATACTCTTTAAAATTATACTCTTCTTGCTTGAAGTTAGGAGGCACTTTCCCTTCACTGTAACATTGGTTACAAAGACTAAATTTTGCTTTCATTTCCTTAAATCGAGACCCGATTATTGGGTATCGACAAACAGAACACACATGGTTACCATGACGATTTCTATCACCGTTCTCAAGCTTCAACAAAGTAGACATTACACCAAAACCCCAATCTTGATCATCAAACAATGGAAGGAACTCGGCTAATGAGACCAATGAAGTATCTGTTTCACCATGGATCTCGAGTGTTTCACTCATCGATTGTGAGGGAATGTAGATTGATCTCAGTAACTTAATGTAATGTAAAGCATCTGCTTTTTTAATCTTTCCACCATTTCCTTCTTCATTCACGGGTCGCCATAGAAGTGACTCAAATGCTACCCTTTTTCTTTTATCTGGTGGACCGCCACAAATCGGAGCTAAAACAGCAAAAAACATACCCAAATCCACCCTCCCAGATTCTGATTCATCAAGAACCGACAAGATTTTAAGGTTAATCGCTTTGACCGCCCCTACAAAAGTCTCGGATTTCAAGAAACTTAGTAACCTTCGAATAATGCATTCTAAAGCAGCCTTACGTATAGACTTCTCAGGTACACCATAGCCCGAATAACTTAAAGGGGTTTCGGTTTCATTCATTTCCTTCTTAAGGAGCTCAACATCACATCTAAACAACCTTGTAATTCTTTGAAAAGATCGAATATCAAGAGCAGTAGCTAAATCTTGTCTTAACGTTGTTTTCTCACCTAAAGTTTTGAACTTAGAAGGCTCGACTATGATAAATGAATCTTCCCCATTTCCGTTACCCTTTAATTTCTTCTTTTGAAGTTGCTTCAAGTGAGATAAAGCATCATGTAATTCAACCCTACTAGTCATCTTCAACGCCTCTTTTAAAGACTTCTTAGCTTCATCAGTCTCCCCCGCCCCTAATAACGACACCGCCTTATTTAGCTGTGCCCGCCAATGGTTAGGCCAGATTCCCAAAACCCTAACGTAAACCTCAGAAGCTCGTTGATACCTCCCCATATCCATATAAAGACCACCTAGATTATACAAAGCGTCAACATGACCCGGTTTCAAATCAATAGCCTTTTGAAACTCTTTAACTGCATTATCATCATTGCCCATCGCATGTAAAGCAGAAGCTAAATCACAATGTGCATCAGCATAGTCGTTTTTTAAATAAATTGCTTCTTCCAATGCTTTTACCGCAGCCTTATACTCACCTACCCCAAACAAAGCACTACCCAAAAGCTTTAAAGCTCTAAAATGTGTAGGACAAAGAATCGCAGCCTCTCGATAATGTTCACAAGCACTAATAACCATACCTTCACCTTCAAGCGCAATACCAAGATTCACATGAATTTGTGGAAGTAAATAACCCCATTGATTACCACCCGCTTCCGCCGCATCTAAAGCCAAGATAAACTCATCTTTAGCTTCACTATGCCTCCCTAAAACATAATAACAATTTCCAGCACGGAAATGTGGTCTAACATCAGTCGGTTGTAATTCACAAGCTCGTTTAAAACATAACAACGATTCCTTAAACAATTGTTGATCATACAAAACACGCCCAATCGCCATATGCCCATCAAACGCTTCTTCTCTAGACCTTGACCCATCAGCTCGAGACCTCAAAACACCCAAATCCTTAACAAAAACCGCGTAATCATGTCTTGTTTCATCCCAAACAATCTGTTTATTCATCTCCGTAGATGGACCAAGCTCCCTAGACCACCCAGGATCCGAAAACACATCAGAATTCTCACTTTTCGTCTTGGAATCCTTCATTTGTTTCGTTTTCAACCGCTTAACCAAAACCTCCAAATCATCAACAAGCTTCCATGTATCATCAAACACAATCCCATGGTTAGGCGAAGCCGCCCACTTAGCAGTCCGCATATCCTTATCCTGCGGCTGCTGCTCAGGCGACTTCACTCTATTAACAACCACAGAACTTGACCCCTCTTCAAACACAGTCGCATTTTCCCCTTCATTACCACCAATCTCATTCTCAGGTTTCATTTCAAGCCCGAGGGCCTCAAAATCACGATCTACATCACCAGCACCATCGTCATAAGTCCGTAACAAACCATCATAAGTAAGACCCTTATCACCGTCAATAAAGTCGCCGTAAGTACGGAAAACCTCGTCAAGAATAGCGCTTATTTGCTCATCACTAAATTTAACTCTAGGGTTAACAGCAACAACAAGGGCAGACATTTCGTCTCGGTTAAGACCGCCGTCTTTGTTTATGTCAAATTGTTGAAAGATCCTTTTTACTTTTTCGGATCTGCTACCTCTAGTAGCCATTTTTTTTTAACTAACGAATATTTAGGGGATTAGAGTTGATATGATATATAATAAGTAGGAATTGGTAAAGTGATATTAATACCTGTGTTGTGTTGTGTTGGGTGAGCTGGAATTGTTGTTTGATGAAAAGGTATAAGCAGCCGCATGAGGTTCTTTACTTCATTCCCCGATGACAAAATCTCTAGTTTTTGAGGGTGAGTTAGGTCGGCAATTATATAGGGGTGTTTGGATTTCTTTATTTAAAACATGTTTTTCTTCTTTTAATGTTTTTTCTTTTTCTTTTTAATTAGAATTTTGTTCTAATCATAACCATGTTTCTATATGATTTGCTTTAATGCATAATGAGATAGCTATGTTTGGTTAATCTAACATATCAGCTTACACGGGCGGACCCAGAATTTGTGAGAGGGTGTTGCATAATTTTTTTTATGACCGTAAGTACTAAAGTTGTCCGATAAAGAATTTATTAGGTAAAACTATGTGTTGCACTAGCTCAGAAAAAACATATTTTATAAAACATTTATACTTCGTGACCCCAGTTCCAATGTGCGTCTGTCCCCGTAAGCTTATAACTTAAAGTGACTAACAAAGTTTTTAATTTTGTTATTTTCTAAGACTGCTCCCAATCCAAATGATCACGCCAGTTCACATCCCATCTCAGCGTCACATAGTTTTCTTTCTTCATTTACCTCCGCTCATTTTCTGTCACTTTTCACCGTCAATGGTCACACCACCTCACTTTTTAACCCATTTTTTTTATTTATTGTAAACCAAAACTTTTATTCATTAAATTAAAAATGTTACATAAATAATTAAAAACGTAACGTACAAAATAAAATAATAATAATTATAAAAAAAAAACGTAAATGTTCGCGTTGTTCTTTAGTCAAGTGATCAGTAGTATGCAAATAGAACATTTAGTGTTTTTGACGTTACTGATTCTCAACTGTGGTTCCTTTAGTTCCAACTCCTTCTTTCTGATCTCCAAAAACGTTTCAACGTTCTGTGACTTTTTGGCGTTGTATGACTCGTTAAGACTTGCATATTCGCTTACCATTAACCTAGCCAAAATTTCCTCATTGCCAAATCCTTAAGATGTCGATGACGCCGCCCCTTTCTTCTTCGCTTTTGCTCTGTCCCTGCCCATTGGACGTCGAACTTCCTGCAAATCCTCTTCCTCGTCTCCAGCCTGCATATTCAAATTAAAACTACCTTCCATAGACTGCTTCATGTTAAGCGAACTAGAGCCCGAAGACTTGTATCTCTTGCTCTTTTCGTGTTTCTTTCTTCAAACTCTGGAACTTCCACGTCTTTCCATTTCGCACAATCTTTCAATTCAACCCAGTAATGCAAAAGTGTAAACGGGGTTTCATATTCAGCTGCATATTCCAAAGTGCTTGTTAGGTGTAATCACCATCTCTGGCTCCAATCATCGCCATCCGAAATACATTGTGGTACACACCACAAAATTGAGCAACTTTTGGATGCTGTTACACCCCGTGCCCGCTTAGACCAAAAATTAAAACTATTTACGCGGAAACGCTTGACTTTTACAGACATCTGGTTACTCTTTTGAAATCTGACAAAAATCTATAAACTTATAGACCATGAGACTAATTTTAAATGAAACTAGTCTCAATTACCTTCAAAACGATGGGTGGCACGACCCGTGACGACTTACGGATTAAAAGATATGATTTTTCAAAGTTTACCAAAATCTGTCCAAATTAAACCGAAATTTGGGGATTTTGGTCCCAAACCGAAATTTCACCCTTTTTCAAAATAAACAACCCATGCTACCTTATTTCTACACCAAACTCACTCAAAACCATTAACATAACATACTAAATCGTTTACATAATCAAACAACCCGTTTATTACCCAAAATGGGTAAAAACACTCTTCATCCAAACACCCTTTTTACTGCATAACTCTTTTATACATCTCTTTTGACCCATTTCTCGAAAAGACAACTTCTATGACCTGACAATTAATGAAACTTTCCAGATTTACTTCTTAAATCATTGGGCTCATTTACATATAAAAACATTCACCGTTTGACTTCCCGAAATGGGACTTTACAATTTAGACGGGTTATGCATAAAACCCGTTTTGACCCATTTTCTCAACATACAACTCATACCACTTCCGTTTTATGTCAAACTTTACCAAAAGCATAATATTAACATAACAAACATGTTCCAATAACATTTGACCCATTTACAATCCAAAATGGGTAATAACAACCTTAATCCAAACACCCCCTTAAACATTGACCGAAAACCATTTAACACACTTGGACACACCGTTGACCACCCAAACTTTATGACGACCTTGACACACACTATACAAATCATAAGAAAGACTCTCGGGGGTACAACCTTGACTCGAGCTCGGTATTCTACCTAGCTCCTAACGTATATTATCTTCCAAACCGCTTATCAATCCGAAAGCTACAATCCAAGTTCTTCCTTTCTGCCGCACATAAACCTACAAGAACATTGACAACTACAAGAATAAGCTTACGCTTAGTAAGTAACCCAACATAAAACACATATCATACACATACTTTCATATAAGCATCATAACCGCTTTAAAGGCTTCTAAGCTACAACATCCAAACCATATCACGCATATCCTCATAACATAACTAATATCAATTCACAACAACCATAACCAACTACATACCTTAATTAGTCCAAAGCCAATAAGCTAACATACTCTTAGCCAAAGTCACTAGCCACCAATTTCCAACTTACACCCATTCTAAATCCAAGTCTCATGTTCTTACACAATCATAATACATATATGATAAATACATACATAACACATGCTTTAGGGAGAGTTACTTACCTTAGCTTCCAAAGCTAAGCTACTAACATAAATCCCACCATCAACATCTTCTAACCATCATCATCATCCTTTACAATATACCAAACTTGTGGGAAAGATCATTGAAAGGCTATTCTTATGATATGAAATCATTCACTAATCAACCCTTCATCATCAAGCTCCATTCTTCTTCCCTCCTTTCTCTAAAAACCGACACTCTCACACACTCTTGAATAATAGAGAAAGGTCTAGAATTCCCTGGATCTAATAATAGCTAGTCACAAGTTTGAGCTAATGGCAAGAATGGCCCCTCAAGTCTCATTCCTTCTATTTTGGCCACAATAACTTATAACACATTTACCACAATGACAACTTAGGTCCTTGAAGTCCATTCCCTTTCTAATTGAGCCACATAATACTTTCTTTAACTATCTAATACATTGGTTGACTATAAGGTTGACTATCGGGTTTGACTTCCACATAACTTTGTTGACCAACCAATCACATAAAGTCCTTAGCATATTCCATCTAGGGTGGGGCCTATTCGTAACCGGGATACGGGTCTAACAGATGCAAAGTCTTCCAATTCCCGTTTATCATATCGTAGGTCCGACGACGGGTTATAGGACAATTTTTGTGCATGTTATCTAAAATCTCATTCCAAAACCCAACATCCTTTCTCATATTACCAGCAATGATATCTTCGGATACACGAACAAGAGCTTTGCACAATGCAATTTCTTCTTCAGTTGTCCATGGAGTACACCATTATTTCTCGTCTTTTCAAGCCGCATTCTTTTGGTGTCTTCTTCATCGGAAGTTGGGGGCTTCTTCGACGGGAGAGTCCTCACGAACGGGAGGCATGGACTCCGAATATTGAGGTGAGTACAATTCTTCGACATTAAATTGATGAATGAAAGACATATGTTGGTTCGTATTTGGTTGTGCTGACGAACCGCCCATATAGGTTTGTGAGCCGTAGTTGGTGGTGTTGAATGGGAACATGTTTTGTTGTGGGTATTGGGTAAACATGTCTTGTTGTGGGATGGGTTTCCGAATGGTTGATTTTAGTAAGGTTGGTTGCCGTTTGTTGTGGGTATGGGTTTCCGAATGGTTGATTTTAGTAAGGTTGGTTACCGTAAAAGAACGATTGTGGTCGAAAGTTGATTTTTTTGTTTGACGGTGGAGTATTTCCGAGAGTGAATGTTCATTCGGGTATTGGGGGAGTGTTTCGGGTAGTGTTTGTTGTCAACGTTTTGTTTTTCGGGGAGTGTTTTGTTGAGATATTTTGTAAATAAAATGGTATTAAGAGAGTAAAGAGGTATTAATAAGAGAGCAGAGAATATAATGTAAAGCTGTGTTTAAATATGGTAAAATTTATGAGGTATTTATATGTAATAAAATGATAGTGGGTAAAAAAATTTATAAACACATTTGTATCCATTGGGGCCCACTTTTGCACACTCTCATATATTCGGTGACTTGCTCACCGTTCATCTCACTTTTCTCCTCCCTCACGCATGAGGTATGTCAACCCAGTAGGGTGGCGCATGAGGATTGCTGCTCACGGACGCTCATGAAGCTACATTGAGAGCGGGCTAAACTAAAAAGCTTGTCTTTAAAATTGCTTTCAAACATTGCCTGATACTGTGTGCTCTATAATCAAGTCAACTAAACCCAACATGACTTAATTACTTTCTAATGATACTGAAACTATATATATATATATATATATAATATATATATATATATATATATATATATAAAATATATATATATATATAATATATATATCCACTACACATTTCCAACCATTTCGTAATTCATTCATCTCGACACTGCTACTATAAGTGAAAATATATAAAAAAAATAACTAGAGAAGGATCCTTGTTTAGGCTACTCTAGAAAAGTCGAGGCTTTTTGCTATATGTATGCGGCCTAACCGGTATTTCCCTAACCATTTCTAAAATTTTTCCCTGGTTATCCCAAGTATTAACCCAACAAAAATTTGAACTTAGGTATTGCAACCTTACTACTAGGACACCTTGAGATAGTGAAGTACTTAGTAGTCAAAGTCATGATGTATTTACATACACAAAGGCAAGTTTTTATTAAATAATGCGTGTTGAAGCTATGCTCGTTTTATAAATGATTATGAGAATAAAAGATACGAGTACTTGATGTAAAAATGCATAGTTGATAGTTTGTCATCAATTATTGCATTCAATTGTTTGTCATCGGCAACCATACTTAAGGACGTTGACTATGTGTAAATATGCGCAGCTTGTTGCCCATTTGCATTCCACCTCTATGTAAATCCAAAAGTTAATTCAATAAAAGTTTAATTTTTTTTTTATTATTTTTTTTTTTTTGGTGTGAAAAAAGTGAATATATATTTACTATAACAATTCAACTGCAAACTAGAATTTTTTGGACATACCCCCCGAAAAAAAAAAAAAAAAAAAAAAAAAAACAATCAAGCATGGTACTAGGGATGGCAACGGGCGAGAAAAAACCCACAACCCGCGGGTACCCGCCATAAATGGGTGGGTAAACGCGTCAATTTTCACCCACGGGTGGGTGATGGGTGAAAATCTGTACCCATCAGTAGGTGGCGGGTGGGTGACGGGTGATGTATACCCATCACGGGTAAACCCATGATACCCATTTAAAATACCCACGGGTATACCCGTCAAAATACCCGTGGGTGTACCCATTAACCCTAGTTAAAATTAATTATAGTAGTTAAATATTTATGATGTTGGCATGTTGCAGTATACATTTAATATTACCACCAATTCTCAAGAAAACACATCACCCTAAACGTTTTTTGTTTGAGTTTCAAGAGAGAATATGAAAGATCAAAGTTGTATATGTATACTGTCATACTCTGTCTCTCAGTTCATCCTTTCTTGCTCGCACTTCGACTCACACTCACCTGTAGCTTCAATTATTCTCTTTATCAGGTACACACCTAATACTTTAATGGATGAATAATATGGTTTGTTTCGAACTTTCAGAAATAGACATGTTTGATATGGGTTCTCCATCTGGACCATCTCAAGATGCCTCTAATGTTGATTCAAATCCCAAAACTAGTTCAGCACCAATAGGCTCGAGCCAAGGACGGGCGGATGCAACTATTCCATTTCCTAAAGAATCGTCTGTGAATTCTATCCGAACGAAGAAAAGAAAGAACATCGTTGATGACAATCAAGGGCGAAAAAGACAACTTACTTCTGAAGTTTGGAATCATTTTGACAGGGAGATTGTTAAGGGCGAGTGGAAAGCAATATGCAAATATTGTAAGAAAGCATTGAGTGGTGAACTCGGACATGGAACAAACCACCTTTTTTGCCAATATCAAGTTCCTATCATTATTTATTATGTTGTAGGATCCTGCTCAACTGGACATGCTGCTTGTTGTACCTTTTTTGAAGAAATGGAAGAGGATGAAGAGGTATGTGTTAACATATTATGTAAACTTTCACACATTCGCACCATTCGTAAATAATTTGATATCATTCTTTTTCTTATATGTTTGTATATTTAATGTATAATAAACTTATCCTTATTTGATAACAGGGCATTGTTGAGGAGGCTGTTGATTTGACACAGTGACAATGTTTTTGAAGAAGCAGGATGCTAAGAACGCCAAGAATTTTTTGTTTTGCTCAAGATGTTTTAAATTATTTTACTTTTTCTCTTTAATGAACAAATATGAATGTGATTTGGTGTACTGATGTTTGATTGCTACTTTCAGACATGTGTTTAAGTATTTTGTGAACTTGGTATTTGGCAAATTGATTGGCGTCTTATTATGCAGTTTCATAGTTAGTTTTCATATCACGATTTTGTAATTTTGTTGCAAAATACTAACCCATGGGTTTACCCACGGGTAACAAATACCCGCGGGCAAGGGCATGGGTAGAAAATTGTACCCATTGGTGGGTGACGGGTGAGAAAAAAACTACATGGGTGGGTGATGGGTTAGAGGTACCCGTGCCCATTGCCCACGGGTGCCATCAACAATCCTACATGGTACCAAATACAATGGCATACAAACTTATCAGCATACTATGAACAGACATTTCATATCAAAACTAACATTCACCAATATTCACCATACATTCTACCATTGTTTACATTTCCTACTGAATCATTTGAATGCAGCAGCCACCTCACACCCAAATAAAACAGTAGAAGGATAAAGCAGGCATCACCAATGATAAATACTCCATAGTCCATACATCACTATTGGATAGCACAGTTCACGATGTGATCAGCAATGAAAACTTTCGATGATTGTTGTAATGCGCAAAAGTTACATCAAGAAAATTCAGTAGTAAATTTCACAAGCATTGTGGTTTTTACTCTAATAGGTCCTCTTTTGATAGCAAACAATCATAACTAAACCGACTGTTGTAAACGGTGAGCTGATACTTTCTTTTTGGTTGAAGGAAGCCAAGAATTCCATGTTTTCTTTGACACCCCTTTAATAAGGCTAAATCTAGCCATTGCAGTGGATCCAGCCAACTTTTGTTACAATAAACAATCACAGCTGGTTTAGTTGATTTATGATTATTGAAAGCCTTCCATTTCCTAAATTAACCAATTTACTTATAATCTATGTTGTTGTAAAATGGGTTATAACATTTTACTTTGGATTTTATACGTTGAAAACTAAAGACCTAAGATAGAATGAAAATTGGGGACTATAGCCGGAGTACAACAAATATTCGAAGTTGCCTGCTATCGTTGGGCCAACAAGAAGATCACAAACATCTTTTTTTTTTTTTTTTTTTTTTTTTTGTGCCTACTCAAAATCGGTATGGAATAATTTAAAAGTTTTGATTAATATGGCGAATGTTTCTGAGGTATGGGCTGACATCTAAGAATTTCTTCTTCCCCGATGCAAACCAGAAAATATATGGAGTATGGTTAGTCGCCTTCTGTTGAGAGGTAGTGTCTACTATATATGGCAAGAACAAAATGTTTGTATCCATTCTAAGTGCTAAGGGGCTGATGTGTTGTCTAAGAATATTGCAAATTTGGTTTGACTCAAGCTTATTATGATCTATAAGCTTAAACAGACGGGTGCAGTGTGCTCCTGGCGGGGGGGAGGGGTTCCCCGCGTCACACCAGGCTACGACAGGATTTGAACAGGTCGCAGCTAATAGGAAAATAAACAAAGCAAAAAGTATGGAACTTGTAGTAATGGGTTTTATCCTTAATTGTTTAATGCGTTGCATAAATATTTGGCTCGTGTTGGTCTTTGTATCTTTCAGTTATGCATGGAGTTAGTGGTGATTCCACTTATCCTTATTTGTGTTTCGTTAATATAAGGGCCCAAAAAAATAAAAAAAAAAATAAAAAAAATACCAACACACACACACAAAAGGATATTTAGTCCTTATTTTTGACACTTCTTAGCGGTACTCCTCAACGTGGTGTTTTTGCTTCGGTGGGGATGCCAATTTTTAATGGTCGTTGGGGACTACTGGTAAAAAGCGTCACAAAATAGGACTCAATCCGCAATTTATGAAGAACTTGGGGACTAACACTGTGATTTACCAAAAAAAAAAAACAAATAGATGCCTTTAACTTTATATTAGTCGCCTTTGGCTCTGTTTAGATCAAAGGCAGATAGAAGAAAAGAAGAAATGGATTTAACCATGCGGTACCTTTGACTTAAAGTAGAAATGTAGGAACAAAAAAGAAAAATTTGACAAGAAACTTCAAGATATCCTGGGTTGAAGACACAAAAAAATAAAATAAAAATAAAAAAACATAACAATATATCAATATAAAATAAAAATTGACGGAACTTAGAAGGGACCCCAAAGATCCTATGGGAGGGTTGTGCCCCCCCCCCCCCCACACCCACACACACACACACACAATTTTTTGACCCTATATACATTTTATACCATTTTATTATGGTTTTAGTCATTTTTAATACTAAATTTTCAGGGTACTGAATTATGGTCGATCATTAATTTTTTCTTTTCGCAATTGATCCCATCATAGCTTTGGTCTGTTTTAATCAATTTAACTAACTTTTTAGTTAGGGTTTTTCACTTTAGTTAGGGTATGATCATCATGGTGAGGGGTTAGGATTCTTGGAGCTCAACGATTAAAACCCCAACTTTTTAGTTAGGGTTTTTTCCTTTTTTTTGTACGATTCATTGTTATTGCTACTTGCTGTTTTTTAATGCTTGATTAGTGTCGATTGTTATTGGGTATTGTTTGTGGGTATTGAGAGAGATGGAAAAAGGGTTTCTAAACGCGAATAATAGTGCTTCCAAAGGTACGAAATCTTTGGGCAATTCTGGTGTTAGTGTAACGAGTGGATCTAATGAAGTGAATAAGGGATCTTCCTCTAGTTTGGCCGATCAAACTAGCTTGCTCAAATGGTATGATGTGGATGAGAAACGTGATATGACGAAGGTAACTATGAGACGTCCTCGACCAAGTCAGGGGAAGGTTACTTCTATCGTACAACAAGGTAATCCAATTAACACTAGTCCTCCTAGTAACGAACATGTGAATAAAACTATGAATATGGAACCTATTGTTAACGATTGGACTGATAATGATGGTGATGTGAATCTGTCTACACGAGTGGATGGGGGGCTGTTCCAGTCTCGATAAGTAAATCAGGCCTATTGAAGTGGGTAATAAAAACGATATTAATCATGGGGCTGCTAATATTCCAAGTGGTAGTAGTTCACAACCTGATGTTGTGATTAACGAGGCAAGTGTTGGTGGTCATGAGCAAATGTTTGTTGATGGTGGTAAAACTCAGCTTAACGAAGCAGGAGTGGACTCGTCCACTTCATTTGCTTCTTTGCTCAATGCTAATCGTTACCCATGCAAGGTTAATTTTAGGCAGTTGATAAATGAAGATCGGGTTGCTAATCATGATACTAAACTCCCTAAGGAGGCGATGGAATCTGTTTTATGCCGGTATGAAAACACTCTTGTTGGGTATTTCATACGCAAAGCTATTGCTTTTCCTATTGTGCAGAATTATGTTACTAATACGTGGAAGAAATTTGGCGTGCAAAAAGATTATGAAGAATGAAGCGGGTGTCTTCTTATTTAAGTTCTCAACTAAGCAAGGCTTGGAGCAGGTGCTTCAACGTGGCTCGTGGTTAATCCGTCACTCACCACTTATTCTTCGTAAATGGTCACTAAATGTTCCCCTAACCAAGAATGAGGTAACTACGATTCCTGTTTGGGTTAAATTACATAATGTGCCTATAGTTGCCTATTCGGAGGTTGGTTTACGCTTGATTGCAACACAAGTTGGGAAACCGGTGAGGTTGGACGCATTTACATCTTCTATTTGTGTTGACTCGTGGGGTCGTATTAGTTACGCTAGTGCTTTGGTTGAAGTGTGTTCGAATTCAGAATTGAAAAGGGAAGTATGGCTATTCCATTGGATGATGATAGTGGTTATTCGACGAAAATCATTCGTGTCGAATATGAATAGACGCCTCCTCAGTGTAGTGTATGTAAGATCTTTGGGCATACATTTAGTGAGTGTCCAAAACAAGTGAAAGAGGTGGTTCATAAGGGTACTAATGTGGTTACTAATGCATCGATTTGGATGGATAAGAACGAGGAGGGGTTCGTTGAGGTAATGAATCGTAAGAACAAGGGTAAGAATGTGGCTTCTTCGTCTCAACCTAGGCCAATTGGAGGTGTTAAGCTTTCTAAGCCAAAGATAACTTTTGGAAACCTAAAGTGACGGCAGCTACAAATCAAGGTGCTACCAATAAAGAGTCAGATCCTAAGGATCAAACGCAGGCTTCTACTTCTAATGTTAAATCTGGTATGAACTCAAAGTCTTCTAATTCTTTTGGTGTCTTGGAGTCATTGGTAGATGAGGACGTTCTTGGTTTTGATAATGACGGGAAGGGGTCACAAGATCAACCTATGAGTAACATAGAACCGAAGGTGCAACGAAGCCTTCTACTGATCCATCTCCTAGTACTTCTTCAACAAAGAGGGGCAACCCATTTTCTAAGGTGGGTGAAGTGGTTGATTCTCATAGTGATGATGATGAGGTGTTTGAGCCAAATGATCCTATGGGAAGCTAGTATTCTTCGGCAGGTTGAGACAACGAGCTTGAAGACTATCTTTCTGATGATTATGCGGCTCAGGTTTATGACTTACCTGGGCAATTGGATGAGTTCTGCGATCAGTTTGATATCAAGCTCCAAGGCCGTGTTAGAAAGTAATTTTTATTTTTAGTTCATAAGATTGGCATGTCATCTTATGTTGTTATTTGGTTGTTCTAGTTGTTCGTAGCTAGTTGTTCATTTATGGCCTGTCATAAATGATTTAGTGGTAGTTCAAGCGGCTGCTTGAGGTTAATGTGGTATTTCAGACACATTCCATTGTACTTTTAACGGTTTTTTGGAGTAACATATTTTACCAGGGTGAAAAATCCCTTTTACTAAAAAAAAAAAATATATTATATATATTTTTCAAGTTGGCCCCTCTACCAACAACGTTCAAGTTCCTTCCCTGACCGCGAGTCAACCCGACCCGTTTTGGCTAGTATTAAAACCTACCCAGGTTTTACCCAAAATCCAGGTTTTCCTCCTAGTGCAAAGCCGTGAGTTCTAGGGGTTCCCCCTTCGCGGGTCTCTCCTAGTGGTTCGGGTCCCGGGGCCTGCCCGTTTGGATGGTTTAACTCGGGGGTCGGATTTCAAGTGTGGTGCAGACGTGCAGTTCTAAAAAAAAAAAAAAAAAACTACCCATTTTGACCAAAAACTCATCTCCCATCTAGCCCATTTAATCCACTTTACCAACTCTAAACTATCCATGGCGTAGCAATATCTTAATTTAGTTCCATACCAACTCATCCGTATAATGTTTACAAATGACATGAAATCAACTTTTATTTGGCGGGAACGCATGTTTAAATCATCATGAACATTGTGCCAATAGGCATACAACCATGCTATGATACAAATCTACATTTGCAGGAACAAGAGTGTTTTCTTGTTCCAATTTCCTATATATTCATTATGAAGGATTTTTAAACATAAATAATATGACCGTATACATGTAGTGGCAGTACCATGATATTAGACGGATGTAACACCTTCCTCTAGAGGATAGTTAGCCGAGTTTGGTGGCAAAAGTCTCCGACAGGCATGCAATACTGCTGAATGGAATCCTTTTGCATTGTCTAGGAACACAAAATGGCCCCCCTGCAAAAGATCATAGTATTCTATAAACACGTGTGAACGTCATCAGAATTTACAGCACCAGTTACTGAAATATATCATAATCTACCTGTGGAACCCTAATGATTTCACACGGGACAGTCATATTCTTCCGTGCTGCATCTGCTCCTTTGTAATCCATCCAATCTTGAAAACCGTATATAAAGGTTGTTGGTACTTTCCACTCAGAAGATCTGCACCCAAAAGAGAAGCAATATGATGCCTTTGATAGGTAGATTAACTAGTCAGAGCACAAACCTATTAAATCATTTCACCTTTGCAATAGAGGACTCCTAGCAAAAGCCCCAAATGAAAATATATGCTTCAAACACAGCTCTCCACTAGCCTTCGCCGCCAAAGTGTGGTACACATAATCTTTAGTAAGAACAGCAACTATTAGAATATTTCTTATGCAACTACTAATATTTATTGGTCAAAATGGTTAATTTCAATTGCCTGCAAGTAATGTGGACTCTTCTTCGGCCAACACTTCACCAGTTGAATATTGACCAAATCTTGCGCTTGTATATTTGCGGACCAAATTTGGACCAAAAGGGCCTAAACCTCTGTGCATTAAACAGATGCACATATAATGTATATAATAAGTTCACTAGATATCATATAAGGACCGTTTGGGTTTGTGTTTTGATGTTGATTATCTGATTATATTTAAGCCCATTAGATACTATTTAGGGGATGAATTGGAATTGTTTATCAGATTATAATTTGAAATCGCAACATTCAGCAAAAGAGTTCTACTTACTATCTGCAACAAAACTGAGTGTCTGATTGTAAAATATACTGTAGTTACTTATTTTCTCTTTATTTATTATTACCTAATCTGAAAGACATTAAAACGAGTAAAACTTATGTCTCAGCGTTGGAACGTGTAAAGAGTAATGTTTTGAGAATATGCAAATGATGGAAAACATTAACAGATGAGACTTTATTACCTGACAACCTTCATAGGAGTAAAATTAGACTCCCATAAATGATTCAAAACAGCGCCTTTCCATGTTTCTTGAAATTTAGTAAGTCGCTCTGACTTATCAGATTCCGCTGAAAACCCAGCAGGTCCCACCAAAATCAAATGTTGTACGTGCTTAGGATGCTTCAATATTTACATCAATCAGTAATAAAAAACACTAAAATACACACCACAATAGTTCTATCATTTATATATTAGCATAAAACTTGTTCTTTGTTTAGTTATTAACCCCATATTTTCTTGGGTAATTATCAGGAGGAAGCTTACTTTTAAGGCGTATTTAGCTGCAATGTACCCTCCAAATGAATGCCCAAGCAAAACAAAATTGCTAAGGTTTTTGGCTTTGCGCCATTCCTCTAAGGAATCAATAAACCAAGCCTCAGTTTCTGCATTATGAATTGTAGTTGATATTACTATCTTTAAAAAACATATGATTTGATGAATTTAGGCGTGTGTATATTAATCAAACTTAACCAACCTTCAGTACTTTTGCAAGTGAAGTCGGGCCTGCTAGATCCACCCCAACTGCCAAATGAAGAAGATCAGAAGAATTAATATTAAAAAATCAAATCAAGTAGAAAAACAGATACATAACACATCATATTCAGAAATTGAGCAATGGATAGCAACCTAATAAAATATTTCACGTACAAAGTTATAACCAAAACTAGTGTTGTCAGTTTTTGTACTAGGTTTGAACAAGTAGGTTGCAAATATAATTCTGAAATGCTATGTAAAGATTGCTTATGATAATACTAGAGCTATAAAATGGGTTTAAATAAAGCAGAATGTTTGCAAGTAAGGGACGAAAAGGGCTGATAAGGTTGCAAAACTTTTTGAGTGTTTTTTCTTTACTATATATTATAATTATCATTATAATTTATTGAGGCGAAGTCTAATTACAAAAAAACAACATTATTACAATAAGGAATCCTTGAATAGATGTGATTTAGGGGGTTGTATGCACTATGCACTAAATATAGAATTTTGGTGATTTTGAAACCGCTTAACCCGGTCGACTCGTTTCCCTTTTAACCAGAGGCGGAGCCAGTAGGGTAGCGAGCGGGTGCTCAGCCACCCCTAACCGGCCTAACTTGTCCAACTTATAGCTTGAATTTGAGCCGGTGTTTCATCGAGTTTTTAGTCTGGCACCTGCTATAAGGCTCAACTCTGTTAGCAAGGTATTTTAGGGAGATGGTAGGGGCTATAGAAAGACTCAAAGAAAAAAAAAAGGGAAAAAATACATGGAGTTGAAGATGACTGACGTTGAGGAAGAAACAGATAGGGAAGACAAGGAAAAAAAGACGGCGTAACAAAAGATATAGTAGGAAACCTATTTACTGTAAACTTGACTTTTGCAGGCCCAATATACCTAGGAGCCCATCAGTCCATCACACAATTTTACTATCAAGATATGTTTTACATGAAAAAGAAAAAAGAAGTATACAAGTTATCCAAGTAAAACTCTACTAATATAATTAGGTAGTTTGAGCATATAAACCTTTAACATGTCATTGTGATATTTTATTGGCTAGTTCTATTTTTTCTTCCAATTTTAAAGTTTAATATAACTTTGACATTGTTCAATTCATATACGGTTTTTGTAACTAAGTAATGATAGCTAACATGTGTAATTTTCGCATTTAAAATAAAAGGTTATGTAAATGCTTCAATGATACTATATATATTTAACATGAAAATTATTTCCGCATAATCACTAAAGCAGTGAACCATGACCTGCTACCATTGTTCTTGCTTTCTTTGAAGTCTCCGCGTCGTGCGGACAATCTACTACGTAAGTTACTTTAGCATGTGAACTAACAAGTTAGTTTAGCATCTTTTATGGAAAATAAGTTGATCTCATAGATGGTTAAAATTTTATTAACGTCTATAAAGATAAAGATATATGTCTAATTGTGCAAGTTCGTCATTTTAGTGCAAAAAGGTTCATCAATTCGATCATTGGTTCGAAAAAAGCATTAAACGTTATTACTATCTCAAAATATCCAAGCCCCCCCCCTAATAAAAATTCCTGGCTCCGCCCCTGCTTTTAACTAAGGTATTTTTATTTGACCGTTCACCCGTTAGAGACAACACACGACCCAAATCACCGTACTCACCTGTAGAAGGGTTAAAATTGTGATCGCTTGATAATATATTCCTGTACTCTGACATAAGGTACACGGAAGCGATCAAAAACTCATGTCATGTGATTTCTGATTTAATACACGTCTAGGTCAAACTATCCAAAGACACCCATTATAAGTGGTGCTCTAACAAGTAGCCTTAAAAGATGCTACAAGCACCTAGTTTAATTATGCATACCAGTCACGGAAAATTTTGTGCTGATGTAATGGCTGTATAATAACAGATATCTATCACTATAAGGACAATTACTCTTTTACGAGGGCCTCTCACACTACAGGTATTATGTTTCAGCATGTTTCGTGAATACTAATTGATAATCCAGTTCAAATAATTGCTTTTATTGGTGCTAAACGATGGCCTTTGCGCTTCCAAACTAAACCTCAAAAATAATGAAGCACGCATACATCTGGCACATAATGAAAAATAAAAACCAGTCAATGCAGTAAAAAAAATGCAGTGGGCTCACCCAAGCTGATCGATTGCAATGACCTTAAAGTGTTGAGCAAGAGCATCAAAATTTCTGAAGAAAAAACCTTGAGAAGCAGCGTATCCATGCACCATTACAAGAGTAGGAGCTCCCTCTTTGCTGTTGAAGGTGACAGTGTTGATAAATCTTGGTTCATTGCTGGTAGAACGAAACCATCTTACTTTAGACCCAGGTGGGCCAGACCCAATATTAACCATCTCTTGTGTATATGGCGTCCTGATATTTAATCCAAAACTATTAATGATCTACAAAATAGAAAGTACTGCAACTTGCTAAGTATCACTTAAAGATGGAACTACATATGGTCAGTAAAGTACTTGAACTACATAAGTATCTCTTGTGTATTGCTACTAAGAACCAACAGGAGCAAAAATGCCACCTTCTTTTGCAATTCAGTGTGCATTAGTTACAATCAATAAACACAAGTACTTGAAATGCTCATATTTTGTCGGTAAGTAAATACATGCACACTTCAGCTTACACGTTAAGTGTGACTCTTAGGGGGGTTGTTTGTTTCGGCTTATATAGCCGGCTTATGGCTTATCTGGTTTTTGGCTTATGTTTTATAAGCTCACTTTTTGTGGCTTATTTTGAAACTTTTCGGCTTATATATATTTATTATGTCATAATAAGCTAATATAAGCCAAAAAGTTGCAAAATAAGCCATAACAAGTGAACTTGTGAAACATAAGCCAAAAACCAAATAAGCCATAAGCCGGCCCAAAATAGAGCTTCAAAGGGATGAGTGTTTGGACTAGGATCTTTATGGCCAAATAGCTGATAGAGATTTCCTTAATCAATTACATCTAGACCGACTAAAGCACTTGAACTGTTATTCTAAGTGCTTATTTAAATTCTATATTATGTTAGCATTTTTGTCACTTTAACAAATGAAAAAACGGATAATGTATGTGTCTGCAAAATCTGTACTAAAATACATCATACATCACCAAAGGGCTTGTGTTCCAATGGTACTCCTTGTTGTGTGAGAAGCTCTCCAACCAAATGGTTGTGGGTTCAAGGACATGTGAGATAGTTAGTTGTGGTTCTTTAAAAAAAAAAAATCGAATTTACAATTTGTAATCCAACCAAGCACATCTGAAGAAAAAATTAAGAGAGGAATTAGAGATGATTACTTGACAAGAGAAAGAAGGCGTTTTTCGGCATCAATAATATGATCAGTTGAAGTGGGGATCCATCGAAGAACAGAGGGCCAATAGGACTTATTCCATCCCTTTGAAGTTGATGAAGAGTTGAACTCCTGGGCCATATTTTTTGCTAGATGACTACTTGAAGAAATCCAGCGTCTCAGGCCAACTTTAATGCTCATACGCTGCCAAAAAAATAATCGGAATAAAAAGTGTGTTTATTGATTGATTGGGAAAGGAATAAACGGAATCCTAATCACTCACGATGTTTGAGTGAAAAATGTATTTTGTGATTTTTGGGACTAAACTTTTTTTCCAGTTATCCGAATTGAATAACGGCCGTGAAATGATGAAAAAGCTCTTGGCATCTACTTTTTTAAATCTTTTGACAATTAAGTAACGGCCGTTAATCTTTTATAATAACGGCCGTTAGCAAATAACCGAAAATTTGGTTTTCTTACGTTTTCGTTCGTTTTTACACGTTTTCGTCCGGTCTTTATACGTTTTCGTCCGTTTTTACACCTTTTCGTCCATTTTTGCGCGTTTTCGTTCGTTTTTACATGTTTTCGTCCGTTTTTACGTATTTTCGTTCGGTCATTATACGTTTTCGTCCGTTTTTACACCATTTCGTCCATTTTTGCACGTTTTCGTTCGTTTTTACATGTTTTCATCCGTTTTTACGCCTTTTCGTCCGTTTTTACACGTTTTCGTCTGGTCTTTATACGTTTTCGTCCGTTTTTACACCTTTTTGTCCGATCTTTATACGTTTTCGTCCGTTTTTACACCTTTTCGTCCGCTTTTGCACGTTTTTGTTCGTTTTTACATGTTTTCGTCCGTTTTTACACCTTTTCGTCTGTTTTTGCACGTTTTCGATCATTTTTCGCACATTTTCATCCATTTTTACACGTTTTCGTCCGTTTTTGCACGTTTTCATTCATTTTTGCACGTTTTTGTCCGTTTTTACATGTTTTCATCCGTTTTAACACGTTTTAATATGTTTTTACACATTTTCGTTCGTTTTTGCACATTTTCGTTCGTTTTTACATGTTTTCGTCCGTTTTCACACCTTTTCGTCCATTTTTACATGTTTTTGTCTGTATTTACAAGTTTTAGTCGGTTTTTACATGTTTTCGTCCATTTTTACACGTTTTTGTCCGTTTTTGCACGTTTTTGTCTGTTTTTACACGTTTTCGTTCGTTTTAACGCGTTTCAATCCGCTTTTGCACCTTCTCGTCCGTTTTGCACGTTTTTGTTCATTTTTTCATTTTTTCGTTCGTTTTTACATGTTTTCGCCCGTTTTACATGTTTTGATCCGCCTTTACATGTTTTCATTCGGTTTTGCGCTTTTTTTTTTTTTTTCTTTCCGTTTTACACGTTTTTGTCCATTTTTACACGTGCAAAAATGAACGAAAACTTAAAAATACGGATGTAAACATTTAAAAACGGACGAAAACGTGCATAAACGGATGAACACATGTAAAAACAGATGAAAACGTGCAAAAATGAACCAAAAGGTGTAAAATTGGACAAAAACATTCAAAACGGATGAAAACGTGCAAAAATGAACGAAAACGTGTAAAAACGGACGAAAACGAAAACATTTAAAAACGGACGTAAACATTTAAAAACGGACGAAAACGTGCATAAACGGATGAACACATGTAAAAACAGATGAAAACGTGCAAAAATGAACGAAAAGGTGTAAAAATGGACAAAAACATTCAAAACGGATGAAAACGTGCAAAAATGAACGAAAACGTGTAAAAACGGACGAAAACGTGTAAAAACGAACAAAAACGTGCAAAAAACGAACGAAAACGTGTAAAACGGATGAAAATGTATAAAGACGGATCAAAACGTGTAAAAATAGACGAATCCATGTAAAAACGGACGAAAAGCTGTAAAAAACGGATGAAAACGTATAAAGACCGGACGAAAACGTGTAAAAAACGAACGAAAATGTGTAAAAGCGGACGAAAATGTATAAAGACCGAACGAAAACGTGCAAAAACGGACGAAAAGCTGTAAAAACGGATGAAAACGTATAAAGACCGGACGAAAACGTGTAAAAACGAACGAAAAGGTGTAAAGGCGGACGAAAACGTATAAAGGCCGGACGAAAACGTGCAAAAACGGAGGAAAAGGTGTAAAACGGACGAAAACGCATAAACACCGGACGAAAACGTGTAAAAACGGATAAAAACGTGTAAAAATGGACGAGAACATTTAAAAACGAACAAAAAGGTGCAAAAATGGAGGAAAAGGTGTAAAAACGGACAAAAATGTATAAAGACCGGACGAAAACGTGAAAATGGACAAAAATGTGTAAAACGGACGAAAACATGTAAAAACGAACGAAAACGTGCAAAAACAGACGAAAAGGTGTAAAAACGGACGAAAACGTATAAAGACCAGACGAAAACGTGTAAAAACGGATGAAAAGGCATAAAAACGGACAAAAACATGTAAAAACGAACAAAAACGTGCAAAAATGGACGAAAAGGTTTAAAAACGGACGTAAACGTATAAAGACCGGACAAAAACGCGTAAAAACGAACGAAAACGTAAGAAAACCAAATTTTCGGTTATTTACTAACGTCCGTTAGTATAATGGACTAACGGTCGTTACTTAATTGTCAAAACATTTGAAAAAGAAGATGACAAGGGCTTTTTGGTCATTTCAATTCGGATATGGACTGGATCTGTAACATATGCAAACCACAGTGATGTAACCCGGTGGAAAAAATGTTCAGTGACTAAATCCGAAAAATCCGACAAACCACAGTGACCATTTATGTAATTAACTCTTGTGGGAATATGGTAACTTCACTTGGTTTTGGTCAACGGGACAAATAATTAATTTATGAGTTTAATTTGTAGCAATTGCCAAAAGAGCAAGGTTGGATCAAGTGGTTAACACCCTTGCCTCTGGAGACAGAGGTCAAGGGTTCGATCCTCACCCCTTGCAAGGCCGGAGGTCCCTTTCTACCTTTGGTAGAACCGGAAGCAGCCTCTCTACCTTAGGTAGGGGTAAGGCTGTCTACGTCTCAACCTCCCCCATACACCGTGAAAGACGGTATTGGGAGTTACTTTACTTTACTTTAATTTTTAGCAATTGCCAGAAAAAATTTTATAGGTTAAAAACAACAAATCATAAAATTTTAAAAATTAAACAATATTTAAAATATTAATTGAATTGTAGATGATATTGTCATTTTTAATCAAGAGTATAATAATTCATTAACATTACTTGTCATTTAAGCATTAAAGTTTAAGGGTATTATATGCAATTAACATTAACATTACTCCAATTTTGAGTACTTTGTTAAATGGGCTCTTTCAATTTTGCAGTTGAGGCTTCATATTGGTCAATTGACTCAAAAATTCGGCATTTTTGTTATTTCAGCCGTGGTATTTTCTTTTTTAATAAAATGCCCCAAACAATGATGTGTCAAAACTATAAATCTTTCATGTAAAAAAACCTTAAAAGGGGAGGGTTGTTTTCCTATGATCAATTTATTAGAAAAATTATAACCGTATATTTTTTTAAAAATAAATTTTGCTAATTACTAAATTTGTATAATAATTTTACTTTTATCATATCTTTTCCAATATGAATATGACAGAAACCCTAGTTTATTTTATAAATACCACTATTGAAAATTACTGGGTTGGACCTGTACACTCTTAAATGTCTTAATTTGACCAAACTTTATCAAGTTATCCGAAATGCCCATACATCTTGCGTTCATCTTTACGCAAGATACGCAAGATGACGTGTTTTGATCCTTGCCGTCGAAAAAAAAAAAAAAAAAAAAACATTTAAAACATCCCGCGCATAATAATACGCAAGATGTGCAAAATTACGCAGGATGCAAAAGTATTCATATAATAACATCCCGCGCATATACATACGCAAGATGTGGTAATTTACGCAAGATCAAATTAAGTTGTCGGTCACCATATAACAATAAGTAAATGGGTCAACGTATTGCCACCGACACTTCACACATTACAGCAAGTGCTTAGAGCATTACCTGAAACACAATTCCAAAAGAGCCCTGGCCAACGACACGCTCTGCCATATAGCTTATTGTCTGTAAGTGATGAGTAATAATATAATATAAAACCAAATATATAAAAAAAGTATTTAAGATAATTGCAATGTTCAAAAACCCAATTTCCTTGTCTTAAGACATATAAAGAACTGCAAACTTTATTTGATCTTGCGTAAATTACCACATCTTGCGTATGTATATGCGCGGGATGTTATTATATGAATACTTTTGCATCCTGCGTAATTTTGCACATCTTGCGTATTATTATGCGCGGGATGTTTTAAATGTTTTTTTTTTTTTTTTTTTTCGACGGCAAGGATCAAAACACGTCATCTTGCGTATCTTGCGTAAAGATGAACGCAAGATGTATGGGCATTTAGGATAACTTGATAAAGTTTGGTCAAATTGAGACATTTAAGAGTGTACAGGTCCAACCCACTATTTAGCATTGCATTTTCAGAAGCTTGTAAAACATCCTCATTCATCAATCTAAAAGGAAGGTGATTATTCAAAGTTCAAACATCATATTCTTTTCATTATGTATTTTTATTTTATTATTATTAATTATTATTATTATTATTATTATTATTATTATTATTATTATTATTTTGTTTTTTTGAATGTTACAAATATGATTTATACATTTATGTTAACCCTAATATAAACACATTTTGGTGCTAGCCAGCAAATAAAAATATCTGGTACCAATATAATTCTAATGGAACATATATAATTATGTATCTATACTACATATAAAGCATACATGTTTTTCCTTAAAACTTAAAAACTTTAAAGTGAGTAATGTTTAATCCTCAAAATACCTTTCAAACTTAAATTCCTACATAAGAATTCAAGTAATTTTTCCATAAAAAAAAAAGTTGTCTTAACAATTCCCACCCAAAATTTCAAAAAATGCATGACAAATTTTTTTAACATAATTTCTAATAAAAAAAAAAAAAAAAAAAAAAAAAAAAAAAAAAAAAAAAACTTTTTTATTTAATTTAATCTCAATACTAATTATTATTTCTAAAAATTCATTCGCAAAGTCTATATATAAGACACCATATTACAACTTCTTTATTATTATTTGGTTAGTTCATATTTGATGAAAATCAATAATCACACGACTATAAATGTTTGTCATTATAAAATCTTATTGCTATGCACGAGTATTTGTCTAGTACTATAGCGTATAACAAAACACTAAAAAAAAGTCCCACATGCATTTGGATGTTCCAACTTCCAAGTAACTATTTTGAAATTTAATTCATGTTTATAAGACGACTTTGGGTGTTGTGTGTGTATGTTTTGTTGTGTTTTATGTTAACTTAGTAACCAAATGAAAATGAATGACAAATTTTGTTATCATTTATTTTATCAAACATAAGATTTGGCTATGATTACTTTTAAAATAAAAACTTTGATCATGTAAGAATTTGAGAAAATATTGAATCTTAAAAATCAAACAATGTAATCGGACTACGGCCTATTGTATATTGGGGATTCAAAAAAGGTTGGTTTTCCAGCATGATCCTTGAATTGTATAACTTGTGGATACAATAAGTTTCATGTGTCATGGGAAAACTGGAAACACGATTCCAGTTAATTGATCATGGATACGTTTGTGAAAGCTGTTGCGTATCACCATCCAAAACACAATCCTTACAAGTTACAACTTCAGGTTAACTACAAAAATACTATCAGATGAAAAACAGACACAAAAGATGATTTAAGAGAATCATGTGATCGTATTTCATTAGTGAGTCAAACAGATACAATGCACTACTATTTTAGCTTTAAAAAAAAAAAAAAAAAACGTGTTGATACTAGCCGGAATTTCAGCATTTGAATAAACATCACTGCATAGGAAAATGGCACATCATTATAAATAACTCACTCAACTGAGGCAAAGTGATACAGACAATAACATGTCCAAATAGGGTCTTTGCAACAATAACATATGTAGCAATAATTAATAAGAGTAACATGGACAGCTTTATTATACCAGAAAAAACTAAAAACTAGTCTATAACTACCCTCAACACACCCAACATATCATCACCATTTACCACCCATAATTTATGAAAAAAACGACACGCCCAAAGCTTCAACTCTACCCAATGTGATTCCAAAAATGTGAAAGTTGTAGCTGTAAAACACACGAGTATACGACCGAGTGCCAACCTTCTAGTCAGCTCTGGACTGACCAGCTCGAGAAGAAAGGATGATGCCCACAATAAGACCATATAGAGCAAGTGCTTCAGCGAAAATGAGAATGAGGATCATTCCAACAAAAAGCTTTGGTTGTTGTGCATTGGCTCTGAAACACAATTAAGTTAATGAGTCTTTCCTGATTTGGTACATGATTATATACTATAGAGACTATATTGTAAATACTGAATAGACGATAGGCATAATCACTAGCATACATAATGGACCCTTAAAAACCTATTATACTTTTGGTTAATCAAATTCAGGCCAAAATGAGCAGAAAGGATACAGTATTTGATGTAGAGCACAAACTATTACTAAATCGGCAATTTAGAACGTATAGTACTGTTTAAAGCCCAAGGGGCATTGTTACTTTAAGAAGGGATGACATTGATGGTAATAAATTTATGATAAATTGTCATATCATGTAGCTTATCTAGTCCGGGCCAAGCTATACTCAACCTTAAATGGTATTTATTACATACTAATGTGATACCTTTCACAGACATAATAGATTATTACTATTAGGGGCGGAACTAGTAGGGTGACTAGTGGGTGCTGAGCCACCCCTAATCAACCCACTTCATTCATTAGTTGTTTAGACTACAAAACGCTTTTCTACTAGGTTTTTACATTCACCCTTCATATTCTATAGACAAGTCTACAAAATTTATATATGAATAACTTAAACAATAAAAGACAACACTATGGATTAATTTTTGAAGCGATATTTATCACTATGATTTTTTGCGTTAAGCACAGCCGGCCCCCCTTAACTAAAAATCCTGGCTCCGCCATTTAGGGCATTGTTATAAACACTTCATGATAAACATACTAGTTGTGACACCTTTCATGATAAAAATCTCATCCCCTCTCAAAGTAACAATGCCCATTGGTACCATACGGTCCAAGTTGCATGGTTCTGTTTTGTTTTGTGCTCTACATCAAGCATTGTTACTTGGACTGTATGGTACCGTTTACAGTCCATGGGTGTTTCGCATTGCTTCCAAAAATGAATATCTGATTATTGTGTTTTCAAGACACAAATAATCTGTTTCTAGAGTTTCTAAAAATAGAGAATTAATTTGATTTTTTGATTACTCAAAACAGATAATAGTTTAGGATAATCCGTTTAAAGTCAGCTGCACCAACACTGATTTTGATTATCTTATTACTTATGGGTCCTTTAACCAAATATTTTTAGAATCGTAATTTGGAAAAATATTTTGTGATGATAATCTCCTGCAACCCATTTTTGTAAAACAGATCAATTACTTTCGAAACACAATGTAAATACCCTAACTTCCAAGTAACCCTGATAAAAAGCAGTACCATAGATGTAAACTAAGAAACACACAATTTTTTTTTTTTACCTAACACCAGCATCACCAACGATTCCAATAGCCATACCAGCCGAAAGACCAGCAAGACCACAAGCAAGACCCGAAGACAAATGAGCATATCCATCAAAAAGGTAATAAGATTTAGCCTTAGGGTTAATTCCAGTACTGATAATGACAGCAATAATCAAACCGTAAATACCCAACACTCCAGCCATAACAACTGGCACAATAGACTTCATCACCAACTCTGGTCTCATCACTCCCATGGAGGCCACTCCAACACCACTCTTTGCTGTCCCATACGCTGCCCCCATACCTACACAACAAGGTCAACAATAAGAGGTGTTTGGTGTTTGCTTATTACAACGGCTGATGTGGTCCATTTGGAATTTTCGTAATGCTTGGATTTTCTCGACGTCTAAGCCTAATAAGGCGACTATGTGGGATAATATTGTCCATCACTCGTTCTTGTGGATTTCATCTAGAAATCCCAAGTACAACTTAAGTTGGATAGATTGGTTAGGAAATCCTATTATTACTCATACTATGTAATTCTTGGTTTGCTAGTCTTTGCTAGCTTTTAATATATTGCCGCCGTTCAAAAAAAAAACAATAAGAGGTGTTTGGTGTTTGCTTATTACAACGGCTTATGCTTCTCTAAAGCTAAAGGAAATGTATATCAAAACCACCTAAACTATTAATAAAATAAAATAAAATAAAATAAAATAAAATAAAAAATCATTAAGGCCCACAAACCCCCGTAATCTACACCTTTGTCCCAATTGAAACATGAATCCTTGACCATTTGGATGAGGAACATCTTAAATCCACTTTTTGGCAAAAAAAAAAAAATGAAAACATATATTGATTCAGAACTTAAATTACACTTGACGAAGAAAGCCATCTTTCAATCTATAGATACAACATACTACAAAACCAACCTTGAAATACTATGATATAAACCTACAACACTAGTTTACTAAACCATCTGCACATTAGTGACTAAAACAAAAGAATCTTGACCAACAATTTTGTTCATCAAACTTCAATAAACTAATGTCACCCGTATACAGCTAGGAACCTAGGACAACCGGAGAAAGCCCTGTCTTAAAAATAACCCAGCGGATTTTGCTTTCCAAAAATGTAAGGGGTTATCTTCATCACCTGTTGGGCATAGTATAACAAAACCATACACATATATGTGTGGTTTATGACGGAGTTTCAAACAGTTTGATGGCGGGTGTCCTAATTATATATGAAAACTAACATAATCAGCCAAACCAATAAATACTTAACACAACGGGTAATCGCATGAGGTTTTCCTAGTTCATGTTACAAGGAAAGACTAGTCTTTAACTCAGATGTACGCGGCCTAAGAGATACCCGTGACCATCTCCGACCAAAACAAATAAAACAAATATATAACACTATCAACACACAATCCGAGACACATCATAAATAAATGGACTACTTAGATATTAGATTCGTAATATTAATCTCGATGTTACACAAACAAACAATAAAAAGGATCGTAGATTAAGATTAAGGAATAAATGGGTCTAGATGATTGGATTAAACTTACAGGAGAAGACAAGGGCGGCGGAAGCGCCAAGGAAGCCAAAGAAGGGGGCAGTTTCATCACCGGAGAAGGTTGAAGACATTTTTTATTAATTGATTGGATCTCACGATCTACAGAGATGACGTTGTTTGTATGTATGTGGTGAGTTGAATTAATTGTATGGCTGTCTTTGTTTGTGTGTGTTTGGTTATATATCTATAGACTAGGAGTGTCATTCATGTCATCATTGTAACGACTATTATTCTACTTGATAATTACTCCTTCCTCTGAAATTAAATGTGAGCTTTCATATTTCAAAAGGGATCTACTTTTTTTTTGAAAGACAAAAAAAAAAAAAAAAAAAAAAAAAAGGGATCTACTATCATCCCATAAAGGGGTCTCGTACTTTTATTCTTTTTGTCCCTTTTTAACTGACAGTATGCTATCTTTGACTGACAGTATACTATAGTTTTTGTCAGTTTATGTTTTATATTTCTGACAGTTTTTAGCGTTTGACATATTAAACTTTATATTTTCTGTTCTGTACTTTCAGATTTATAGTTTTTTGAAAATAAAATAATAAAAATTTAAAAAAAGATAAAAAAAAAAAAAAAAAAAAAAAAAAACAGAGGGGGGGGGGGGGGGGGGCTTGGATAGTATTTTTTGGGGGGCTTTGATAACTTGTCCTATTTCAAAAAGTTGTGCACACGATACACCACTAGTGATACACATCATACAACACCACATATGCATAATTATGATGTGCACATTACCGTGTGCATATCAACTCCCAAAAATGATCCCTTTCATTAAAAACAAATAAAATTTTATTCTCACTCACTTAAAAGTACTTTGATTAAATGTAATTGAAGATGGACATTAATTTTGGGACAATCAAAATTAGCAAAGTAGACTTATATTTTGAAACGAAATGGGTACAAATTTACGAGTGTTAATCGGGTTGACCCGGTCAGGTTCGGGTCAATTCGGGTTGATGCTAAAAAAACATATCCGAACCCGACCCTATTTAAAACTCAGGTTAGTCGGATTCATGCCAAATCGGGTTGGGTCAATTCGGGTTTGGATCAACCCGAATATAAGTAAAATGATTACAAAAATTGCTTAATGCAATATGTTTACATTGTAAAAGTATTAGTTTAGTCGGGTTGGTCGGGTCAATCGGGTTCGGGTTAATTCGGGTCGGGTCAATTTGGGTTCAGGGTGAAAAAACATACCCGACCCTATTTAGAACTTGGTTAGTCGGGTTGACCCGAATAAAATTATTGACCCGAGTAACCCGACCCGAATAGGCTTAATCGAGTTCGGGTCGGGTTGGTCTTTTTGACGCCCCTAATTACAATAACTTTTAACTTTTTATTTGCACATTCAAATGTATAACCAGTTAAATCAAGATGCTAATATTGTACGAGTATTAAATGCATTTATTGGAGTATCCAATCAATTTTTAATGTGTAGAAATCAATTTACTACTATAAGGCAGGGCGCAGTAACGACCACCAGCGACCTTCATTTTACCTACCACATCAGCTTTCTCTCTCCGGCGGCCTACATGTGATCTTTTTTGTCACAGTAAAGGCGACCTTCATTTACTTATTTTTTTTATTTCTTTTTAGCCCATAAAAAGTTATCCCAAATCAATCATAAGCCCAACACCAACTTAAACCAAACCTAAACTTAAACCAACCCACGCCTACCATCCTTATCTCTCCAAAATCAAATGCCATCTTCTTCCCATTCATCTCTTCTTCTTCCTTCAAAAAACCAAAAAAAAAAAAGAAAAAAACAAACACAAACACTTAAAGATTTTTGCAAAGGTGAGTTTGTAGGTCACCCTCTTTAGATCAAATCACTTATGTTATATGTTTAGAGAGAGAAAGATAATGTAGAGAAAGAAAGAGCTAGTAAAGGAAATAAAAGAGAATTTCTCTTTCCATTCACAATCCACACCTCTCAAATGAGAGGTTACAACCTTATATAGTCTCCCATGATATGAGAATAGGGAAGTGTGCCGCCTTTACATATTTCACTAATTCAACATTAACGTAAATACTAAGACTAAACTAGACGGCACACTTCTACTATTATGTAGACTATATTTTTACGATTCTAATAAGCTATTACATGACCATATTACAAGACTCATTGATTCGATAATGATCGTCACTTTAAGCATTCCCAACAATCTCCCCCTAAGGGACGATCATTGAGATCTCACTTTGATTACATTTATGATCATCACTTTTGCGTTTCCAACAATCTCCCCCTAAAGGGTAATCATTGAGATCTCATTCTGTGACATGTGGGTTATGGGTCCATCAATAGAAATGGATGATCATTCAATCTTCTTTGATGCTTGTTGTCTTGAACTTTGAGTCTTTGTGTAATAGCTTTGCTAGATTCTTTGTTCTAATCATGCTTTGTGATCTCTGTTCTTCGTTCTTGTTTTTGTGATCATTTGACGTCTTCTTTGCTTCTTCGGCTTCGACGTCTTTATATCTTTGTTCTTTGTTCTTGTTGTGATGTGATATGGTAATGTCTTGATCTGCCTTCCACCGACGTTCTTTACTCATGATGTCTTTACGTCCTTTCCACCATGCTCATATGTCTTTTGACTTTTGTTCTTCATATATCAAGTAGTTCTCACTTCATCAGCTTCAATCTTTGACTTGTGAAAGTTTGTTATGCTTGATCTTTGACTTCTTTAAACTTTTGTTATCTCTTAGTCTTCGTGAGAACTTTTCTTCGGGATATGAGCATGATGGAAATGGTGGTGGTGGAACTCCTAGTCTTCATGATTACCTGCAATGTAGACAGTTAGCAACAAATCATCCGGCACTTACAGATTCGGACTTCGAGATCGTCAACAGCATAGTGTGAAGACTTTCTCTAATCCTAGCCAAGGCCGTTCCTGAACCGGATGCCCCCAAAAGGGCTGACACAGATACACCGAAGTGTATCAACGATTTAGGTGAGCCGCTGAAGTATACCGAAGTATCACTCCACGACTGTAGACCGTTTGGAACCACCAATAACACTAAGCGTAATCCACAAGGGATTATCGAAGTGACCTGCTGTCAAGACTGTTTGATGTTGACCTTGGCAGGATTTTCATTCAATCACTGAGAATCACAATTTAGTGAATTCCCTCATGAATGTTCTCGGCAGATTACTAAGATCTGCGTAGGACTCTTATAATTTACAACTGGTGTTCTTATTGTTGAACAACCAGTGTAGAAATGTTAAGTGTTCCTGTGAGATCTTTTATGTATCTCGTGACTCTAGTCACAATTAAGTGCTTATTGGTTTTAGTCGTCGGAGGCATGGAGCAGAGTGCCTCCTTTTCAATATCAACACATCTCGGAATGAGAGGTCAATAGATAATGAAGGGTTCTCCGTGAGAAATGAAACAAGTATCTTTTAAGAGAAACCTAGGTTTAGTGCAGTGCGTCACTAGGTCCATGACGGCTTAATCTTCAATACCAGTGTCAACTAGTAGCATATGAGTTGAACCCGGTTTCTGCCCTAAGGTTGAACAAATGGAGGGCTATTTCTTTTCACCATTTTCTTTACTTTTCTTTTTCATTCTTCAACCCCTTCTTTCTCCTTTCATTTCTTTTCTCCTTTTTCAATCATACCTAGGACTTTCTAGTTCTAAACTATTGGTATTATCCTTGGGTAGATCCCTCCGGCTCTGGCGGATCATAGGACGGTTTCCTAACCTTAGTCACCTTATATCTCCATGACTAACCTATGTTTGCCATAAAACCAATATTTTTGAAAAAATCTCTCAAAGTGTTTATGAGTGTGAAACTTATATTGTTTACACTTTGAGAGTTTTGCATTTTTCAGAAATACTCCCCCTTAACATGTGCTTATAAGTGTTTAAATTAAATTTGAACATGTCGGGTAGAGTCAACACTTTTAGAATTGATTGATTATCAATGAACATAATCGTTGCGAGACACGTTTACATCACTAGTAAAACTAGCTTGAAATTATTACCCGTCCAGATCATATTCAAAGAAAATCTCTTGAAATCGGTACATTCTACTCAGACAAGTCCTTTGCGAGACACGTTTACATCACCGGATAAACCGGCTTGAAATTATTACCCGTCCAGGACATGTCTTTTCGATTACTGACTTTTGATATCGTCAATTCGAGGGTACAATTCTGAGTCGAGCTCATACGAGATTTTGACTTTTATTTACCATATTTTAATCACTTACATATTCCCCCCCCCCTCAAAAATAGCATATTCATGTTGTTTTTGAAGAACTTTTGATTAAAATATGTTTTTTGAGGTTTACGGGAAGAATTATCAACAAGAACTTTCTTGGTTTGAACAAAGATTTTCGTTTCAAGTACTCCCCCTTAACAAGGGCATACTTGTCCTTTTGAGCAGAATTTTGAAAAACTTAGAAAAATTCTGGTTAATTCTGCTCAAAAGTAAGAAGCTTTCGCTCCTTATTTTAGGATTGAGGCACTGAAGCGTACCTCAGGGTCCTATCTTTACAAGAACGGGTTGTGCACTGTTATGTGTGCACAAGCCATTAAGCATGATTTTGATGGAACATTTTTTGTTTTGGAAATACTCCCCCTCAAAACTCGCATTTGTTTTGAGAATTTTAAATTTTTTAAAGTTTGAGGGAAGGAGTCTTCTTGAAGCAAAATTCTGAAAGATTTAGAAATTTCAGTTTGAAAAATTCTTGAATAAATTTTGCTTCAAGGTAACTAAAACGTTATACTCTGAAATACTCCCCCTCAAAACTAGCATACGTTTTGACATTTTTAAACTTTGGAGCGAATTAGGGAGTAAAGATTTGAAAATCTTGAGCAAAATTTTGAAAAGTTTTGAAAAACCTTTTGAAATTTTTTTGAATAAATGTTGCTCAAGATTAAGAAGATTTTAGGATAAGTGCACGCTTGGTTTTAAAGAATGGTTTAGCAAGGCACTTTCCTTTCTTTGAAACCTGAGTTGTACACTGTAATGTGTGTACAAGTCGTTATGTTGAAGTCCGAGTCCTTAGCTGAAGTACTAAGAAGTCATTTAAAGTATAGATTAGACAACAACCTTGGGAACCCATTTAAGCACGGCGCTAACGGGTTTACTAAATTTTGAAATCCATTTGTAAGTTGTGTCAATCTGATTTAAAGATGTTGAATTCCATCGAGGACTGAAAACAGATGCTTCATTTTGAAATAATACTCGTGGAATCAATGGAGATTTAAAACTCTTTTTCCGTTGAAAATTGTTTGAGAAACCCGGTGTTTCTCTTGGAGTTTTAAAATCTGAAGAAGAAGATTTCCATCTAGAGTTGAACCTCATGGGTTCTCTTTGAAGATTTGTTTTTGTGATAAGTGGAAACCTTCCGGTATTTGGAATGTTCAAAGCAGAGTCATTCTTATGTTGCAGCGAAAGTAATTCTGATATTGAATATTTGAAAGGTTTTGAACGACTTTGCTTTGGTCTCCACACTTGCTTTACCGATGTAAAACGAGAGTGTGGTGTTTGAAAAACTTGATTCTTTCCATTTGAAGTATTTAAGGGTTTTAAACAACTTTGTTTTGGTCTCCACACTTGCTTTACCGGCGTAAAACGAGTGTGTGGAGTTTCAAAAGCTTGAGTCTTTTCTTTTGAAGCATTTGGATTTGAAAACTTTTAAGAAGTAAGTGTTTCAGAAAAACTTGGTTTCTTCGAAAACTTCCTTCCTTTTTGCAAAGAATAAGTTGTAAACTGGGAAACCTTTTTCAAAAATGGTTTTGAAGATTCACCCGTGTAAACCTTCTTCGAAACACTCACTTTGAAGATTTGTTTTTGTGATAAGTGGAAACCTTCCGGTATTTGGAATGTTTAAAGCAGAGTCATTCTTATGTTGCAGCGAAAGTAATTCTGATATTGAATATTTGAAAGGTTTTGAACGACTTTGCTTTGGTCTCCACACTTGCTTTACCGATGTAAAACGAGAGTGTGGAGTTTGAAAAACTTGATTCTTTCCATTTGAAGTATTTGAGGGTTTTAAACAACTTTGTTTTGGTCTCCACACTTGCTTTACCGGCGTAAAACGAGAGTGTGGAGTTTCAAAAACTTGAGTCTTTTCTTTTGAAGCATTTGGATTTGAAAACTTTTGAGAAGTAAGTGTTTCAGAAAAACTTGGTTTCTTCGAAAACTTCCTTCCTTTTTGCAAAGAATAAGTTGTAAACTGGGAAGCCTTTTTCGAAAATGGTTATGAAGATTCACCCGTGTAGGTGTTGAAAATTTTGAAATAGGAGCTTTTCCCTTTGATCGGTTAAGAGAATCAAACTTCACTTTTAAAGCATTGTATGAAGTTCTCAAATCACTGTATTCTTTTTGAAGAGAAAGATGATCTTGGGATGCCAATTTTGATTCTAAAGAGGCAATTTGTTTCAAAAGTTGATCTTTTTCGGCTTTAGAATCATCCGTTTTACGAGCCAATTTACGTTCGAACTCAACATTTTCTTTTTCAAGTCTTTCAAAATAATTTTCGAATTTGGTTGTTTTGTTGAAAAAGTCAGTTTTGGCATCCTCAAAATCGTTTGTTTGTTGAGCTAAAAGCGTTTCAAGCTCAATCACTTTTGTTTGAAGCACATGATTTTTATTTTCAAAAAGATACATTTTCTCCCCCGTTTCCTTTTCAAAAGCTGGAGTATTAGAATCGAACAGGGGATTTGGAAAGGAAACTTTTGTGATTTGAGACTCAACCTTTTTCATCTTCATTGATTCCGTATTTTGCAAAACATTTTCAAACTTTTTATCAGAGAATTCAGACAATTGAGACTGCAAATCTTCAGTCTCTTTTTGTTTCATGTTTGAGTTTTGTGTCTGAACTCGTGAACTTTTGATTGAATCAAACAAATTTTTGTAAATCAATTTCAAATGCTCAATTTCTTTTTCGTATTTTGAAATTTGACACTTCATTGACACGTTTTCATCATCAATTTGTTCAAGTTTTGACATCCAAGGGTTTTCAAAAGACTGCTTTTCCTGATTGTGTTGTAAAGCTAGCTCAAAGTCAATGCTTTGTGCTTGACATCTTTGAAAATTTTGTTCAAGAGAGAATATTTGACGTTTCAGTTTCTCTTGGATGTCGCTTGACTCTTTTAAAATTCTCTCATTTTCGTGTCTCAACATCCCATTTTCCACTTTTAAGTTTTCAGTCTCAACATTCAACGATTTATCACAAGCGGTTTTTTCAAAATCTTTCAATTTTGCTTCCAAATCAACAATGTCGTTAAGATACGAGCCTTCCCTGTTTTTCCATCTCGTTCTTAATGTTTTGTAATCTGTTTGACATGTTGAGACCTTATTAGTTAATGTTGAAACCTCTGTTGTTAATTTTGCAATTTGGTTTTGAAGGTCAAGCTTTTCTTTTTCCAGTTTTGAAACCTTTTCATTGTTGGAACCAATTAGTTCTCGCATTTGATGTTGCAAGTTTTGTTCTTTCACATATGATTTTTGAAATGCAACTTCAAAGCTGTATTCACGATTAGTTTGTGTTTCAAAATCATTTATACGTTTACTATAGTTCTCGAGCTTTTCAGTTAACGACGTATTTTGTGCTTTTAGTTCACGATTAAGCGCATTACATCGAACAACTTCAGTTTGCATATTTTTTATTAATAAAGTATTTGAAGCACATTCTTGATCATGATTCACATTGTTGTGTTCAACCGTTCCTCCATTAGGATCCATATCTGGAGTCTCGGGAGTAATATTTCTATTTTCCTGATTCACCACATATGTGTCGTTAACGTATTCAGGTTGTTCATGACTTTTTGTCTCATGAGCAAACACATTTTCAAATATATTGATATCATCAGTTGATTGATGTACCTTAACCAATGTGTCTGAACAATGTGAAGTTCCGACATCAGCAGGTGCATTCTTCAAACCATCCTTACTGTTGAGTTTTCCATCAGTATGTGGACTGCTGCTTTCTTTCTGATGTTCTAATAGTGCACTGTTACCCGTGAATACCAAATTATAATCTGATGTCCCTTTCTTGTTGACTGTTCCTTCTCGTGTCTGCATTTTCCTTTGATTCACTCGTTCATTCAATTCTTTTACTCATTTCTGCTTCTCCACTTCTTTGAATTCTCTTTCCTCCAGCATAACCCTCAGATGAAGTAATCTTTCATTAAGCACCATTGCTAGTATGTTCATTTGTGAAACAAGCTGATCTCTAAAAGCTTCAGCATCCATACTAGTGATGTTCACTTTCCATGACTTGCTTTGCGATTCATAATCCCGAGAAGTCTTGAACACTCTAAAATCCATGGACATGAACCCTTTTAACAGTGTCTTGAGCACTTTAAATTCTACCATGCAGTCACTTCCTTGTTCAATTTGCTTCTCTATTTGGACTATGTTGTGCCGGAGTTCTCTTTGGAAGGTTAGAAGGTCTATTTCAGTTCCGAAGAAAGTTGAAAAAGTACTCCACGATGAAAACCTTGCTTCTGAGAGAACGTTACATTTAATCTTAACTGAATAAAAATGTGCCAAATAGTTTTCTTTGGAGTGCATAGCGAGCTTTACACTTTTAGGCATCTCTCTCCTTTTTGAACTTGATTCCATTTTATTTCGGTGTGTGATAAAGTTGATCTTGGATCGTTTCAACGATATAGGAGTTGTGTTTGTTGTTGGTTAAGGTTTGGATATTTGTGACATCTGTTCATTCATTTGCGACTTTGATTGATACATTTTCTCTCCCCCGTGATTGTTGCGATGGAATCGGAAGAATCAAACTAAAATGTGTAAAGTTGATATGTCATACACAAGGTCGAAATAGTGATTTCTTATTTCCCTCCAAAAATTGAATTTGAAAAATTTCTCTCCCAGAATTTGAAATACGCCATAAAATGCAATTCTAAGGTTACTAGAAAATTTTGAGTTTTAAAGATTTTGACGCCAAATTTCACCGTAAAAATTCGAATTTTGACATAAAAATTTGAATTTTGGGCCAAAATTTTCACCGTTATACCAAAATTTGAATTTTGCGTAAAAATTGAACGTTTAGTCACTCCTAAAAATTAAATTTTGCTCAAATTTTCCCGCCAAAAAACCTTTTTATTTATTTATTTATTTATTTTTTTTTTTTTTAATCTAACTCGAAGGATTTTAATGTCTTACTCGAAGTTTTCTGCCTAGAATCCTTGCTCGAAGTTTATCTAACTCGAAGACAACAATTCCTTACTTAGAAAATTCTGCTTGCTCGAAAAATGTTTCCTAACTCGGAAAATTCTTTACTAACTCCTTACTCGGAGGAAATAAACCCTAACTTGGAAACACCTTCTTGCTCGAAGGAATTGAGTAACTAACTCGGAAAATGTGTACTAACTCCTTACTCGGAGGAAATAAACCCTAACTCGAAGAATTGTTTCATTGCTCGGAAAAATTAAGAAATAACTCGGTAAATTGATTCCTTGCTCGGAATTTTGGAACCTTACTCGGAGTTTTTATTCCTAACTCGGAAATTTGTCCTTCTAACTCGGAAATTTAATGAACTAACTCGGAAAACTTTTCCTTGCTCGGAATTTTTCCTTCTAACTCGAAGGTTTATATGGCTTACTCGGAAAATTAACTTCTTACTCGAAGTTTTTATGCCCTTACTCGGAGAAACACCCTTCTAACTCGAAGGATTTATTTGTTACTCGAAGAAAACGCATGAACAGTAACGTGAATCTTAAAAACACACCCCTAGATCATTGTTTGGCTCTTGATACCACTTGTAGGTCACCCTTTTTAGATCAAATCACTTATGTTATATGTTTAGAGAGAGAAAGATAATGTAGAGAGAGAAAGAGCTAGTAAGGAAATAAGAGAGAATTTCTCTTTCCATTCACAATCCACACCTCTCAAATGAGAGGTTACAACCTTATATAGTCTCCCATGATATGAGAATAGGGAAATGTGCCGTCTTTACATATTTCACTAATTCAACATTAACGTAAATACTAAGACTAAACTAGACGACACACTTCTACTATCATGTAGATTATATTTTTATGATTCTAACAAGCTATTACATGACCATATTACAAGACTCATTGATTCGATAATGATCGTCACTTTAAGCATTCCCAACAGAGTTTAAATATGGTTTTGTATTTTATATAAGGGAATATATTAGTTACAATTAAATTGTAGCAAATTCCCTACAATTTGTGCTACAAATTGTAGGTCCCTAAGTTATTTTGTGGGTCCCTGACTTCTTTCTACGGGTCCCTGATTCATTTTCTTGTGTATTTTAGGGGAGGATTGTAGCCAATTGCCTACAAAAATTGTAGCCAAGCTATATCCCCTTTATATAAATCTATTTGGGTATTTGTTTTGTAATGAAAAATCTATGAGTTTATTTTTTTTTTCAAACGAATTAAAAAATAATAATTGTGGAAAACTAGAAGGGAGGTCGAATAGTTTTACCGTTTTAAAATTCTTTTGCTATGAATACTTAATGTGATTACAAGTTACGCACACAATAAACAATATTACAAGTAAGTAGAGAAAGAAACAATCAAACCACAACACGGATGTTTATAGTGGTTCGGTCTACCAGGACTCTATTCCTTGCCCTACTCCACTCCTCGAGCCTCTAACTCGAGAGTTTTTCTTCACTAAGAAACAAGCTTCTTCGAGGCGGAGAAAACCTTTACACACGTTGCTTACACTTTTTTCGGTACAAAGCTAGATACCGAGTTCTTTTGCAAGGGCACAACCACTCCCGACACTCTATGTATTTTAAGAACTAAAATACTAACCGGACACTACTGAGGTATATGAATGATTGGTACAACAATGATGTGTGAAAAACTACAAATTCACACTATGACTAATCTAACAAGTCTTGCAACGCTTAGTTGAAGCTTGTGATGCTTTGATCACTTTGCTACAAAAGAAAGATCACTAAAAATGAAATATGTAATATGAATGGGTTAGTAATGAATGAAAGAATTAATAATGTAGTTTATGCTTATGAGTGATAAGAAAACATGAAGACGTAGCTTGCTATTTATAGGCAGAAGCAAATCCAAACCACGGATTGGGCGGATCCAATTTTAGGGATCCGTCCGTTATGTGATTTGGATCCGCAGCCTCCTGACAGCAAATCTCCAAGATCTTTCCCAAATCTATCCAAGATATTACCATATCCCATTCTTTGTGTGAAGATCTAACCATGATATTCTTAAGATCTTCAAGATATCCTAAAGATATCAATATGATGTATGCAATGATGTCATGTACATATTCCATTTTAAGAATTAAAATGTAAACTATGTAAATGTATATGATGTTATGAGTTTTAAAAGCTTGTAACTATAAATGTAAAAGACTTAACTTATATTTATGCTTTGCTAAAGATAAAATTTATAATTGTTATTAACAAAATATAGCAAAGATCGTAAAATATAAATAATGTTTTTTAGACGATATTTGTATTAACAATCTCCCTTTTTTTGTTGATGACAAAACATAAAGTTTATTTTTAAGCAATGAAATAAATAAAGTGCAAGTATTTTAAAAATATAAATTAAACTAGTTTTATGCAAATTTTAAATAAATTTTGCCATTTTAAATTGTATGAAATGTATGATGTATGAGTTTAATATAATCTCCCCCTTTTTGTCAAAACAAAAAGAGGAAATACATAGCGGAATGTAGTGAATGGCCCTTGGTGATTACTCCCCCTAATTGGAGTGCCAAGTATGATGAGACATGGATTTTGAGTGCTTATTAGCTCCCCCTTGGACAATACTCCCCCTAATTGGAGTGCCAAGTTTATGATGCTTGAATGAAGAAATCTACAAAAACAAAGGTTAGTGTTTGATAAGTTCCCCCTTGATCAATACTCCCCCTTGTTAGGGTGCCAAAGTATATGATTCAATGATGAATGATGCTACAAAAATAAAGGTTAGTGCATGATTAGCTCCCCCTTGATCAATACTCCCCGTTGCTAGGGTACCAACATATATGATGCAAGGATGATGAATGCTACAAAACAAAGGTTAGTTGTAAATTGTTCAAGCCAACCAAGTAATATGATGCATGAGTAATGAGAGCTACAACACAAAGGTTCAACCAAGAATAATAGTCCAACCCATTCAACCAAGTATGATAGTTCAAACCAAGCACAATAGTTCAAACCAACCAAATATAATGCACAATTAGTGATCACACACAAGCATTAACAAACATCTTTCATTGGAAAATTATTTGTGACAAAAGTCACAAATTTAGATGTTACAAAGGAAATAAAAAGAAAACTAACTTAGAAAAAATAAAAGTCCTAAAAATCCTATAAAAGAAAAACAATCCAAAGGTAAATAATCTCCTAGCATCTATTGTGGTGGGTGTGAAAGAGTATTGAGGCGCTCTAGGATATGATTCAAGATGAACCTCATTTCATTTTGTAACTCATGAACCAAAATGTTGGTTCGTTGAGTGAGATGGGCGGTCCGCTCACACATGGAACAACCATGTCGAGGGAAGTTGGGTGGAAGGTTTAGTTCATTAGTTGGTGGTGGTGGTGGTAGAGGTGGTGGAGCTTGAGTTGATTGTTGGTTTGGGTTTGGTGGAGACATGATGGAGGCAAGCAATGTGGATTGTAAATCCATTGCTTCATTTAGGTGGGAATCCACCATGTTTGAAAAGGCGTAGAGGCGATCAAGTTCCTCATTTATTTCGCCTTGAGTTTGTGGTTGGTTAATCCACATTGACTCATCAATGGCTTAGAGTATGGATGTTGGTGAGAAAGGTTGAGGTTGAGGTTGTTGTAGTGGAGCTTGATCACTGTAAAGTGGACCATGAATGTCCCTATAGATGGGGTGAAAGAGTAGTGGTTCTTGTTGTGAAGGTTGAGCCTCAAAAGGCATTGGTGGTGGATTGGTGGATCTAGTTGGAAGGTCTTCCAAAGTTTCTAAATAGAGGTGTGGTGAAGTTGGTGGAGTTGCAAACAACTCAATGGGTTGTAGTTTAGGTGAATGAGGAGGTGATGGTGATCTTGTCACTTGAGATGGTGCGGGTGGTGGTATGGTAGCCACTGGTGTTTTAGAAGGTGGTGGAGTGGTGATTATGATATGGGTTGGTGTTGGAGTTGATAAAGTAAGGAAGTTCTCATTAGCAATGGGAGATGAGATGTTCAAAGGTGATGATTCTTCAGATGAAGAGTTGAGATTAACAAAACAACATGGTCTAACACTCATTCTTGTTGTTCTTCTGTGTGGTCTGGATGTTGAGGAGTTGTTTGATTTAGGCATTGTGGAGAGAAAGGTTTAGATATGCAGAAAATGCTACTATAAGTGATGGTGAAGGTGTGAGAATTGTTGATCATAAAGGTTTCAATTTATAGACTCCAAGATTTATGGAAGAGTGTGTTTGGATGTGATGTTGATCCATTCAAAGATGGTGGTTTACAATGATTTGGAAGAAGAAAAGAAGCTAGTCATATCATCAAAGTCAATCCATTGAGATGGAGTTGAGTAAGATGAAGAAGATATGCAGTTAATGCATAGAAGTGAGTGAGAAATCTAATGATGTGATTGATCCACGGATTGTAAGGAACCATTTTGAGGGATCCTTGCTTGTTGGAGAAAGGTAACTTGAGTGAATTTTTGAATTTTCAAGTTTTGGTGGGAAATTTTATTCCTATTTGTCTAAGGTTGCTAAGATGATCCTAATGTGATGAAATATCAGTAAAGGAATCCTAATAACTAGAATCAATGATCTAAAGTGCGGGATTAAACGAGGAATTAAAAAAAATAGCTGTTGGACGGCGGAACCAAACGACTACACAGGCGGATCATTGTTTTTGGTTCCGCCTGATCCGTTGGGTGAATTTTGGCGGCACCAAAATTTTGGACAGATGGAACCATATTTTTGGTTCCGCCATATCCGCCGATCAAAAAATCAAGACAGTGGGCATTTTTGAAAGCCCAAAACCCGTTCAAACCCCAAAAATTATCCTAAAATATGTGTAATTAATTAGTTGTGATTGATTAATGACAAAAACACAGGTAATAACACATGTAATCATATAGATCAAATCAAGGCTAACGAACTTACTATTAATAGAAGTTAAGCCAAACAGTGGCTTAAAAGTAGAAAATTGATAACATCAAAGTGTTATCGCCCTGCATGATCACGTTAGTTCAAATAGTTGTTCAACGATAAGTTAATATCCTACAATCATAAAATTCAACACATCATTGTTTAACACCGATTGTACCAAACACTCATTAACCTCTCACTGCCTATTAAGTTTCTTGTTGATCTTCATTAGCCAACGCCCGATGTTCTTGAACATCCCTCTTGTTTGTTTAAACTCTTCAGATTATTGTTCAATTGGTGGAAGTTGGTTCATATATTCCGGAGGTGGAATCCTAGAGTTTGGTAGTTGATGTGTCGCGTCGTGTGCAAGTTTTAAAAATTTATAAACACGATTTATCCAATTCTCTAATTAACACATACGAGCAAGTATACTCGTCCGTGATAGTAAAGGTGGGTAAGTCGAGATCGTCCCAAGGGAGATGTTATTAGAACTTAGTAAAACAAGTTTTTACAAAAAGGGGTGTCAATCCAATTTGGTGAAAATTCAAAAGCAAGTAAAATCCAATCAATCAAAAACACATATACTTGTGTGTAATTCCTTAACTAATTGCATAGAGTATTTTACAAAGTTTGGTGTAACTTGTAGTGATGCACAACTTAATATGAATGATTCACAATCAATGGTTTTTATCATGAAAAATCATTTCTAAGAATTCAATCTTCTAGTTAATTCCTTTCGGCCTTTTTAACTATTACGACAATTCTATTTAACTCTTTGTTGTTTGAAAAGCATTTCTCATCTTAAGAATTCTTACGAATCCTTTCGGCCCTTTCTCGTGATGAAATCGTTTCAAATCCATTTTAATGAGTTAATATGGTGCTTGTCACACACCATATCCCATACTAATTCGTGCACTAACGTTTTGGTATAAAAACATAAAGAAAATCCTTTCGGCCCTTTTTATTCTTTAACATTGTTTTTACCAACTAATTAAGCAAGATTAGATTGTATTTCAACAAACTCATAAAACAAGACATGTTTTCATGCATCACTATAAAATAAGAATACTCCAACAATTGTCACATCATACACACAAGTATACCAAAAATCACTCCATATCAAACATTATCAAACACAAGTAAAAAACAAAACTTTCATTCATCTTAAAGTAAAAGTAGTTCATAGTAATTTAAACAAGAGATACCTAGTTTTGAGATTACAAGAACTAGAATTGTGGAACTATAGCAACCACACTCCTCCAATCGCTTATTACTACACGTAAACAACTCCACACTCGAACCAAACTATTGAGACTTTGACTCAAAAATCCTGGATGTTTTTCACAGCAATTACAAGCTTTCGGGCAATGATAATAAGTTAGCAAGGACTTGGTGTAAGCCTTTACTAGGTTTGAGGTGTCACACCTTTCAATCTAACCTAGGATCCTATAAATAAGTAAAGGAACCCTTCTCTATCAAGTAAAAACGTCCACTATTAGTTAATAAGCAGGAAATGATAAGCCACCATGATTATAGGGCTTAAATTCGTCATTAAATGGAACTTTGTAACAGCATCTTCATCCAACCAATTGGATCTAGGCTCCAACCGATCGGTTGGAACTCTCGGTAAATCCCAACTCTCCCCATCCGAATCGGATGCGGGCTTCATCCGATCGGATGGGGCCTTCTGCCACACACAACTTTGATTTTTCTTTTCTTTTCTTGTCGCGTGCTTTATCTTTTGTTGTGGCACTAATTTCTTCCATAGAACTTGATCTTTTCATGATATTTGAACATAGAAATCTTGACATAATCAAATCCTTGAGTTCTTGTGTGGTTTTTCTCTCGTTTCCATCTCGGGAATCTTCCAATGTGCATAATCACTTCAATTCTTCATCTTTTTGTCATCTTTTCCTATACTTGGCTATATTCACTTGCATATACACTTTTTCACGATTAAGTAACAAATACACACAAATATAACCAAATATGATGCACAAAACCACTGATAACGCAACTAAAAACATGCTCATTCTGAGCGTTATCAAATTCCCCCACACTTGAGTTTTGCTCGCCCTCGAGCAAGTCTAGCATTTAAAAAACTGAATTCAATGGCATCATCATCATGATTCCAAAAAATCTAACAACTAACCCGAAGGAATAATTGTTAATTTTAATTTAAATGTGAAAATTTCTTGAAACATAAACAAGTTAATTTGAGCTTGATAACATAACTAAGCACCTCACGGATAATTTTTAAATTCACTCAACACTCTAAGGGTAGATTGATTGGTAAATGGCTCATTGCTCAGTCATGATTTATGTGTCTTACCATAAGCTTGTACAAGTATCAAAACAACAAAATAAAACATCAAAGAGGTCTTTTATTCGGGTTTAAGGATAAGGTTTAAGGTTTACCTGGCTAATGTGCAAATATTTCATACAAGAATATAATAGCTTACTGGCAACGAATTCTTGACTAGCTAAGCAACGGATGGTCACTAGATTGTACCTTGGTTCGCTGGCAACGTTACTTACATAACGGATGGTCACCAAAATACGCACTAGCTCGCTAGCAACGTTTTTCAACTATTCAAAAACCCGGATGGTCACTACACATCCATGCACTACATATCTAAACAAAGCCATCACTAAATCCGGATGCTCGAAAGCTAACAACGAATAAAGTAATTGGTAAAAGGTAGTTGTAAGACATGAGAATTGTTTATGATTGGTTTCTACAAAATGAAAAATAAATAAGAATCAAGTCCAAATTCCGTTCCCAACTCTTTATACCTCAAATGATCACTTCCCAAACTTCTTCGATTGTTATTCCGCATCTCATACTTACTTATTTCCTTCTTAGCTCATTGGCTAATTTATACTCATACATTATAGCTCATTGGCTATTCACTTTTTTCTTTTCTTCTTTTCACATTTTTTTTTACAACTTTCTTTCTCGTCACCCCCACACTTTGGATGAGCACACGCTACAAAAAATACAAATAAGAGTAGCGACCTCCTTCTTCATTGAAATAACACATACACATATCAAGGTGTGGCCAACGCGTAATCATCAAAAAATAAATAGTTTTCAAACTTCAACTGAACTTGATTCGGGTAAGGCTAAGGTGTAAAGTGTAAAATATTTTTGTAATTTTTCTGAATTTAATCAAAAGAAAAGATAGGCTCAGAAGGTGTAACTAAGGGTATCTAGCGTAAAAGATTAACGCTAACAAATGGGTTCCAAATACTAGGATAACTAACCAATGTGGTTAGCAAAAATATTTTGTAAACGGATGGCCATTTGGTGTAAATCCTAAGTTGCCTCTTATCATTTGAATATATTTTATCACTCGAAAGTAATTTTAACCGTAATGCATAACAAGTACAAGTTCTAGAATCAACATAATCACCGGCACACTCATAACGAAATATATAGCATAAGAAATGCTTTATACAAAAAGGCTTAAATCCTCACAATTTAAGGTGGGTTATAACATGTACTAGTAACTGTTATCGATTCCAAAAATGAAATAGCTCTCATAACTTGATTAAATTCCAAAAATTTTCAAATAGCCTCATTTTTACCATTGAATCAATCTAGTTCTTTAAACTATATATATTATATGAGAAAACAACTAGAAAATTAAACTTCAAAGTAAAAGAAATTGGAAAAATTTAGTTATTTCTTTTGTGCAGATGGACACAAATGAACAAACCCAAACTGCCCGAATGGAAGTACTTCTGCACATCAGCAACAACATCATAAATGTTCTGCATGAACAGGTTCATGCAACATTTCTCAACTACTGTTTTTTCTTTTACAGTGGACCATCCCTTTTTTACAGATAACAACATTAAATAACAATTGAGTTTTAATTGGTGATTCAATTCACAGTCTGATACTACAGATAAAATGAACTTTAGTAAACCAAAATCATTTATTTCAGTTGCCAATGTATTTTTTATTTATTTATGCAGATTACAGTGAAACCCAGAACTTGAAGAATGGTTACAATAAGTGTTCAGTAGCCGCTAAGCAGGGACATCAACTTGGTCATATGAGTGTAAAAAGAATCTGCAGAAATGTGTATGGGATTCGTACATGCAATATATTTGTATAACAACATTCATAGAATACACGATTTACGACTTTTCAATAAAGGTTTATTGTAATTTATATCTAAACACTCCCGCAGCAACGCGCGAGTTTCCCAGCTCGTTACTTCAATATTCTAATTTCTTTGTGAACTACTGTGGTAGAATCAAAAAAGGGCATGCCTTATTAGATACACCATTTTCAGCTAATAAAAAAAGGGTATCCACTCGTCATTTAAAACTCGAGCTCAAAACTAGACTCGAGCTTGATTATTCCCACATTTCAAGCTCGAACTTGATGAGAAATCAATATATCAAGCTCGAATCGACTCGATTTTATGAAAATTAAGTAATTACATGTATATACAAGGGTAAAAGTGTAATTTCATTGAAGTTCGATAAGGCTCGCGAGGCTCAAGAGCCGAGTATTTTGGAGCTCGAACTCGACTCGAACGTTTACTCGAGTAGCTCGAGCTCGAATCGTTTATATCGATCTATTTCGAGTACTTTACGAGTCGATCTCGAAAAGCTCGCGAATTGTCTCGTCTCGTTTACACCCAAATCTACGTAACAAATTTTAGCCCTCCAGATGCCCGTTAAGCCTAGAAAATTCAAACACCGAATACATATGAAACCTGGAAAAATCAAATAACAAAGACACAACTTAATTGTTTGTTTTTTAAGATGTTTTTTAAGTGGAATAAATGAGCATTCTTTTTTCAAAAACACATGCGCTCTGTAGACCTAAAAGGAAAAAAAAGATTTTTTTCAAAGAAAAGACGCCACCTAGGCTTACAAAACATTAAAATATGTCAAATATAAAGTTAAAACTTCACATGATATTTGAATTTCAATCAGAACATATCGCGATGGTCCCAATTCAAAGTAGCTTTGCTACAATATATTACTAACGAGGAATTTCTACCCGTGCTCCACTGCGACGGGCGGGTTTTATGACGAAAAGTTACGTATAAGATCTCATTTAAATCAATTTGTATTTTTTACTCATAACATATTTTAAGCATAGACGAATAATTTCTAAACTCTAAACATACAGATGATTTTTGAAATTTGAGAGACGATTTACGTTAATTTCTACTACAAAGATAGTCATTTGGAACGAATTACGTAATTGGAGCTAAAACATTGAGAGTATTTAGATATCACAAATAATAAAAGGTTAGGGATGATTTTTGAAAGAGTAGGTGAACTACAGGGACCACTTATGTATATTTGTTACATGTTTGGTCCTTATGGATAGATTTTGTAATGACCGTTAAAGAAGGGCCTATTTATCTAATTCACTTAAGGATGGTTTTGCACTGAAAGGTAGTTTGAAGGGACTGCTTATGTAAATTAATGTTACACGTTTGGTCCCTTATAAATGATTAACGTTACATTGTTAGTCGTTGGGACCAATTATTCAACATAAAGTAAGTTTTTTCATTTTTTCCAATCTTTTATTTATTTATTTATTTTTATTTTTTGAGTAAACTACACCGTTGGTCCTTGTGGTTTGCGTTGACTGGCGGATATGGTCCTTTGACCAAAAAAATTGCGCCGGTGGTCCTTAAGTCAGAAACGTTATGCACCGTTAGTCCCTCATTCCAAGTGGCCCCACAAACTGATGATAACGCCCGTTATCTATTGGATTTAAAGGGGTAATTTGGTCATTTCATATTACAAGGACCAACGGTGTAATTTACTCATGTGAGAACACAAACACAAACACAAATCTCAACAGAAACAGAAACACAAACTCAAATGTGAGAAACACAAACACAAACACAATTTTTTTTTGAGAAACACAAACATATACACAAATCTTTATAGATTTACACAAAAGCTTAATAAAAAAAATTTAAAACCAAACACAATGGAGCAGATACAGAAGCAGATATAGATTTAAAACCAAACACAATGGAGCAGATACAGAAGCAGATCTTAACATCAAGAACAACTGCATATGGGTAATCCTCAATAAGTAGGCAAATTCCATGTTGAGAATTTGAATCTACAACTGCCATTCCCCTGAGTTTTCCATTTACCATTAAATACACTTAAAATATATAGTAATAAAAACCTACAAGAGTATCTTTGACTTCATTTATTCCCCTGAGTTTTCCATATGGTATCACTGATGCGCCTACTCTGTTCTAACCCTTTGATTATCAACCCTTCCAAGATGTTGAAAACCGTATTTGTCTTGGCTACATCCCTGAGTCAATACCCCTAATTTCCAAACACACCCTATTTCACAGCTCAGCTGGAAACTAAGTAACCCCACACTTACTTTAGGCATTCCCTGATGTAGTTTCAAGCCAAACAACACATTTACACTTTACTGATGTTGCAAAACCCACACAATCTATCTAGACCCAGCTATTTGTTTCAACCTAATGGAGTAGCAATTTGTACAGCCTGATTCCACTCTTGAGTCTGTTTCAACCCAATCAGCCTTAGCCTGAACATCACATAAACACTTCCTAATTCACAAGCTTAATAAGCTTAACTCCATCATCCTATCAACAGCACTACCTGACACAACCATTTTGCTTATCCTTCCCATTAATTTTTTTTTACCAATAACTTCTCATCATTAATCACTTGATCAGCTTTTCAATATTAATCCCAATAGCATAAATTGGGAACAAACTCATACTACATCTAATAAGCCACCCCCTTTCTTTTCCTGACACTTACCACTTTCTTCATTCGTGGCTGTGACAGCTTCCCCTCAAGTAACGTCGAGGTTAGGGTATGCTTGTGGGTTGATTTTTTTGATGTTCTTTGTGGAGATTTGGGTTTTATGAATCTGTGATTTGGTTTTGATCGGTGATGTTTGATCGGTAATGTTTAAGTGGTGTTGAGTGATAAGCTTTTGGGTCGGTTTATTGGATTTGTTGACAATCATCTTGATTGTAAGATGTGGGTGTTGATTTATGTTTATGTAGATCGGATTTGAATCTGGGTTTCTGTATAAAGATGACGGGATCTGGAGTTATGGTGTCGAGTGGATGGTGATGATTTTGGTTATTTTGTGGAAGTGATGGATCTGTGATGGTTTTGATTGTGTTGAGTGTGTTGACCGGATTTTGGTATTATGTATAAATGACCAAATTACCCATTTAATTCCAATAGATAACGAGCGTTATCATCAGTTAGTGGGGTCATTTAGAATGAGGGACTAACGGTGCATAACGTTTCGGACTTAAGGACCACCGGCGCAATTTTTTTGGTCAAAGGACAATATCCGCCAGTCAACGCAAACCACAAGGACCAACGGTGTAGTTTACTCTTTATTTATTTTTATTTATTTTTTTATTTATTTATTTTATTTTTTTTTTCTAAAGTTTTTTTTAAAAGTAAGTAGAGGGGTTCTAGACCCATGGATGACCATGTCCCGCCAAATTCGACTCTAGACCAACGACCCTGCCCTAGTTGCTACTCGCTGGGTGCAAGACTTTATTTTGGAAAAAGGGAAAACAAATAGGAGTTTCCCTAATGGCTTTTCTTGCCTCGCCGACAAACTGCTTTGGATATTCTAAGTAACTTTTTTTATATATTCACTTCATGTTACGTAAAAGGCAACTTTGTGTGATGTGTTGTATGTTTTGTTGTGTTTTATATTAATAGGGCTGTATATTAATAGGGCTGTAAATGAACCGGATGAACACGAACGGAGCTTTGTTCATGTTCGTTCATTTAATTTTAACCGGACAAATAAACGGACACGAACGGTTAAACGGACGAATTTTCTTGTTCATGTTCGTTTATTAAGAAAATGAGTTGTTCATGTGCGTTTATGTTCGTTTATTAAGACACTAAACGAACGATAAACTAACATAAACGATTGAACATAAATAAAAATAGACAAACAAACATAAACTTTAGAGTAAACTACATTTTTGTTCCTCGTGGTTTAACGGGTGTAACGATTTTGGTCCAATAGTTTCATTCGTAACGGATCTTGTCCTATTTTCTCGGACCCGTAATGGGTTTGGTCCAATTTTCGTTGACCGTAAGTTTGACTAGTTAAAAAAATATGATATGACTAGAATACCCTCGAATTTACACCCAGAAATTGCACCATTCGTCCCTGAGCTAACGGCCGTCAGTTCTGTTAGTTATCATGTGACAACGTTAGTCCATTTAGCCAACGATTATTTGCAAGGTTAGTCCTTTATACATTTTTGTCCGTTTTTATACGGTTTTGTCCGTTTTTATACGTTTTCGTCCGTTTTTCTTACGTTTCATACGTTTTTGTCCGTTTTCATACGTTTTTGTCCGTTTTTATACGTTTTTGTCCGTTTTTATTCGTTTTCGTCCGTTTTTCTTAAGTACGAAAAAAAAAAATTAAAAAACAATTAAAAAATTAAAAAATTTAAAAAAAAATTAAAAAATTAAAAAAATACTTATTTTTCAAATTTTTTTTTCCGAATTTAAAAAAAAAATTCCCGAAAATATTTTTTTTTGAAAAAAAAATTATAGAAAAAATTTTTAAAAATATATTTTGGAAAAAAAAAATTCCAAATTTTTTTTATAACTTTTTTTTTTGTAAAATATTTTTTTATAATTTTTTAATATTTTCAAAAATAATTTTTTCGCAAAAAGATTCTAAAATATTTTCCCAAAAAAAAATATTTTTGGAAATTTTTTTTTAAAAATATTCGGAATTTTTTTTTAAAAAAAAAAAAGTATTTTTTTAATTTTTTAATTTTTTTTAATTTTTTTTTAATTTTTTATTTTTTTTTAATTTCTTAATTTTTTTTTATTTTTTTTTAAATTTTTAATTGTTTTTTAATTTTTTAATTTGTTTTTAATTTTTTTTTAATTTTTTAATTTTTTAATTTTTTTTTTGTACTTAAGAAAAACGGACGAAAATGAATAAAAACGGACAAAAACGTATAAAAACGGACAAAAACGTATGAAAAAGGACAAAAACGTATGAAACGTGAGAAAAAACGGACGAAAACGTATAAAAACGGACAAAACCGTATGAAAACGTAAGAAAAAAGATAAAAACGACTAAAAAAAAAACGGACGAAAAACGTATAAACGGACAAAACCGTATGAAAACGTAAGAAAAACGGACAAAAATGTATAAAAGGACTAACGTTGCAAATAATCGTTGGCTACATGGACTAACGTTGTCACATGATAACTAATAGAACTGACGGCCGTTAGCTCAGGGACGAATGGTGCAATTTCTGGGTGTAAATTCGAGGGTATTCTAGTCATATCATGTTTTTTTAACTAGTCAAACTTACGGTCAACGAAAATTGGACCAAACCCGTTACGGGTCAGAGAAAATAGGACAAGATCTGTTACTGTTGGGAATTAAATGTTCTGAAGATTAAGTATCAAGAATTACAAGTGTTGAAGGTTATTACTGCTGAGAAGAATACTCTAACAGTTCCAACTGCTAGTGTATATTCTTAGGACTGTTCAAGTTATAACTAACCGTACTAACTGAAGTTAGTACTGGTAGTTATAAAGAAGGTACTGCTAGTCGATACTGCTGAGTGGATAATTGTCACATATACGACTGCTGGTTGGATAAGTATTGAAAAAGATATTTGTGTACTAAAGTCAAGTATATACGGTAGATAATATCTTTTAACAAAGTGATCAATAACAAGTTGTGTACTCAGATACATGTTGTATCTTATGTACTGGCATACTCAAGATAAGTTAGCAAGTAGTTTTGATAAGACTTAAACAATATTGTAAAGATCTTTTCTTAACATATAAAAGAAAGATCTTAGTCTAGATATAAGTGTGACTAAGAGTGAATTATTAAGTGTTTAGAAAATAACTCTTAGAACATAGAACAAACACAAAAATATCACAAGTCATAGAAAACATAAGATTCAAGGTCTTTGTAACCCTAGTGATACTAAAGATCACTCGTATTATCTTGAATAATATTGAATCGTTTTGGTGATAACATTGCATGTTCTTTGTTTTATATACTCAAGCATAACTGTTCCATTTCCATAACACAAATAACCTTCTAAGTGTGATTTAGTAAATTCCGCGTACTTGATCATATTAACTCAACTTATCATATACACAAAGCAACAAAGGTTTAACCACCTATCAGTGTAAAGAATCCTCTCAATTGGTATCAGAGCACAGGCTGATATAGTTGATTTAGAAGAAGAAGAAGAAGAAAGAAAAGAAAATGGACGTTGAATCTATTCGGACCAATGTTGCTGCAAAAATACCCATGCTCAAACAGAATGAGTTTGAGATGTGGAGGCTAAGGATTGAACAATATTTCCAAGTGCAAGACTATGCACTTTGGGAAATTATTGAAGATGGAGACTCTTTCAAGCCTACCACCACTACATCAACTGTTGATGGCAAAGTGCTGACAACTCTGCAGATGAAGCCAAAATCTGCAGAAGAAAGAATTCTGAGGAAAAATGACTTAAAGGCAAGAAGCATGCTGATGATGACCATTCCCAATGATCAACTTTTAAACTTCAGCAAGTTCAAAGATGCCAAGTCATTATTTGAAGCTATTATTGCTAGATATGGTGCAAATGAAGCCACCAAGAAAACTCTCAAGACACTGCTCAAGCAGCAGTTTGAAAACTTCTCCCCTACATACAATGAATCTCTTGACCATATGTTTAACAGGCTTCAGAATATTGTGAGCCAACTTGCTATTCTTGGGGTTGAAATACCTCAAGAAGATTTGAACTCAAAATTTCTGAGAATGTTACCAGAAGAGTGGGATTTTGGTATGTGCTTATTCACATACCTTTTATTTACCAAATTAAGACCAAAACGACCAAAAACTAACCAATTATGCCAAATATTTTGTGTTTTTTGTGTTTATGATCGTGCAGGGACGGATATCGAGAAAAAGGGACAAAATCAAGAAAAAACCGGAAAAACGAGCACGAGATATGGAATTGATATTTACAGCTGATGCCGGGAAGTTTATGTCATTAAGACCCTCAAGAATCGTCATTTGTCAAGAAAAGCCCTTGGATCCTACTTTGGAAAAATGACAGCAATGGTCCCTTAAATTTCAGAAAATACACATTGGTCCTTGAATTTTAACCAAAACCAAAATCCATCTCACTTATAAATCCGGATTAAACATAAAAACAACCCTTAACCAACCCACTATAAACCCAAGCCCAATCCATTTCTTATAATACAACCCGAGCCCACCTATAACCTTAAACCCGGATCCTCAAATACCCACGACCCACCAAAACATACCCGGTCAAGGTTAAATAAAAAATAGTCAAACACCAAAATTAACCCGCGCCCCCTTTCTATCGTTAAACCCAGAATCTCTACTGTTCCATGAACCCTAAAAAGTTAACCGTACGATTTTACCGCGATTAAGGGTACAATCGTCCAATCATTGGGTGTCAGATGTCAGAGAAAGCACAGAAGCACATGAATGGGATACGTGGCGGCATTTCATTGGACCGAACACCTCACAGGATTTAATCCAAGGGCTTGCAATGAATGATTGGTGATCAAGGCATGATCCAAGGGACGAAAACGATTCAAAGTAGCACATATGCACACGGATTGCCAGGGTGGACAGCCTAGAAGGGTCCATGATCGGCTATAAATAGAGAGTTCTCCTCATGAGCTAAGCTTGTCCAATTTTTCACGCTTTTAGAAAATTGTTGCCACTTTATGTTCTTGTCAATTTTACTGCTTTACTTAGTATAATCATTTACATTTCAGTTGTATTTTCAAATTTCAGTTGTAATCTCAAAGTTTGTTGAATGAAAAGTTAGTTTACATTTTTTAAATTCGTGTCTCTTTGATTCTCATTTAAGTTTCTACTGCTTATTTAGCTTATTTTCACTCATTTCATCATCTCAGTTAAATTTAGATTTACATTTTTCATTATTGTTCATTTTATCTAAAAATCAAAAAAAATATTGAAAAATACCTTTAAAATTCAAAAATAGCTTAAACACAGCTTCAATAAGCTGTTTTTCATTTAGTATCAGCTTATATAAGCTTAATAGCTTATTGTAAGTGATTGTTAGTTTAAATTCTGTTCAAAACACAAAAGTTCCAAAAAAGTCAACAAAAGTCAACTGTTACAATCAAGGTGATGATTCTGGACTAATTTCTGGTAGAACAAGCAAGATTGGGAAGTGCTTGGCCTATCTAAAGATAGGCTACTTTGGATAATCCCTTTGTTCTAGCTAAGGGATAGTTTGTAAGTTCCATTTCAATTTTGAGCTTAATTTTCTGCATTACATAGTTCAGTTAGATTCAATACTATTTGCTTGTTGATTGTTGCTTATTAGTTGTTAAATAGATTAGGTAATCATAGATTAGTTGGTTACTAGTTTATTTCAGTTGGATATTAGTGGATTTAGTGCACAACAGTTGGTTAAAAGAGATTTTGAATAGGGATTGTTTTAAGCACATAAGTTAGGTACTGTTCATTTGCCATGTTTTTGAGTTTGATTAAGCTCATTTAAGGGTTAATTAGCTGTTGTCATCAGTAGTTTAGTTGATTTGAGGTTATTAAGAATTTTGCTTCGATAAGTTTAATCCTAGATGCTTAATCTGTCATATTAAGCTCTGCATAAGACTAGCTTATTTCGGCCTTTATTTCTAGTAAACTAAGTTCCATTTGGTGTTATAAGGGTAGATCCTAGAATAGGCTCTGGTTCATCAAGTTTTGTGTTCAAAAACACTATTCTGATGCCACAGAACACATGTGCAGCCCTGCACATCTCATGGCCCTCATCAGCTTTTTGATTGCTTAGTTTCTGCTTAATCAGATTGGTCTTACTGCATGATATTGGTTTTCTAAATAGTTTGTAGTAGTAGTTGTTAAGATCTGAACTTAGATTTCTATTGGTAGCTTATTAAGTGGCTTAAAACTTGTCTGCAAACAAGCTCTCCACTCTGCTGATCTGCTGCAACAGTTTTGATTCCTTAAATTGCATCTGATCTAGGGGACAATTAAGCTAGCAATAGTGGATTAATTTTGGGCATTTTAGGGCTGCTAGTAGTCTAATTAATGAAGTTTCAGTTTCTGCTTTTAAAATTGTGCAATCAGCTTATTTCATAGCTTTTTAAGTGGCTGCAAAAGTAGTGATCACAATTTGAAATTGCCTTGTTCTTAGAATCTGTTCAGCTTCATTTTTGCTTATTCCTAGTGCTTATTTGATCAGTTTCAGTTGTTTTAAGTTTCCAGTAGCATGATTAATCAGTTTTGAGCTTTTGATAATTTTTGGATAGCTTTTGCTTATTTTTGGCTTATTTCAAATTGCTTATTTCCACTGTTCTGCTTTATAGGGTTTAGTCAGTTCCTGAATTTATTTTTCCTAGATTTAGAATTAAAAATTAGATTTACTCAGATTTTTCCAGATTTTTCCTATTTGTTTTACTATTTTTAAATCAATTAAATAGTTTAAACTAGTTTTTAATTCATAAAAAATTCATAAAAAGTCAAAAAAATATATATATATATTTTTCTTTTTTTTTCCCAAATTTTCTTTTTATATTTAGAATTTAAGAAAAATCATTTTATATTTTTAGGACTTAAATTTTAGAAATTCACTTTTTAGTCACGTTTTTATAATTCGTCGCGTACGTTTTAAATTCAGATTTTCGTTTTTAGGATTACATGCTTAGTTTACTTGTACTCTTAGATTAAGTAATCGTTTTACTTTATATTTCATTGTTCATAGTATAAAATCCACCAATTATCACTCTTATTCACCATTCACTTCACGCATTCGACAAACGTAACGATAACTCGAATTCGACCTTCGTTGGGACACGACCCGGGGAAAATACATTCGTTGGCTTTTCCTTTGGAATAAAAATACTAAATCAAAAATGGCGCCGCTGTCGGGGAAGGCTTGAGAAGAGTTTGAATTTCGTTCGTTGGATCGTGTTTTGAAGACCCTTCCTCGGAAGTTTCTCGTTTTTATAAAAAGAAAAAAAAAACAAAAAGAAAATAAATAAAACATTTTTCCTAAAGTGTTTTCAAAAAATACTAATAATATAACCTGTAACACCCCCAAATTACCGCAGCGGAAACAGTAGAATCAAGGGGGTATTACTTCATAATACAGATCAAGGTATAGAAAACGACCTCTAAATGAGACGTTTTGAAAAGTTATCATTCGAATTAATTAAAATCAGAGTTATGACAATAAGTTCCAAAGTAAAGATTACATAAAAGTTTTCAAAGTTTATCGAATGATAAAGATAGATATGCGTCTTCAAGTATGCAAATGACCCTAGCAATCCACGCATCCATAATAGTCTTAACAACCTGAGATAAACATGCTAAAAGTGTCAACCAACGGTTGGTGAGTTCATAGAGTTTAGTTTAAAAGTAAAGCATTTCAATAAAGATGTTTAAAGGTAAAGTGTTTAAATATAGATTTTTCCAGCAAAGGCCTTGAAAATCCACTCAGTTCCAAGTCCCGCCCATACAAGACTTGCAACCTGTGTGTTTACAATCCACTGCTATCACAATAAGAATAGAATAAATGTCTTGCATACCAATGCACAATATAATAGATTACTTGCATACCAATGCAAACTATATTAGATGACTTGCATACCAATGCATCATAAGATTACTGGGTGTCTTTTCCCAAAGGATTACTGGGAGCCTATTTCCCAAAGACAAGTATAAAAGCATATTGTATAAAAGTATAAATATTTGAGTAATTGCATAAATCATGTATTTGATAAATGAGCAAAATAATTTAAGCATGTATCTCCCCCAAAAGTAATTTCAAAAGTATAAAAATAGGGGCTATGAAACTCACCTTGGTGTAGTAGTAGAAATAGAATCAAATGGTGTGTAGTAACTCCAACGCGTGACCTAGATTAGTATGGCATAATTTAGTTTTCATTTCTGATTAAGATTTGATGAACGTATAAATAGTTTAAGAGTTTTTAAAACAATTATGTTATTGTTGCACGTGTTGACTATTTGTTTTATGACGTAATTATTATTGACGGCGTATAATAATTTTTAGTGTCTCGGTTATTCGCCTTCGTCACAATTTTAATAATTAATATTCGACACGTAGTTAGCTCGGGTTTTATCTAATGTTAACATATTTTTAAAAGAATTTGAAACCATCTCCTTATTAAAACTACTAAACCAGACGCACCATTTTAGTTATGAATTTACAATTTGGAATGGGTTGTGGCCCAAACTACTCATGACACAAACCACCTTGGCCTGGTTCAAATTACAATTCCCCTTTGGGTTCTTACTGGGCTTCGGCCCAGTACCATGTTAAGTTCACTTTGCAAACAAATAATGCAGGTTTTTGTGGTTTATATCTTTTGGCGCCAGTGGTTTGCCTGGTATTTTTAGTTAACACAAAACAATCATACAAAAGTTTTTACAAAAAGGGCTGTCTCGAACGAGACTTTGGCAGGTTAACAAACGACTCTCGAGTACACTCGAGCTTAAGTCGTTGGGTTCCTAGGGGTTTAATATGCAAGGACTAACTCGGGTTTAAACGGTTTCGACTACTCCTTCGACTATTCCCTTAATACTTATATCAATCCGTAACTACACTTAAATGTGACCCAATGACTTTTAAAGTCAACGTCTCCTTTTGACCCGTTTCTAAACAACACCAATATGAGTATTTCATACTACGCAACCCATGACTTTAAGAATCAAAATTCTCCTATTCGACCCATTTTATAGCAACACCTAATTTGACCCGTTTAAATCTTTCACAGTTCTTGCAATTCGACTATATATCAAAAGTTAACATCACCTCACTTAAATCTAATTCAACCCACTCTTAAATTTCAAAAGGGTATACGATTAATGCAACTTGATTCATAACCACGTCCGACTAACTTAATCAAAATCACGTTCGCAACTTATCCTAAATCTCGACATACTTACATTTTATAAATTAACATAACCACAAATTGTTCTTAACTTGGTTATACCTAGTCCTAGTTTCCAACTCTTATAGATCGAATGAAAGGAGAAGAAAAAAAAAAAATATATAAATCAACTACAAATAAAAGATGAACCTGAAGGTTTGTAGAAGGTGTCGATCACTACTAAGCCCGAATCCAAAAGCTCCAAACCCACTTCCTTCTCTAATCCGAATCACACTTTACCCTTCGCTTGAGAACTTCTCAAATTGAGGTGTGTTTGAATTTGGTGTGATTCGAATAGGGTCCAGGGGAGGTGAATTTATAGATGAAAATGGAGTTAGGCTCCATTCTACTTTTGATCTGGGAAAAACTATCATTCCTAATTGGTGTGAGATCCCTATATGGGTTTCTAAATCCTAAATGAACCCGTGAATGAAAGGGATAATATTCGATGGTCAAACTAAAATTAATGGTGGGTGTGTAGGTGATAGGGATAGATCGAAGATGGTGATGGTTCGGTTCCAGGTTTTCTTGATAGAAGCAGTAACAACAAGAGCAAAAGGGTGATGATTTTGAGGATGGTGGGTTTTGCTTATTTGGTGATAAGTATGGGAGGTGGAGGCAAAAGTGAAAGTGTTGGTGGGGCTGGTTTGGGCGTTCGATGGGTTCGAGAAGAAGAGTAGGAGCAGAAGCAACTAACAAAAAAAAAGGAACACCTTGGGAATGTGTAAAAGAAAGAAGGGGCAGTAGACTATATGTGGGTAGCGACAAATGAGGGAAAGAGTATATATATAATATATAATATATATAATATATATAATATAATATATATATATATATAATATATATATATATATATTTTTAGAGTGTATATAATTTTTAAAGTGTAGCTAGTGGCTTTATTTTTTGAGGGTTTTAAATGCCCGGGTCTCGTTAGACAATGTTGGTTTTACCTCTACTTAAATATCTCTAACTCGGGGGTTTAGAGTTGTCAAAAATTATTATTTGTTTATTTTTGAGTTCGTATTTGCCTTCGTGATTCTTATGCCATACTATCACGGTGTCGGTACGCGTGCGGTTCGTTCCATCGGATAATAAATAACATAACAATGTTTATTTAGGAATGTAATAATAAAAAGTTCAAATTGGCTCGTAAAAATGGTTAAGTGAACAGTAACGACGTGTTAATAATAGATTAGCGTTCACTAATGACTAGGAAATTCTACGGGTTGCTACAGTATCCACCCCTAATTTTTGAATCTCGTCCCGAGATTCAGTCGGCGTTATCTCTTAAAAGATGCTTGCGAAAAATCGATGTGTAAAGTTTAAAGGAATCAGGCAAAACTTAAGTATCTAAGGTAGAATACTACTTGACTAGGGAAAACGTACCCATTACTTGTTAGCTGCTTCCAATTCACCCAAGTAGAATGCCCGACCACAAGCTGGACCAAGTTGGGCTAAAGGGTTTGGGTTATTTCCTTCAACAGCTAGAGCTAGGTTTCCTTGTCCTTGTCCAGGTGTTCCATTTAACTTTGGACACGCATGCCTGAGATGATTCGGGCTGTTACATTCATAGCACGTCTTTTGATTATTCCTTGTGAGGCCTGCATTTCGTGGTGCTTTACAGTGACTCGTATAATGACCCAACTGATTACAGTTCTTACACTCTCGGCAGGGTACAGACTCCGGGTGATGATAAGCACATTTAGTGCACTTAGGATGTGGTCCTGAATATCCTTTCTGACCAGACCCAGTGGCCACGTAACTTCTGGCTCTCTTGTTGTCCATCATGGGGACCACTTGCTTGTCTGACTCAGTTGTTCCCTTCCTTTTGTCACCGTTCCTTAACACTCCATTCCTAACCATCTCATCTGTTAGAGTCCCTGCCTTTAGTATCGCACTCTGAATCGTAGATGGTTCAGTTGCTTTCACAGTGCCACGAATTTCGGGGGCTAGACCGTAGATGTACCTCTCAATCCTCTTCGATTCAGGGGTAACCATATGAGGAACTAATTTTGCTAGTTCGTGAAACCGATCGGTGTAGGCTGCATGGCCAGCTCCTATCATAGAGTGATGATAGAGTTCATTTTCCAGTTTCTGCATTTCATTATCCGGACAATATTCCTCTTTTAGCAGTGCCTTGAAGTCGTCCCATGTCATTCCTACAACTGCTTCTCTGCCTCTAGCTTGAATCTGCGTGTTCCACCATGTTAACGCCTTTCCTGACAGCGAGCATGCCGAATACTTCACCTTCTGATGCGTTTCACAGCCACTGATGTCGATCACTGACTCCATCTTTTCAATCCAGCGGGTATACTCCAACGCACCTCCATTGCCGTTAAACTCCATTGGCTTGCATGCCATAAATTCCTTATATGTGCATCCAGTTGTACGGGTGGTAGTCTCATTCACACCTACACCATTTGTGTCGTCATTTATGCTTCCGTGGTTTCCCGAGTTGTTGATGTGATTGCCGACTTGCGTGATAATAGTAGGTAGCAAGGTTTGAAGCTGTTGGGCGATGATGGCGGCAAAATCAGGATTTCCACCGTCATTGTTGTCATTGTTACCAATGCCGCGGCCACCTCCTCGACCTCCACGTCCACTAGTCCTTCCACCTCTTTGTGTGGCATTTCCTCGGTTAGCATTGCGAGCTGATCTCCTTGTTGCCATTGCCTCTATGCAATGAAGGACATTTAGCGAGCGTCAGAGACAAGGGAAAAGCTATTGACTATCCAATCTATACTTAGCGTTCTCACAAAAACCCCGCTACTAGCTGTTATCCTAAGTGGGTTAATGCCGATTAACGTACACATGATTACATATGTCCACGTGTGTTGTGATGCACTTATAAGTATGTTGGCCACCATAATTATACTTACCTCCTTTCACACGTGTACATATCACCATGCACACATATTTCGACAAGAGTAGGGTGATTATCTCCCAGAAAAATCCTCGAGTGAACTCATCAACTTTCTACGGCTTAGTGATAACCTTTTAGTTAACTTAATCCCATGTCTCATCAAACAAGAACTGTCACAAGATTAAGTTAAATAGCTAGTTATCACTGAGCTATATGCTTTTGATGTCTCGATTTAGATTCTGAGATTTTTCCCCTATAAGGTATCCTCAAGAGAAATCATCTTTTTAGCAAAATCATCAAATTTTTCTGCGGCTAAGTGATAACCTTTTAGTTAACTTAATCCCATGTCTCATCAAACAAGAACTGTCACAAGATTAAGTTAAATAGCCGGTTATCATTGAGCTTCACACCTCTGATGATTCGACCAAATGCTGAGATTCCTCCATCGGTGCAGATACTAAAACAATTAACAGTGAGCACATAAATGGGAATAGTTCTACGTAAGCAAGGCGGTTAGGATAAGGATCTCAAGGAATATAGCAGTTATAGTCTAGGCTCCTAAATGCAACCTAGTTCTCTATAACCATGGCTCTGGTACCAATCTGTAACACCCCCAAATTACCGCAGCGGAAACAGTAGAATCAAGGGGTATTACTTCATAATACAGATCAAGGTATAGAAAACGACCTCTAAATGAGACGTTTTGAAAAGTTATCATTCGAATTATTAAAATCAGAGTTATGACAATAAGTTCCAAAGTAAAGATTACATAAAAGTTTTCAAAGTTTATCGAATGATAAAGATAGATATGCGTCTTCAAGTATGCAAATGACCCTAGCAATCCACGCATCCATAATAGTCTTAACAACCTGAGATAAACATGCTAAAAAGTGTCAACCAACGGTTGGTGAGTTCATAGAGTTTAGTTTAAAAGTAAAGCATTTCAATAAAGATGTTTAAAGGTAAAGTGTTTAAATATAGATTTTTCCAGCAAAGGCCTTGTAAATCCACTCAGTTCCAAGTCCCGCCCATACAAGACTTGCAACCTGTGTGTTTACAATCCACTGCTATCACAATAAGAATAGAATAAATGTCTTGCATACCAATGCACAATATAATAGATTACTTGCATACCAATGCAAACTATATTAGATGACTTGCATACCAATGCATCATAAGATTACTGGGTGTCTTTTCCCAAAGGATTACTGGGTGCCTATTTCCCAAAGACAAGTATAAAAGCATATTGTATAAAAGTATAAATATTTGAGTAATTGCATAAATCATGTATTTGATAAATGAGCAAAATAATTTAAGCATGTATCTCCCCCAAAAGTAATTTCAAAAGTATAAAAATAGGGGCTATGAAACTCACCTTGGTGTAGTAGTAGAAATAGAATCAAATGGTGTGTAGTAACTCCAACGCGTGACCTAGATTAGTATGGCATAATTTAGTTTTCATTTCTGATTAAGATTTGATGAACGTATAAATAGTTTAAGAGTTTTTAAAACAATTATGTTATTGTTGCACGTGTTGACTATTTGTTTTATGACGTAATTATTATTGACGGCGTATAATAATTTTTAGTGTCTCGGTTATTCGCCTTCGTCACAATTTTAATAATTAATATTCGACACGTAGTTAGCTCGGGTTTTATCTAATGTTAACATATTTTTAAAAGAATTTGAAACCATCTCCTTATTAAAACTACTAAACCAGACGCACCATTTTAGTTATGAATTTACAATTTGGAATGGGTTGTGGCCCAAACTACTCATGACACAAACCACCTTGGCCTGGTTCAAATTACAATTCCCCTTTGGGTTCTTACTGGGCTTCGGCCCAGTACCATGTTAAGTTCAATTTGCAAACAAATAATGCAGGTTCTTGTGGTTTATATCTTTTGGCGCCAGTGGTTTGCCTGGTATTTTTAGTTAACACAAAACAATCATACGAAAGTTTTTACAAAAAGGGCTGTCTCGAACGAGACTTTGGCAGGTTAACAAACGACTCTCGAGTACACTCGAGCTTAAGTCGTTGGGTTCCTAGGGGTTTAATATGCAAGGACTAACTCGGGTTTAAACGGTTTCGACTACTCCTTCGACTATTCTCTTAATACTTATATCAATCCGTAACTACACTTAAATGTGACCCAATGACTTTTAAAGTCAACATCTCCTTTTGACCCGTTTCTAAACAACACCAATATGAGTATTTCATACTACGCAACCCATGACTTTAAGAATCAAAATTCTCCTATTCGACCCATTTTATAACAACACCTAATTTGACCCATTTAAATCTTTCACAGTTCTTGCAATTCGACTATATATCAAAAGTTAACATCACCTCACTTAAATCTAATTCAACCCACTCTTAAATTTCAAAAGGGTATACGATTAATGCAACTTGATTCATAACCACGTCCGACTAACTTAATCAAAATCACGTTCGCAACTTATCTTAAATCTCGACATACTTACATTTTATAAATTAACATAACCACAAATTGTTCTTAACTTGGTTATACCTAGTCCTAGTTTCCAACTCTTATAGATCGAATGAAAGGAGAAGAAAAAAAAAAATATATATATAAATCAACTACAAATAAAAGATGAACCTGAAGGTTTGTAGAAGGTGTCGATCACTACTAAGCCCGAATCCAAAAGCTCCAAACCCACTTCCTTCTCTAATCCGAATCACACTTTACCCTTCGCTTGAGAACTTCTCAAATTGAGGTGTGTTTGAATTTGGTGTGATTCGAATAGGGTCCAGGGGAGGTGAATTTATAGATGAAAATGGAGTTAGGCTCCATTCTACTTTTGATCTGGGAAAAACTATCATTCCTAATTGGTGTGAGATCCCTATATGGGTTTCTAAATCCTAAATGAACCCGTGAATGAAAGGGATAATATTCGATGGTCAAACTAAAATTAATGGTGGGTGTGTAGGTGATAGGGATAGATCGAAGATGGTGATGGTTCGGTTCCGGGTTTTCTTGATAGAAGCAGTAACAACAAGAGCAAAAGGGTGATGATTTTGAGGATGGTGGGTTTTGCTTATTTGGTGATAAGTATGGGAGGTGGAGGCAAAAGTGAAAGTGTTGGTGGGGCTGGTTTGGGCGTTCGATGGGTTCGAGAAGAAGAGTAGGAGCAGAAGCAACTAACAAAAAAAAAGGAACACCTTGGGAATGTGTAAAAGAAAGAAGGGGCAGTAGACTATATGTGGGTAGCGACAAATGAGGGAAAGAGTATATATATATATAATATATATATATATATATATATATATATTTTTAGAGTGTATATAATTTTTAAAGTGTAGCTAGTGGCTTTATTTTTTGAGGGTTTTAAATGCCCGGGTCTCGTTAGACAATGTTGGTTTTACCTCTACTTAAATATCTCTAACTCGGGGGTTTAGAGTTGTCAAAAATTATTATTTGTTTATTTTTGAGTTCGTATTTGCCTTCGTGATTCTTATGCCATACTATCACGGTGTCGGTACGCGTGCGGTTCGTTCCATCGGATAATAAATAACATAACAATGTTTATTTAGGAATGTAATAATAAAAAGTTCAAATTGGCTCGTAAAAATGGTTAAGTGAACAGTAACGACGTGTTAATAATAGATTAGCGTTCACTAATGACTAGGAAATTCTACGGGTTGCTACAGTATCCACCCCTAATTTTTGAATCTCGTCCCGAGATTCAGTCGGCGTTATCTCTTAAAAGATGCTTGCGAAAAATCGATGTGTAAAGTTTAAAGGAATCAGGCAAAACTTAAGTATCTAAGGTAGAATACTACTTGACTAGGGAAAACGTACCCATTACTTGTTAGCTGCTTCCAATTCACCCAAGTAGAATGCCCGACCACGAGCTGGACCAAGTTGGGCTAAAGGGTTTGGGTTATTTCCTTCAACAGCTAGAGCTAGGTTTCCTTGTCCTTGTCCAGGTGTTCCATTTAACTTTGGACACGCATGCCTGAGATGATTCGGGCTGTTACATTCATAGCACGTCTTTTGATTATTCCTTGTGAGGCCTGCATTTCGTGGTGCTTTACAGTGACTCGTATAATGACCCAACTGATTACAGTTCTTACACTCTCGGCAGGGTACAGACTCCGGGTGATGATAAGCACATTTAGTGCACTTAGGATGTGGTCCTGAATATCCTTTCTGACCAGACCCAGTGGCCACGTAACTTCTGGCTCTCTTGTTGTCCATCATGGGGACCACTTGCTTGTCTGACTCAGTTGTTCCCTTCCTTTTGTCACCGTTCCTTAACACTCCATTCCTAACCATCTCATCTGTTAGAGTCCCTGCCTTTAGTATCGCACTCTGAATCGTAGATGGTTCAGTTGCTTTCACAGTGCCACGAATTTCGGGGGCTAGACCGTAGATGTACCTCTCAATCCTCTTCGATTCAGGGGTAACCATATGAGGAACTAATTTTGCTAGTTCGTGAAACCGATCGGTGTAGGCTGCATGGCCAGCTCCTATCATAGAGTGATGATAGAGTTCATTTTCCAGTTTCTGCATTTCATTATCCGGACAATATTCCTCTTTTAGCAGTGCCTTGAAGTCGTCCCATGTCATTCCTACAACTGCTTCTCTGCCTCTAGCTTGAATCTGCGTGTTCCACCATGTTAACGCCTTTCCTGACAGCGAGCATGCCGAATACTTCACCTTCTGATGCGTTTCACAGCCACTGATGTCGATCACTGACTCCATCTTTTCAATCCAGCGGGTATACTCCAACGCACCTCCATTGCCGTTAAACTCCATTGGCTTGCATGCCATAAATTCCTTATATGTGCATCCAGTTGTACGGGTGGTAGTCTCATTCACACCTACACCATTTGTGTCGTCATTTATGCTTCCGTGGTTTCCCGAGTTGTTGATGTGATTGCCGACTTGCGTGATAATAGTAGGTAGCAAGGTTTGAAGCTGTTGGGCGATGATGGCGGCAAAATCAGGATTTCCACCGTCATTGTTGTCATTGTTACCAATGCCGCGGCCACCTCCTCGACCTCCACGTCCACTAGTCCTTCCACCTCTTTGTGTGGCATTTCCTCGGTTAGCATTGCGAGCTGATCTCCTTGTTGCCATTGCCTCTATGCAATGAAGGACATTTAGCGAGCGTCAGAGACAAGGGAAAAGCTATTGACTATCCAATCTATACTTAGCGTTCTCACAAAAACCCCGCTACTAGCTGTTATCCTAAGTGGGTTAATGCCGATTAACGTACACATGATTACATATGTCCACGTGTGTTGTGATGCACTTATAAGTATGTTGGCCACCATAATTATACTTACCTCCTTTCACACGTGTACATATCACCATGCACACATATTTCGACAAGAGTAGGGTGATTATCTCCCAGAAAAATCCTCGAGTGAACTCATCAACTTTCTGCGGCTTAGTGATAACCTTTTAGTTAACTTAATCCCATGTCTCATCAAACAAGAACTGTCACAAGATTAAGTTAAATAGCTAGTTATCACTGAGCTATATGCTTTTGATGTCTCGATTTAGATTCTGAGATTTTTCCCCTATAAGGTATCCTCAAGAGAAATCATCTTTTTAGCAAAATCATCAAATTTTTCTGCGGCTAAGTGATAACCTTTTAGTTAACTTAATCCCATGTCTCATCAAACAAGAACTGTCACAAGATTAAGTTAAATAGCCGGTTATCATTGAGCTTCACACCTCTGATGATTCGACCAAATGCTGAGATTCCTCCATCGGTGCAGATACTAAAACAATTAACAGTGAGCACATAAATGGGAATAGTTCTACGTAAGCAAGGCGGTTAGGATAAGGATCTCAAGGAATATAGCAGTTATAGTCTAGGCTCCTAAATGCAACCTAGTTCTCTATAACCATGGCTCTGGTACCAATCTGTAACACCCCCAAATTACCGCAGCGGAAACAGTAGAATCAAGGGGTATTACTTCATAATACAGATCAAGGTATAGAAAACGACCTCTAAATGAGACGTTTTGAAAAGTTATCATTCGAATTATTAAAATCAGAGTTATGACAATAAGTTCCAAAGTAAAGATTACATAAAAGTTTTCAAAGTTTATCGAATGATAAAGATAGATATGCGTCTTCAAGTATGCAAATGACCCTAGCAATCCACGCATCCATAATAGTCTTAACAACCTGAGATAAACATGCTAAAAAGTGTCAACCAACGGTTGGTGAGTTCATAGAGTTTAGTTTAAAAGTAAAGCATTTCAATAAAGATGTTTAAAGGTAAAGTGTTTAAATATAGATTTTTCCAGCAAAGGCCTTGTAAATCCACTCAGTTCCAAGTCCCGCCCATACAAGACTTGCAACCTGTGTGTTTACAATCCACTGCTATCACAATAAGAATAGAATAAATGTCTTGCATACCAATGCACAATATAATAGATTACTTGCATACCAATGCAAACTATATTAGATGACTTGCATACCAATGCATCATAAGATTACTGGGTGTCTTTTCCCAAAGGATTACTGGGTGCCTATTTCCCAAAGACAAGTATAAAAGCATATTGTATAAAAGTATAAATATTTGAGTAATTGCATAAATCATGTATTTGATAAATGAGCAAAATAATTTAAGCATGTATCTCCCCCAAAAGTAATTTCAAAAGTATAAAAATAGGGGCTATGAAACTCACCTTGGTGTAGTAGTAGAAATAGAATCAAATGGTGTGTAGTAACTCCAACGCGTGACCTAGATTAGTATGGCATAATTTAGTTTTCATTTCTGATTAAGATTTGATGAACGTATAAATAGTTTAAGAGTTTTTAAAACAATTATGTTATTGTTGCACGTGTTGACTATTTGTTTTATGACGTAATTATTATTGACGGCGTATAATAATTTTTAGTGTCTCGGTTATTCGCCTTCGTCACAATTTTAATAATTAATATTCGACACGTAGTTAGCTCGGGTTTTATCTAATGTTAACATATTTTTAAAAGAATTTGAAACCATCTCCTTATTAAAACTACTAAACCAGACGCACCATTTTAGTTATGAATTTACAATTTGGAATGGGTTGTGGCCCAAACTACTCATGACACAAACCACCTTGGCCTGGTTCAAATTACAATTCCCCTTTGGGTTCTTACTGGGCTTCGGCCCAGTACCATGTTAAGTTCACTTTGCAAACAAATAATGCAGGTTTTTGTGGTTTATATCTTTTGGCGCCAGTGGTTTGCCTGGTATTTTTAGTTAACACAAAACAATCATACGAAAGTTTTTACAAAAAGGGCTGTCTCGAACGAGACTTTGGCAGGTTAACAAACGACTCTCGAGTACACTCGAGCTTAAGTCGTTGGGTTCCTAGGGGTTTAATATGCAAGGACTAACTCGGGTTTAAACGGTTTCGACTACTCCTTCGACTATTCTCTTAATACTTATATCAATCCGTAACTACACTTAAATGTGACCCAATGACTTTTAAAGTCAACGTCTCCTTTTGACCCGTTTCTAAACAACACCAATATGAGTATTTCATACTACGCAACCCATGACTTTAAGAATCAAAATTCTCCTATTCGACCCATTTTATAACAACACCTAATTTGACCCATTTAAATCTTTCACAGTTCTTGCAATTCGACTATATATCAAAAGTTAACATCACCTCACTTAAATCTAATTCAACCCACTCTTAAATTTCAAAAGGGTATACGATTAATGCAACTTGATTCATAACCACGTCCGACTAACTTAATCAAAATCACGTTCGCAACTTATCTTAAATCTCGACATACTTACATTTTATAAATTAACATAACCACAAATTGTTCTTAACTTGGTTATACCTAGTCCTAGTTTCCAACTCTTATAGATCGAATGAAAGGAGAAGAAAAAAAAAAAATATAAATCAACTACAAATAAAAGATGAACCTGAAGGTTTGTAGAAGGTGTCGATCACTACTAAGCCCGAATCCAAAAGCTCCAAACCCACTTCCTTCTCTAATCCGAATCACACTTTACCCTTCGCTTGAGAACTTCTCAAATTGAGGTGTGTTTGAATTTGGTGTGATTCGAATAGGGTCCAGGGGAGGTGAATTTATAGATGAAAATGGAGTTAGGCTCCATTCTACTTTTGATCTGGGAAAAACTATCATTCCTAATTGGTGTGAGATCCCTATATGGGTTTCTAAATCCTAAATGAACCCGTGAATGAAAGGGATAATACTCGATGGTCAAACTAAAATTAATGGTGGTTGTGTAGGTGATAGGGATAGATCGAAGATGGTGATGGTTCGGTTCCGGGTTTTCTTGATAGAAGCATTAACAACAAGAGCAAAAGGGTGATGATTTTGAGGATGGTGGGTTTTGCTTATTTGGTGATAAGTATGGGAGGTGGAGGCAAAAGTGAAAGTGTTGGTGGGGCTGGTTTGGGCGTTCGATGGGTTCGAGAAGAAGAGTAGGAGCAGAAGCAACTAACAAAAAAAAAGGAACACCTTGGGAATGTGTAAAAGAAAGAAGGGGCAGTAGACTATATGTGGGTAGCGACAAATGAGGGAAAGAGTATATATATATATAATATTTTTAGAGTGTATATAATTTTTAAAGTGTAGCTAGTGGCTTTATTTTTAGAGGTTTTAAATGCCCGGGTCTCGTTAGACAATGTTGGTTTTACCTCTACTTAAATATCTCTAACTCGGGGGTTTAGAGTTGTCAAAAATTATTATTTGTTTATTTTTGAGTTCGTATTTGCCTTCGTGATTCTTATGCCATACTATCACGATGTCGGTACGCGTGCGGTTCGTTCCATCGGATAATAAATAACATAACAATGTTTATTTAGGAATGTAATAATAAAAAGTTCAAATTGGCTCGTAAAAATGGTTAAGTGAACAGTAACGACGTGTTAATAATAGATTAGCGTTCACTAATGACTAGGAAATTCTACGGGTTGCTACATAACCTCACTTTTTCTGAAAAGTGTTGTAAACCATTTCGAAATAAACAACAAAAGAGATCGTGAAATTAAACGTTACTCGGATTATTTCTTTGCTACAACCTATACACGGGGTTTAAGGATGGTCTTGACATTAAATTGCAGACCGAAAGAGGCGGGTTTTTAATCACCTTGAGTGGACCTTTGCTTCTCCGCCACGCTGCGCGTAGTTTTGAAAGAAACGAGTACGGTTGATCAAACGATCACCAAAAAGATAATAATTCTAATTTTTCCTTAATAAAAATCCAAAAATATTTTATTTTCAAATTTGGTTTTCCTTTTTGATTTTGTGTTTGTTTTTGGTGTATGCACACCTGATCTTCTACTTCTCACCCTCTTCTTTCACCGCTCTCAAATCCCGAGAGAATTATCCGTCACAATCACCAAGTTACATTTCCAACCGAGGAAATGGACGACGATCAACACCCGCCGATGGGTGGTGAAAATCACATGCCAGCTCCCGATCTCCAAACGATGGAGGAGTTGTGCCAACCCACAATGCACGGACGTGGTGGCCCGATTGCCCCCGTCAATATCCAAGCCGCCGATTTTGGACTTAAACATCATATGATTCAACAAGTCCAAAACTCATGCCAATTTCATGGCTTGCCGGGTGACGATGCCAACAAACATCTTGATAAATTTATCACCGTCACCCAAAGTATGAAACAAAATGGGGTCACCGATGACGCCCTCCGTCTATATCTCTTTCCTTATTCCTTGACGCATCATGCCACCGCTTGGTTTGATCGTCTTCCCAAGAACTCCATTCGTAGTTTCGATGAAATGGTTACAAAGTTCTTGGCAAAATATTTCCCACCGTCGATGGTGACGAAATTAAGGAATGAGATTAGCAATTTCCGTCAGCTTCCCGATGAATCCTTATTTGAGGCATGGGAACGCTACAAGTTGTCGATTGATCGGTGTCCGAACCATAATATGTTATTGGTCACTATTATAGATACATTCTATAACGGTTTGACTTTACGACACCGTGATACGATAAACGCTGCTGCCGGTGGTACGTTTATGAAACGTCGACCCGAAGAGTGCTATGATCTTATTGAAAACATGACCGCCCACCATAATTTTTGGGATTCCTCTGCCGAGAGGAATGAGTCAACAAGATCTAGCACTGATTCTTCTACCTCCGAGATAGCCACTCTTTCTAAACAAATGAATGATATGTCAACGGCTATCTTGAGAATTCATCAGACTATGAATCTGAACAACAACAATCAAGTTAATGTTGTGAACCAAAGTTGTGAAACTTGTGGTGGTCCTCATCATTATTTCGAGTACCCAACCTCCGGTGGCTACACTCAAGAGAACGTTTACGCTGCAACGGGAACCTTTAATCAGGGAGGTAACGGTTACCAACCCCAAGGAGACCGTAATTTGCTCAGCTACCGTTCTAACAACTTTCTCGGACCACCCGGTTTCACCCAAAATCAAAATCAGCAAGTGCAAAACCGCAATGTTCAAAATAACCAGAATCAAAATCGGGGTAATTAAGGTTATCAAAACCAGGGAAATTTTAACCGAGCCCCAAATCAAGGAAACTTTCAAAACCCGAACCAAGGCAATTTTCAAAACCAAGGAAATCTTAATCAGGGAAATTTTCAAAACAACAACCAGGGTTTTAATCAAAATAACAACCGAGGGCCAAATCTTAACAATAATCAAAATCAAGGATTTGTGCAAACTCCATCGGCCTCGGATGAGTTATTGAAACAACTGATTCTTCAAAACCAAAAATCTCAAGAAGAAATGAATCGGTTGTTGAGTAGTCAAATATCTGAACTCAAGAAAGCTTTAAATGATCGACCCTCGGGCTCTGGAACTCTTCCAAGCAATACGATCGCCAACCCGAGGGGCGATGCTAAGGCGATCACTACAAGGAGTGGTGTTTCATATGATGGACCCACGGCTCCGACTACCAATTCTTCTCTTCCTCCCAAGGTAGTCGACCGTGAAACCGAGGCGACAAAGGACACGGAACTTCCTACTAATAACGGAAGAACCGAAGACGTCCAACCTCCGGTTGTCCCACCGTCTGAACCAAAGGTTGTTTTTGAGCCCGAAGAAGCTCCCGCTAAAACAAAACTTCCTTATCCTTCGAGATTAAGTGATCAAAAGCTCCGTGAGAAAGCTTCAACTCAAATGGAGAAATTTTTCCAAATTTTTCAAGAGTTACATTTCGACATAAGCTTCGCGGATGCTTTGCTTTTGATTTCTAAATTCATTTCTACCCTCAAAAGTTTCTTGAGCAATAAGGAAAAATTATCGGAACTAGCAAAAACTCCAGTGAATGAAAACTGCTCAGCGGCAATTCTCAAAAAGCTTCCGAAAAAGCTTGGAGATCCCGGAAAATTTCTCATCCCATGTGAATTTCCGGGAATGGTTGAATGCCACGCCTTGGCCGATCTTGGTGCGAGCATCAACCTAATGCCATTATCCGTCTGGAAGAAACTTTCTTTGCCCGAACTTACCCCCACTTGCATGACCCTCGAGCTTGCGGACCGTTCCATAACTCGTCCACGTGGAATAGCCGAGGATGTCTTTATCAAGGTCGGGATGGTCCATTTTCCAGCGGATTTTGTGGTAGTTGATTTTGACGCCGACCCCCGGGTTCCTCTCATTCTCGGAAGTTCATTCTTGAGGACCGGGCGTGCTTTGATCGATGTCTATGGTGAAGAAATTACTTTGCGGGTCGATAAGGAAAAAGTTACGTTCAACATTAATCCGAACTCGAAACCTCAAACCGACAAATGCAATGTCGCTACGGTTGATCAAAAGTCCGATCCCGTAATTGCTCCTAAAAGAATTGATCCAAACCTTTCAAGATTCACGGTCAAGAGTATGTCAGAAAAACATGCTGAGCTCAAGGCCATGAAAATTACTCCTGGATCGAGCAAATGGTTTGAGTGTTCGTGCTGCAAATACTAAGAGTGTTCTTGACGACGATGATGAAGATGAATCGGAGACTACAACGGAAGTGATGGAAATTGCTAGCTCTAAGAGCACACCACTTGTCCCACCTCCAGAACAAGTTTATCACATCAAGATTCTTGATTCCGACTCTTCCCATCCTTCTCCTACGATTGAAGAAAATGTTATCTCTAGGGAAGAGGTCGAGGTGTTCTTTGATAAAACTCCAATTTCACCGGAAATTGTTGAGACTGACAGTGATCCGGGGAAGATGATTCATTAAAAATAATTGATGAACTGTTCCTTTTCCTTCCCCCGAAGGAAGTTTATGAAGAAGTTAATCTTGAAAAGAAGCCGTCAGATCCTTTGGAGCTCGAGCTCGAGGATGCTTGTCCCGAATATGAGAGTTTTACATTTGACACGGCTAGTGGCAATCCCACTTCTGATCTCAATCTTTCTATCCCATCTTTTGAAACCTTCTTCTTTGATATCGATCATTCGGAGGAGACGAGTAGTGGCAGTACCACTTCTCATGCTCATATCTCTCCTCCCGAATATGAATCATTTCATTTTGATACGAATGATCTTTATCTCGACAAGTTCTCCGATAAACTTTCTTTCTTTCTATTTCCTCCGGAATACGATCATTTCTACTTTGATCTTGAGGAGGACACTAGTTTGGGGGGAGGCATTCTCAATCATGAGAATTTGCTTATCGGTGATTTAATCCCAACCCTCCCTCCCGACTCATTTCTTGAAAAACCGAACTTAAACGACAAATCTCTTTTTGAAGAAGATGACTTAATCATGATTGTTATCATGACCTTCTTCCCCTTCATCACATATGCTGTGACTTCTCCGCTTCTTCACTCCTTCGGGAGTGAGGATACCATCTTTGACCCCGGTATTACCATTTATGGTTATTCTTTCTTAATACCGCGGGTATCTCATCGGAGTGAAACTTTCATGTGTTTCAATGTTTATCCAAACCTCTTGAACGAAAGTCCGATGGAGATTATCTTTTCCACATGCTCCCCCATGGACAGTTAAATTCGGGGTCGAGTCAAGCTCATGTGACTCGGTTACCAAAAACAAGCACTTCGTGGGAGGCACCCCATGCTTATCCATCTATCTTTTTATCTATTTTCTAATAAGTGACGTGAGGAGGGTTCCCTCTTCCATATCTTGTGTTTCGTGGTTTTCTGTGATGTGTCCAGGTTTGCCCGATTGACGAAGACTCTCGTGCTCGTGGTTTACTTCTCTCCACTCGAGTTTCATCATTCGTTGCTCATCCGATATCCTAAAATCTTATCGTTTTACATCTATCTTTTGGCATAATTAATAAACGGCCTTAGGTTTATGTAGGAGAACCCTTACCTTACCTTTAAGACATTGAGGACAATGTCTCGTTTTAGTCTGGGGGGGGGGGGTAATCTTTCGATTTGATTTGTGCCTTGCATTTTTTGCCGTTTACTCATGCAACCCCGTTTTTTCTCAAAAATTGAAAAAATCCAAAAAAATGAGAAGAATTTAAAAATTTTTGTGCAAAAATATAATAAATTTTGACATTTTTGTTGACTTTCCGCTGGTGAGAGTAGGAATAAAATTCTGACTTGACCGGGCGTGTTGAGCCCTAGCTTGTCCCCTTAACCATTTATAATCTATAAGCTCGTGCTAGTCTTTTACACAAGGAGCTATAAAATGCGAATTCTTTTTAAGAGTTTGCAAGTTCCCGTATTGACTTTATATATGCATGGCTTGATTATTTGGCTAAGCATTCGCGGATCTTATTATTTAAGATTTTAAATTTGCGAAGAACGAGAAATGATAGAGTTGTTTATAAGTTAGATTGCTAAACGTGGAGTAGTTGGATCTCTTTAGAGCTCATCAAATTTACTTGTGGCTTCTTGTTCCCATAAGCTTGTTTCACCCAAAAATAGTAATCTAGGAATAATTAAAGCTATTTTGGTTTTGGCGATGATTAGTTTTTATTTCTTCCTTAGAGAATCCTTGCTTATGGAAGTTGGGTACACATCAAGGTACTGTCAGTGTTACGGTGTAATAGACTATTCCATCTTGCCGGCTCACAACCGATGTTGGGATTGTTATAAAAGCCGTAGGACTTGGGGTTTGGCAACACAAATAATTAATGAATATGATAATGTATAATAATAATCCAAAGCCATAAAAAGTTTTCTACATCTTGCCGGTTCGCAGCCGATGTTGTAGACTTCTAATAAAGGCAAAGGAAAAATTCCAAGGTCATAATAGACTATCACATCTTTCCGGCTCGCAACCGATGTTGTGATTGTTATAAAGGGCCAAGGATTAAATACGTTAATGTGCTTGAATATGTAGATAAAGTGTTATAATGCCAAACTTCGACTCCGGGGATATCCTAATAAAAGCTTCTGTCTCTGGACTCGTAGATGAGTTGTTTCGGTCGTATATAAAAGGGATATCCTAAAAATCGTGTTAAATCAGTGACCTTGATGTGGACCTCATTTTTGTATGCAACGGTTTTCGAGGGAAGGTTTGGAAACTACTTAGCGTCTAAACTAGGTATCTTTATTGGAATAAGAAATTATCGAAATGAGAATTTGAAGAAATTCATTTCTCACCAAAAATAAAATAAATAGAGGAAAATAGGAATTTGGGAACGAGAAGTAATTACACAATTAGCTTTCATGGGTAGTGTCAGCAATCTAACTTGTAAATAACAATGATTTCGTTTTTAAGCTTAGCTTGGGGACTCGTGAAAAATCAGGAACGACGAATTTTATCCGTATGGTCACTTCTTTATGAGTCGTGTTTCCTACTCGATGACCCTAATAGTTATCGTTAGATAATGATTGTCAACAAAACCGTCACATAAGGAAAAATACAAAAATAGAATAAAAGGAAAAACGGGGAGTTTTTAGAACTTAAGATTTCTTAATCTCTTTTGAAAATTTTGCTACTTCTCAAAGTTAGTAAAAAGAGATTGGAAAATTTTGGTTTCAAAAACGTGTTTTTATAACATTGCGTGAGGACACGTCAATATCTTAGTCTGGGGGATTTTGGTATGTGCTTATTCACATACCTTTTATTTACCAAATTAAGACCAAAACACCAAAAACTAACCAATTATGCCAAATATTTCGTGTTTTTGTGTTTATGATCGTGCAGGGACGGATATCGAGAAAAAGGGACAAAATCAAGAAAAAACCGGAAAAACGAGCACGAGATATGGAATTGATATTTACAGCTGATGCCGGGAAGTTTATGTCATCAAGACCCTCAAGAATCGTCATTTGTCAAGAAAAGCCCTTGGATCCTACTTTGGAAAAATGACAGCAATGGTCCCTTAAATTTCAGAAAATACACATTGGTCCTTGAATTTTAACCAAAACCAAAATCCATCTCACTTATAAATCCGGATTAAACATAAAAACAACCCTTAACCAACCCACTATAAACCCAAGCCCAATCCATTTCTTATAATACAACCCGAGCCCACCTATAACCTTAAACCCGGATCCTCAAATACCCACGACCCACCAAAACATACCCGGTCAAGGTTAAATAAAAAATGGTCAAACACCAAAATTAACCCGCGCCCCCTTTCTATCGTTAAACCCAGAATCTCTACTGTTCCATGAACCCTAAAAAGTTAACCGTACGATTTTACCGCGATTAAGGGTACAATCGTCCAATCATTGGGTGTCAGATGTCAGAGAAAGCACAGAAGCACATGAATGGGATACGTGGCGGCATTTCATTGGACCGAACACCTCACAGGATTTAATCCAAGGGCTTGCAATGAATGATTGGTGATCAAGGCATGATCCAAGGGACAAAAATGATTCAAAGTAGCACATATGCACACGGATTGCCAGGGTGGACAGCCTAGAAGGGTCCATGATCGGCTATAAATAGAGAGTTCTCCTCATGAGCTAAGCTTGTCCAATTTTTCACGCTTTTAGAAAATTGTTGCCACTTTATGTTCTTGTCAATTTTACTGCTTTACTTAGTATAATCATTTACATTTCAGTTGTATTTTCAAATTTCAGTTGTAATCTCAAAGTTTGTTGAATGAAAAGTTAGTTTACATTTTTTAAATTCGTGTCTCTTTGATTCTCATTTAAGTTTCTACTGCTTATTTAGCTTATTTTCACTCATTTCATCATCTCAGTTAAATTTAGATTTACATTTTTCATTATTGTTCATTTTATCTAAAAATCAAAAAAATATTGAAAAATACCTTTAAAATTCAAAAATAGCTTAAACACAGCTTCAATAAGCTGTTTTTCATTTAGTATCAGCTTATATAAGCTTAATAGCTTATTGTAAGTGATTGTTAGTTTAAATTCTGTTCAAAACACAAAAGTTCCAAAAAAGTCAACAAAAGTCAACTGTTACAATCAAGGTGATGATTCTGGACTAATTTCTGGTAGAACAAGCAAGATTGGGAAGTGCTTGGCCTATCTAAAGATAGGCTACTTTGGATAATCCCTTTGTTCTAGCTAAGGGATAGTTTGTAAGTTCCATTTCAATTTTGAGCTTAATTTTCTGCATTACATAGTTCAGTTAGATTCAATACTATTTGCTTGTTGATTGTTGCTTATTAGTTGTTAAATAGATTAGGTAATCATAGATTAGTTGGTTACTAGTTTATTTCAGTTGGATATTAGTGGATTTAGTGCACAACAGTTGGTTAAAAGAGATTTTGAATAGGGACTGTTTTAAGCACATAAGTTAGGTACTGTTCATTTGCCATGTTTTTGAGTTTGATTAAGCTCATTTAAGGGTTAATTAGCTGTTGTCATCAGTAGTTTAGTTGATTTGAGGTTATTAAGAATTTTGCTTCGATAAGTTTAATCCTAGATGCTTAATCTGTCATATTAAGCTCTGCATAAGACTAGCTTATTTCGGCCTTTATTTCTGGTAAACTAAGTTCCATTTGGTGTTATAAGGGTAGATCCTAGAATAGGCTCTGGTTCATCAAGTTTTGTGTTCAAAAACACTATTCTGATGCCACAGAACACATGTGCAGCCCTGCACATCTCATGGCCCTCATCAGCTTTTTGATTGCTTAGTTTCTGCTTAATCAGATTGGTCTTACTGCATGATATTGGTTTTCTAAATAGTTTGTAGTAGTAGTTGTTAAGATCTGAACTTAGATTTCTATTGGTAGCTTATTAAGTGGCTTAAAACTTGTCTGCAAACAAGCTCTCCACTCTGCTGATCTGCTGCAACAGTTTTGATTCCTTAAATTGCATCTGATCTAGGGGACAATTAAGCTAGCAATAGTGGATTAATTTTGGGCATTTTAGGGCTGCTAGTAGTCTAATTAATGAAGTTTCAGTTTCTGCTTTTAAAATTGTGCAATCAGCTTATTTCATAGCTTTTTAAGTGGCTGCAAAAGTAGTGATCACAATTTGAAACTGCCTTGTTCTTAGAATCTGTTCAGCTTCATTTTTGCTTATTCCTAGTGCTTATTTGATCAATTTCAGTTGTTTTAAGTTTCCAGTAGCATGATTAATCAGTTTTGAGCTTTTGATAATTTTTGGATAGCTTTTGCTTATTTTTGGCTTATTTCAAATTGCTTATTTCCACTGTTCTGCTTTATAGGGTTTAGTCAGTTCCTGAATTTATTTTTCCTAGATTTAGAATTAAAAATTAGATTTACTCAGATTTTTCCAGATTTTTCCTATTTGTTTTACTATTTTTAAATCAATTAAATAGTTTAAACTAGTTTTTAATTCATAAAAAATTCATAAAAAGTCAAAAAAAAAATATATATATATTTTTCTTTTTTTTTTTCCAAAATTTTCTTTTTATATTTAGAATTTAAGAAAAATCATTTTATATTTTTAGGATTTAAATTTTAGAAATTCACTTTTTAGTCACGTTTTTATAATTCGTCGCGTACGTTTTAAATTCAGATTTTCGTTTTTAGGATTACATGCTTAGTTTACTTGTACTCTTAGATTAAGTAATCGTTTTACTTTATATTTCATTGTTCGTAGTATAAAATCCACCAATTAGCACTCTTATTCACCATTCACTTCACGTATTCGACAAACGTAACGACAACTCGAATTCGACCTTCGTTGGGACACGACCCGGGGAAAATACATCCGTTGTGTTTTCTTTGGAAAAATAAACCATACTTAAAAAGATAAAATCAGCTATGCATGTTGTTGTCTGGAAGAATAAGCCAGACCTTGATAAAATGGAACTGATTGATTTGTATAGCAACTTTAAGATTGTGGAGCAAGATATGAAGAAGAATGGAGGTACTAGTTCTAATACTGGGAACATGGCTTTTATGTCAACTCCTAGTACCTCAAAATCAAGTGAAGAGGTGAAAGTTGTTGATGGTGTTGGTACTGCTAGTTCATCAAGCAGTACCATAGGTATTTTAGATGAAAAGACTTGTTGTGCATTTCTTACAAGTCAAAATAATGGGTCCATGCTCACCTATGAATACCTCCAAGAGATCCATGAAGATGATCTGGAGGAAATGGATCTAAAATGGCAAATTTCTCTTCTTAGCATGAGAGCCAAGAAGTTCTATCAAAGGACGGGGAAGAAGCTAGTAATCAGCAACACTGATGCTGCTGGTTTTGATAAGTCAAAGATAGAGTGCTATAACTGCCACATGTTGGGTCACTTCTCAAGAGAATGTAGAAGACCAAGGCAGCAAGATAGCAAGAACAAAGGTTTTGGAAGCACATCCAAAACAAGGGAGGTTTCTGAGCCGAACTCAAAGGCTATGGTAGCCATTGATGGGCTAGGTTTTGATTGGAGTTTCATGGCTGATGAAGAAGAAGATTCTTCACAAATGGGACTCATGGCTTTTTCTACTTCTGAGGTACAATCTCATAAAGCTTGTTCAAATGATTGTACTGCTCTTAAAGAATTACACACTTTAATCAAACATTATGATTACTAAAAGAAAGAGCTAAGCAGAACTTTTCAAGACTTAGTAGATTATAAGTGTGGATTAGCATCAACAGAGAAGCAGATCTTATACTATAAAGAAAATGAACTTGCTTTTTCTGATGACAAAGCTCTCCTAAGACAGGACATATTCTTTAAAGATGCTGAAATTAAGCTTTTAAGAGAGGCTTTTGATAGGATCAAAAAGGAAAATGGAAATATTCACTTGACTACACAGACACTAGAACATGCTTCTAGAAGTGTGACCAACATGATAGAATGTCAAGTGATTAATAGAGCTAAGTCAGGAGTAGGATATAAAAGTGTCCCACCTCCATACAGAGGTATTCCTAAACCCCCAGGGATTGACCTAGAAAATTCAGGTATTCCTGAATTTCAACAACCTGAGCTACAATATGGTGTACAACCAAAAACTAAGCTAGTTGTTGATGAACCTAAGACAGTAAGTGAAAGTTTAAGTAAAACTTTACTTCCTGAGGACAAGGTGTCATCTAATAGAAGATCAGATAGTGTAGTTATTGAAGACTGGGTATCTGATGATGAAGAAGATGAACAGGTTATGTCTAAACCTGAAGTAGTTAAGAAAGCAGGAACAAGGGTTCCTAAAGTGATCAAAAAGGATACTGTTAAGCCTAGAACAAACATTAAATATGTTAGGCAACCAGTTAAATATTGTGAACAATATAGATCCACTAGCAAGCCCAGAGGTAACCAAAGAAATTGGAATGGCCTCAAGTCTAACCAATTAGGTGATGATTTTTTCTTTAATAATAAAGCTTGTTACTCATGTGGTAGATTTGATCATCTTGCAACTTTCTGTAACAAATGGGTATCTGGGTATGAAAACAATAGGGTGAATTTCAAAAGGCAAACTCCTCAAACTCACTTTCACTCTAAGTCTAAGAGTATAAAACCCAGAGCAGTTTCGACAACAGTTTCTACTGCTAGACCGTTCATGACTGTTAACCCAAGACTAACAGTTAAAAATGCAAAAACAACTTTCAAAAATGCATCAAAAACTGTTACAAGTCCCATTCAATCAAAAGCAGTGGTCCAAAAACAAGTTTGGAAACCAAAGGGTAAAACTGCAAAGCCAGCAGTTAATACTGCTAGGCAAGTAGTTAATACTGCTGCTTGGAAAAACAGGGCAAATGCTGTTAAGGCCTCAGCATGTTGGATTCTTAATTCCAATGTTGCATCAACTGTTCTTAAAAGATTAAATTTCATTGATGCAAGAGGCAGATCCAAGTCAGTAATGGCTTGGGTCCCCAAAAGAAACTAATACTTCTCATTTTTGTGCAGGAACATTCAACTGATAAACAAGAGGATCAAGGATACTCAGATAGTGGATGTTCAAGGCACATGACAGGCAACAAGTCTTATCTCTCAGATTTTCAATCAATAGATGGAGGCTATGTTACCTTTGGAGGAGGTGTTGGTGGCAAAATTTCCGGTAAAGGTACAATCAAAACTGGAAATTTAGATTTTGAAGATGTGTACTATGTACAAGAGTTAAATTATAATCTTTTTAGTGTCTCACAAATGTGTGACAACAAGAACAAAGTTCTTTTCTGTGACACTGAATGTCTTGTACTTTCTCCTGATTTTAAGATGCCTGATGAAAGTCAAGTGCTTCTTAAAATTCCTAGAAAGGGCAATATGTACAGTGTAGACATGAAGAACATTGTTCCTAAAAAGGCTTTAACTTGTCTTGTTCCAAAGGCCACATTGGATGAATCAATGTTATGGCATAGGAGGCTTGGTCATATTAATTTCAAAACCATAAATCAGATTGTTAAGAATGGTTTGGTAAGAGGTTTACCTCAAAAACGATTTAAAAATGATCAAACATGCATTGCTTGTCTTAAAGGCAAACAACACAAAGCCACTTGTAAGCCCAAGAGTTTTAACTCTATTAATCAATCATTGTTTATGCTTCATATGGACTTATTTGGTCCTACAAATGTTAGAAGTATGCAACATAAGAGATATTGTCTAGTTATTACTGATGACTATAGTAGATTTACATGGGTTTTCTTTTTAGCTACTAAGGATGAGACACCTAGCATCCTTAAGACTTTCATTACTGAGATAGAAAACCTAGTAGACAAAAGAGTAAAAGTCATTAGATGTGATAATGGGACAGAGTTCAAAAATAGAGTTATGGATGAATTCTGCAAAGAAAAGGGTATTAGGAGAGAATTTAGTGTTGCTAGAACTCCACAACAGAATGGAGTTGCTGAAAGGAAAAATACAACACTAATAGAAGCTGCTAGAACTATGTTAGCTGATTCTAAGCTACCTATAACTTTTTGGGCTGAAGCAGTTAACACTGCTTGTTATGTCCAGAATAAAGTTTTAGTTGTTAAGCCTTACAATAAGACATCATATGAACTTTTTAGAGGTAGAACTCCTGCAATAGGATTTCTTAGACCTTTTGGATGTCATGTGACAATTCTCAATACCTTAGACCATTTAGGAAAGTTTGATGGCAAAACAGATGAAGGTTTCTTAGTTGGATATTCTCTCAATAGTAAAGCATTTAGAGTATACAACTTAAGAACTAAGAAAGTAGAAGAAAACTTACATGTGGAATTTTTAGAGCATAAATCCAATGTAGTAGGTGAAGGCCCTAATTGGCTATTTGATCTAGAGTCATTAACCCATTCTATGAATTATGTGCCTGTTGTTGCAGAAACTAATGATTTTTCAGGTCCACAAACAACAAAAGAGGCAGGGTTAGACAAGGAGACAACTCAAGATCATGTATGGATGCCAATAAGTACCAGTGTGGTTTCAACTTCAACAAATGATGAATCTTCTTCTGGTAAAGCAAAAGAAGGAGTTGATGATGAAAACAAGGAAGATGGAACTGAGAAACAAGACAGTCAAGTTAGCAGTACAAAAGAAGTTTATACTGCTGAGACAGAGCATTCTACTGCTGGCCCTTCAGACTCAACTGAAGCAGATTTCTCAGATAATGAGGTGGATTTGAGCAATATCACACCTAACTATCAAGTTCCTTCAACCCCACACACAAGGATTCACAAAGTCCACTCCCTAGAAAATGTGATTGGAGATGTACAATCAGGGGTGAAGACAAGGCAACAACTGATGTCTTCAGACCAACAAGGGCTTCTTGATGCCCTTTATGCTTCAAAACAACATGAGTTTTCAAACTCTTGCTTGTTTGTATGTTTTCTCTCTCAAGATGAACGAAAGAACATTCTGAAAGCCTTAGATGATTCAAGCTGGGTAGAGGCTATTGATGAACTCAAATAAGTACATTTTATTATCATCATTTATCCTATTTATTTGACTTGTTTTATTATATTATATATGAGAATTGATACTTAATCGTTTACTTTTGTAATTCCCAGTTAAAAACAAGCATTTGGTGAAACTAAGCGATTATGGACTAAAAATGGAGCAAAATGATCAAGATTGGAAAAGGCTGCTGAAATGAAGAGATTGAAGACCATTGCCTGACTTTGAAGAATGCACGCATGCAATTCTGTCATGCGTTGCATATGAAACTTTGGTCAACAAAGAAGAACCAACTTGTTCTACTCCAGATGCGCCGCATTTTACTTATTACATACGGCGCATCACTATCAAGATTTCACCAGTTACGATCCAAGATACAAGAAGACATGCGCCGCATACAATTATGAAGATACGCCGCATCTCAAGGCGGTGTACGAATATTCTGGAATATAATAATCTTGGACCCCACGCGAAGTTACCTTGATACGCCGCATCGGACCAATCCGATGCGCCGTATCGGCCATATACAATCCTTACCAAGAATTCAAGAAATCAAGTGAAGATTAGAAGCTTAATGAAGAAGTCAAGATTACAAGTCGACACTTGAAGATGCTTTCGTATTTTGGCCATAAAATCTTCATCCGGACTCCGTTTTAGGTGATTCAAGCGGCCACGGAAAGAGAAAAAGGAGATCTACCTGTATCTGAAGGAGATGCGGCACATCTGGTCCTTAGATGCGCCGTATTGGGAGATGAGGCGCATCTGGTATTTAGATGCGCCGTATTGGGTCAGTTTCAGACTTGGAGGCTACGTTTACTTATAGATGCGGCGCATCTAACTCTATAGATGCGCCGTATCGACCCAGATTTCAGAATCTATAAATACCGAACTCATTAACGAATTAGGGCATCTTTGGGAACCCTTAGGGTCATTCCCAGACGATCACAACCCCTCCAAACAGCAGAAGATCACCCTAGAAGACCTAATTATCCTTGAAGAGTATCTCTAATCATTGTAACGTATTCATTATGCTTAATACTCTATTAATTACGATTATGTTTATGCACTTTGTTATAGAGATTATGGGCTAACACCCTTATGTGTTAGCCATGTTTATGATTATTTGATATTTTGATGTGTTTCTAATTCGATTGGTTGCTAAGTCTTCGTTTTAATTATTTATTTTAGTAGTTTGTTTTATTGTAATAGTAAGCTTTAATTCATCAGGATTGGTGGCTTGTGTAATGTGACAACGGAAAGATTGCACTCCCTTTAATATTGCTTTCCCATCAATTAAAGTTTATATGTTAATGTCTTTGGTTACTACTTATTAGTGCATTGATAACCTCTGTGTTTATTAGTGGCCTGCGCATTTGACTACGGAAGAGAATGTGGCTCCCACGGTTATAGTTAACCTGATCAGTTAAATATAACTTTTAGACATAAGTAATCATTAAGGGATTTCTCGCCGATAAGATTAGAGCCAACGAGAAAGGATTAATTACATACACTTCATATAAAACTAGCAATAAAACAAGTGACAAGCTATTTAAACATAAACACAATTATTAAGCAGCTTTATGCGGATTCCAATGGAATCTAGACCCTAGGTACAAGAGGTAGGATGGACCGCACCTAGTCTTGAGTACCAATCACTGCAGGTCTTAGAACTTATTAAAACTTAATCATATATGAAACTTGGTTAACACACTCTTCATATCTTTGGTATTTTCTATTGTTTGTTTATCTTAGTTTAGTTAGAATAAAACCAAACCCGTGCCAGTCTCTCAGGCTGAACCCCCCTTTACGTTAGTTTAGGAGAGTCGAATACCTCTAGAATTAGTATATTAGAAATCTCACTCTTAGTGATCGACACCCTACTTACCAACTAGGCTACATTGATCGGGTACACTGCCCGTTAGTGTTGTTATAGGTTAAGTCGGCAAAATATAAATGTAAAACTTGATAAGGAATAATCACCTATACAACGACACATCAAGTTTTTGGCGCCGTTGCCAGGGAGTGAATTTATCTATTTGCTAGTTTTATTGGTATTTTTCTGTTTTTAGTTTATTTTTGTGTGTTTGGTTTATTGGTTTTATCGTTTGTTTGTTGTCTGTGTGTCTGTCTCAGAAGGGAGATACGGCGTATTCTTTTCTGTGAATACGGCGCATCTATCTGTTTCAATACGGCGTATTCTTGTCTGTGAATACGGAGTATTGACGCTCTGTGGGCAAATTTTTTTTTAGTTTGTGTGATTTTTAACTTTAAAATTTTCTAAAAAAAAAAAAAAAAAATTGTTGTAGGAAGCTAATGCGACGTATCCATTGTCTGTTGGATACGCGCATTGGCTTGTGTCGATACGGCGTATCTATTGTCTGTTAGATACGGCGTATCGATCTTCTGTGACCCCAAAAATATTTTTTTCGTTTTTTTTATTTTTTTTGTGTTTTATTTAATTTTTATTAGTTTAGTTTTTATTTTTTGTTTGGTCTACTGTTGTTCTTCTTGGTTGTTTTGTTTTTCAGGAAATCATGGTGATCGAGAAAAACATTAATGAACTGACCATGGAAGAATATTTCCAATATGCAAAATACAATGAAGAAAAGTGGTACACGAGATTCAGGAGAGAAACCAGGTTTGAATTAAAAGGGCTGATGCGTGGTTTTGCAACCTTACAACAGGTTTTACCTCTCGAGGGATCTCAAGAGGCTTACAACCCCACCAGGCAGTGTACCTGACCGATGTAGTATAGTGTAGTGGTAAGTACGGGGGATTGATCGTTCTCCACAGGGAATAGTGTTCGTTAGGTATGAAAGACTACTCTAATAGGTCTAAGGGTTGAGGAAGATTCTTTTTTTTATGTTTTTATATTTTTATGAAAGCAAGTAAAATCTCGGGTTTGAAAGAGTGGGCGGAATTAGTTGCTAGTCAACTAACCCAAATTACTACGAATGCAAATAAAATAAATAACTGAAAATAAAAAGTTGGTGAAAACTTATGTGTAGAGAAATGTGTTTACTTAGATTTCCTTACTCCCTAACTATTTTTTACCGGTTGATTAGTGTGTATTAGTTGCGTGGATGACGGGTGTATTCCTTAATACCAATCGTGGGGTGGCGTACGTACTTCCCCAACTCTACAAGCTCCTACTTCACTCCTATGTCGAGCCGGCTAGGAAGCTCCTAACATGGGATCACTAGAATTCGCTTGTGCATTAAATACAACCATAAAAACCTTTAGTACGCATTTGGTTCATGTTTCTTAAGACGTTCAAGCAAGTTACCGAATAGGAAGTTAGCCAGTTTTCTTAAGCCTAACATAGATAAACAATCATCCAATACAACTAATAACACACTAATAACCAATAATCAATAGCTAGGTTTCATTAGATCTAAGCAAACACAAGATAAATCTAGCCTAACATATTAATCAAAAGACAAGAACAAGATAGAATCAAACAACACATAGACATATTGAATGATTAATTGATAACTTATCTTCAATGTAACATGGAAGATCTCAAGGCAAAAAGCCTTGAAAAAGATGCTAAAATCGTCTTAGGGTTTTCTCCCAAAAATTCCACACTAAGTTCCACCCTTATGACAAAGAATTGCAAAACTATATATAGATTTTTACATCTGACGGCGTCACGTTATGGAGTGTGACGCCGTCACCTCGCCGCTTTTAGGGTTCTCGGGTGACCTTCTTGACGCCGTCCCTCTTTAGCTCTCCAAAATCCGTTCTGGCTTATCAAGGCTTGACGCCGTCAGACCTTGAACGTGACGCCGTCCCTCTTTGAATTAAGCCGTGACGCCCTTGATCAGGTTAAAGCGTGACACCGTCAGAATTCACATGCAATTTTCACTGGCTTATCATGAGTAAATTTCACATCCACCTTTTCTTGCCAAGCCATGACGCCGTCTGGAGTAAATCCTGACGCCGTCAAAGGTAACTTTCAGCCGATTTTTGAGACTTTGCCGTTTTCTTCACTTTTATGCTCCAAAAACGTCCAAAATGCCTCCTTTTCCAGATTTCTCCTCAAAAGTACCTAAAATGACAAAAGGAACGATTTAGGGCGATATTTGATCAAATAAATACGATTTAGGGCTTAAATGATCCCTTAAAAGCGGTACACTTTTCGCTTCATCAAATACCCTTACACTTGAGATTTGCTTGTCCTCAAGCAAATGCGCTTTTATTCTAATCAAAATACAAGTTAGGGGTCATTTAACGCTAATATAAAAGTAATTGCAACAAATAATCGTTCCACTTTAATCATAATATGCACGGAGATTATAAACTAGCACCTCACAAGTAGTGTTTAGATACTCACATCTCTCAAGTGTCATCAAAATAAATCTCATAAATGAAAACGGATAATATCTCTCACTACCTGTCATAGCAAATAGATTACCATAGGCTTGGGAAAGGATCGAAAACCTCCTCCACTAGGCGTAAGCACCTAAGATAAACTATCAAAGAGGGCTTTTACATGGGTTATAACGTTAGGTGTAGGGAAAAGGAAAACACGGTTTTGTTGGATAAAGGATATTTTACTGGTGGCGAGTTAAAGATCTTGATCAATTACATGTACTATACAATGTTGCTAAGCCAAGACTCGACTCAATCTTAAGCTAATGAAAGAAAATAACAAAAACATAAAATAAACAAAAATAAAACGGGATGGTAGTCCGTATGTTTTTTCTATTTTTCTTTTTCTCATTTTTTTTGTATTTTTCTTAATTTTTTCGATTTTTTTTTTTTTTTTTTTTTTTTTTTTTTTTTTTTTTTTTTTTTGCATACATTCTTACCCTACCATCCAAAATAATAGGGGCATTGCATCCCCCTTACACTTAAACTTTTACATAACTTTACAAATAACTATTCTAATGACTCGAATTAAGATAATCGAAAAACTTGGAGTACTTTTAAAATATTTAGCACATATGGGGGTAATGAATGATGTTCTTCCCCATTACTCCATTACACTAGTACTTTACCCATGAGTCCCAATCGTCCCAAAACAATATGCACAAGGATATGACTCGACTTAGCAACCATGTAATCAATTAGATAATTAACTTGGGTTTAAACAAATGTTGTCACAATAATGCACTAAAAATGAGTGCATACAAGGTAGGCTAAGGCGATTTGGGTGTACATTTTAGTGGGGTGTAACAAATTCTTCCTTTAAGTAAAATGCTTAAAGGTCGAAACGAAAAGATAGGCTCTGAGGGGTGTACTAGGGGTATCGTGTACTAAAAATGAGTACAACGCAAAGGGTGTGGGAGAATTACTTGACCAATGTAGCCAATGTAATTATAACAAAAACACAGGTGTAAAACAATGGGTTAATCCTAATGCCTCTTATCATGTAGTAAATCTAACTACACGAATGTAGTCTCACTTGTGGCCTTGGAGTGGTCCTAACGCAAGTTCTAGAATCTAAGTGCTACCGGTACACACATCATAGCATAAATGCTTTTCCTACCAATTCTAGGGGCGAACCTCACATATTTGGGGTGAAAAATTTTTTAGTGGTACGGTTTTTGTGCTAGTCATATAACTCCTATCCGTGAGACGCTCATTAAGATCAAAGTTTCACTCCTAAATGTTGTAAAAATTTTTAAATTTGGCACTAAAATTGCCCTAACAGGTATTTCTCTCAGTTTTATTACACATCTACTATCAAACAAACAAAAATCAAGCGTAATTTTATTCTCTAAAATCGTATTTTTACCCCCCCCCCCTTACACTTAAGATGAACATTGTCCCCAATGTTCAAATAACAAGATGTAAAAGCAAAAAGTAAAAGATTGAAATCAAATACTCCCCTGATTCGCTCGGTGGATAATGAAGTTACATGGTTAAATCTTCTTCCAAGGTAATGTTGAAGCTCCATGACTAATGCATCGCCATAAGCTTGATCCAAAACATTTCCTTGTCCAAAATAACCTGTTAAACCTGAGAAAACAAACACGAGAACCTGCATAACATCGGCGGGAAAAACTCTATATATAAGGATATAATGCTTGTGGAATGATAATTTTGCAGATTCCTGGAGATTATAAGTTATAGATTTAATAAAAACTTTTTATGAAAACAAAACTTTCAAAAATTTCTGAAAATTAAATCTGACGCCGTCAGGTTATAAACCCTGACGCCGTCAGAAATGACCTGACAAAAATTCTCATGTTAAGTTTCCGGAAAATTTTTGGAAAAACCTTTACCTTACTTCCTGGAAATCCTGCAAAACATCATTATGACTCGATACAAGCATTTGACTCAAACAAATACTAATATGTATGCTAATTTAATATTATTACGATTCATGTTCATTTGTGTTCTAATAAACCGATTTAGATTTCCCTTACACTTACCTTTTGCAAAATACCTTTATATGTAGTTAAGACGAAGTTAAAAACAAAATAAAGCATTTTCACAATTTAGTTTTGAACATGAATCAATAAGAATAAAAATTAAACACACATACGGAAACAAATAAAATCAAACAAACAAATAAATAAACACACAAAGCAAATAAATAAAGCTCGGGTTGCCTCCCAAGAAGCGCTTTTCTTTATTAACGAGTCTTGTAGCTAGACTCAAAGTCACGTACATTACGTGATTCCATCATTCATAATGACGTATCCCTGATAGATATGATCCTTGTTCTCAGGGTGGTGGTGTCTCAATCGCTCGACATTCGCGGTCACTTCACCTCCTCCCTTGCTGGCCAAGCTTACTATCCCATCTTGGTGTAAACTTTTAATTGTGAATGGTCCGTACCACCAGGGACTTGGTTCATTGGTAGGTGCTTCTGTTTCTGAATGCCTTAGGAGCACTGAGTCTCCTTTTGTAAATTCAACGGGGTTATTGGTTTGCTCATCAGCCTCAATATAATCGTTATTTCCACCCTTACATTCTCTGATCTCATTTTCCATATAGTTCTTAATCCTTGCCTCCCATGCAAGAATTTTCTCTCGAACATTACCACGGATTATATTGGGGTTAGCCTCCATCTTCTTCTGCAGAGCAACATCTCGTATATGTCGTGGGATCGTTGGGAAGTTTATTGTTTTCTTCCCCTTCTTCATTTGGATGGTGCTATTTTCGTAATTGATTTGTGCTCTAGTGGTAGCGAGAAAGGGTGCCCCAAGGATTATTGGCATATTCATATCATTTCTCTCAATGATCATGAAGTCGACCGGATACAGGAATCCGGCAACGTTGACCAACACATCTTCTGCAATTCCTAACGGATACTCATAAGAATGTTTCGCAAAGGAGAGTTTAGTATGGGTGATGGATGGCAACTCATCGGTTAACTGGACATAAACGGATAAAGGCATCAAATTTACGTCGGAGCCTTGGTCAGCTATCGCATCCAGATACTTGTGTTTTCCAATGCTGCATGGTATTTCAAAGATCCCGTAGAATTCCTGCTTTTCCACTAACTTTTGTCCTATGAGGCATTCATACAATTGCCCACCGGGTAATGTGTCAGATTTATCATCCGGTTCCACCTTCTTGGACTCCTTGTTGGGTAGATGAGTACGTCGATAGTTTCTCACCCAATCGTTTATGGTCTCCTTGTTTATTTCGTGCTTCAAGTAATGCCTCACTTGTTGTGACACTGGCGGTTCAACCAATTGGCGCTCCTCAGAGGGCGCCTCCTCTCCCTTGTCGGAATCGCATTTGTAGGCATTGGTGTTTTCATTATTAAGTGGGATGAGGTCAATTTTGTTAACTTCCATAGTTATGGATTTCCCTCTTCCATCATTTCCGCCCTCTTGGACGACGGAGGTGGCCTTGACAAATTTAGTGTTAGGAACTTCAGCGTCATTCCTCACCAACACTTTTTCAGGGGCTTTTGTATTTGTATATTCTTTCAAAAGATTCATCATTTCCGCCATCTTCTCTTCCATTTCCTCCTTCTGTTTGTAGACGGCTTCCTCAAATTTTGCCAACCGTTCGGAGTGTTTTGACATGTACTCTCTCATTCGAGCTTCGAATGTTGGACTAAGTTCCTGAGGTGGTGAGTTGGGTTGAGCGTGCTTATGGAAGGGTTTAGCATTTTCCCTAAGGGGTGATTCGGACAATGGTGTTTGCTTAACGCTTGAGACTGAGTTAATTGTTGCTTTTTGTGGACTTAAGGGTCTCTTTTGCTTTTCCATAAGATATGCAACCCTTTTCTCAAGTTCACTAACGTTTTCCTCAGTGATTTGATTGGCTGTATCGGGCGATGAATATGTCTTGACTGCCGAGCGCACGTCGTGGGAGACTTGCCACAATTCATCATCATCGGATGCAAGCTCATCAATGATCTCCCATGATTCCTCGGCGCTTTTGTCGCGCAATCTGCCCCCGGCGGCTCGATCGATGGCACGCTTGGTGTGGTAATCAACATGGTCATAGAAGATTTGGATTTGAAGCCAGAGATTTATGCCATGATGAGGGACTTTTTGGAGTAAGTCCTTGAATCGAATCCATGCCCCGTAGAGGGTTTCGCCTCGACGTTGTTCAAACATCAAGATATCCTTCCTTAGCTTGGTAGTTCTTCCCGGTGGGAAAAACTGAGCAAGGAAACGAGTGGTGAGATCATCCCAAGAGGTGATGGATCCTGCGGGTTGACGTTCTAGCCACTGACTAGCTTGGTCCCGCAGAGAGAATTGGAAGAGACGCAATCGGGTCGTCTCTCGAGTGGCAACATCAAGGTCTATAGAATCAACGATTTTGAGAAAGTCCTTGAGATGTTGATTAGGATCTTCGGAACGAAGTCCATGGAATGCGCATCCGCTTTGCACCAACCGGATGGTGTCGGATCGCAAGGGTGTGACATTGGCTCCTTGAGTGAGCTCAATGGTGTTTCGATAGCCATGGTGGCTAGGACGGGAGTACTCTCCTAAAGTACGGGCTCTAGGAGGTGGTGGTTGTTGTTGTGGTGGTGGGTTGTTGGGATTAAGGATATTACCATCTTCCATGATGTCGAATGGTAATGGTTACGAACAAAGAAACGAAGAAAATAGATAGACTAAAGAAAACCTAGAAAAAGAAAATAAAAATCTCACTAGAAAGGAATCTAGTGAGTAGACCAATAAAATAAAAATTCAACCTAAACAATAACTATTCCCCGGCAGCGGCGCCAAAAACTTGATGCGTGGTTTTGCAACCTTACAACAGGTTTTACCTCTCGAGGGATCTCAAGAGGCTTACAACCCCACCAGGCAGTGTACCTGACCGATGTAGTATAGTGTAGTGGTAAGTACGGGGGATTGATCGTTCTCCACAGGGAATAGTGTTCGTTAGGTATGAAAGACTACTCTAATAGGTCTAAGGGTTGAGGAAGATTCTTTTTTTATGTTTTTATATTTTTATGAAAGCAAGTAAAATCTCGGGTTTGAAAGAGTGGGCGGAATTAGTTGCTAGTCAACTAACCCAAATTACTACGAATGCAAATAAAATAAATAACTGAAAATAAAAAGTTGGTGAAAACTTATGTGTAGAGAAATGTGTTTACTTAGATTTCCTTACTCCCTAACTATCTTTTACCGGTTGATTAGTGTGTATTAGTTGCGTGGATGACGGGTGTATTCCTTAATACCAATCGTGGGGTGGCGTACGTACTTCCCCAACTCTACAAGCTCCTACTTCACTCCTATGTCGAGCCGGCTAGGAAGCTCCTAACATGGGATCACTAGAATTCGCTTGTGCATTAAATACAACCATAAAAACCTTTAGTACGCATTTGGTTCATGTTTCTTAAGACGTTCAAGCAAGTTACCGAATAGGAAGTTAGCCAGTTTTCTTAAGCCTAACATAGATAAACAATCATCCAATACAACTAATAACACACTAATAACCAATAATCAATAGCTAGGTTTCATTAGATCTAAGCAAACACAAGATAAATCTAGCCTAACATATTAATCATAAGACAAGAACAAGATAGAATCAAACAACACATAGACATATTGAATGATTAATTGATAACTTATCTTCAATGTAACATGGAAGATCTCAAGGCAAAAAGCCTTGAAAAAGATGCTAAAATCGTCTTAGGGTTTTCTCCCAAAAATTCCACACTAAGTTCCACCCTTATGACAAAGAATTGCAAAACTATATATAGATTTTTACATCTGACGGCGTCACGTTATGGAGTGTGACGCCGTCACCCTCGCCGCTTTTAGGGTTCTCGGGTGACCTTCTTGACGCCGTCCCTCTTTAGCTCTCCAAAATCCGTTCTGGCTTATCAAGGCTTGACGCCGTCAGACCTTGAACGTGACGCCGTCCCTCTTTGAATTAAGCCGTGACGCCCTTGATCAGGTTAAAGCGTGACACCGTCAGAATTCACATGCAATTTTCACTGGCTTATCATGAGTAAATTTCACATCCACCTTTTCTTGCCAAGCCATGACGCCGTCTGGAGTAAATCCTGACGCCGTCAAAGGTAACTTTCAGCCGATTTTTGAGACTTTGCCGTTTTCTTCACTTTTATGCTCCAAAAACGTCCAAAATGCCTCCTTTTCCAGATTTCTCCTCAAAAGTACCTAAAATGACAAAAGGAACGATTTAGGGTGATATTTGATCAAATAAATACGATTTAGGGCTTAAATGATCCCTTAAAAGCGGTACACTTTTCGCTTCATCAAGGGCACTTTCTAAAGGAGCTACATGATAATGCTTTCAGTGGTGCAGAAAATGAGGATGCTAATGAGCATGTTGAAAAAGTGGTCGAGATCGTTGATTTGTTTCATACACCTCATGTAGGGAAAGACCATATAATGTTACAAGTATTCCCGATTTCACTCACTGGACAAGCATATCGATGGATTAAAACTATTCCTGCTAGAAGCATCACTACATGGGCCGATCTGAAGGCTAAATTTTTGAACAAGTATTGTCCTCCATTAATGACTACAAAGAAGGTTCAAGAAATCAACAACTTTAAGCAAAGACCGGAAGAAACGCTTTATTTGGCGTGGGACAGGTTTAAAGAATTACTTTTTAGATGTCCTCAACATTATTTAACTGACATGCAGGTTGTGATTGCCTTCTATATGGGTTTGGATGTGGCTACTCGGATGCTTTTAGATTCTCAGAGTTTTATACCTAAAATGAATGCTAAAGACGCCTTAACCGCTATACATGAAAGAGCTGACCACTGTTTAAGGTGGTATGATGGGGCATTCAAAAGACATACAGGTAATGATGATTCTGAAATTTTAGCTACAATTACTGTTCAAATGGATAACCTTGGCAGGGAAATAAATAAGATGTATGAAAGGATATATACCATCGATAATCGCTACAAGGGATGCAATGGACCTCACTCACCTTACCCACCAACCCCACCACCACAAAAAGAGATCTATGACTTCAAAGAAGCCGTTACTAAATTTATAAAAGATGGTGAACTATCAAGAAAAGAGTTGGTAGACACAAGTTATCATGAAGCACTTAAAGAGCACAATAAAAATACTACGGATTTAAAACATCGTATTGAAGAACATTGCCGTAATATTATAAGCATACTTAGTGTCACAACAAAAGAAAAGAGTATGGTGGAAGGATGTAATGAGATTGATGCTATTATACGTGATAATGTACAACCACAACATGATGAGATAAGTAATTCCGGAGTTAAGCATGATGACAAGGAAACAATAGATAACCTTCTTGTGGATTCTCAGGAAGAAAATAGGAATTCAGATCTCACGGACTCAGAAAGGCTAAACAGGTTTCGGGCTAACCAACATAAACCTGTCCCTTTTCCTAAGCCAAAACCGGAGGTACAATATCAGTGGGAAAAAAATGGAAGAACTTACTTTAGCAATATTCCACCATCCGTCCCTTTTCCTGAATGCTTTAAGGTAAGTGAACCATATATCCCACCCGGTAACACCCTTGATTCTCCTTTTATTTTTACTAATGACATTGTTAGTGTTTCTAAACAGGTTGCAAAGCCGAATGACGATGTGGTGGAATCTGTTACCTTACAACCTATCATAGACATCACACCACACGATGACACACAACTAGCACCTGTTAATGTTATCCACCAAATTTTGGTTGAACCTACAAAAGAAATAGATGATGAGCTCTTGGATAATACCATGGTTGAAGAGCAAGAAACTTTGGACTCTACATGGAAAGAAGAGGAGCTCGAAACGATACTCGCCATAGACTCTTTCACATCTTGTATAGAAGTTGAGGGACGCCTAACTACTGACAAGATAGATGAAGAACAATTCATGCACCCTCAATATATTAGTCTCTCATGTGGAATGTTCAAGACATCTAATTTATCAACCAAATCCGGAAAGGTTTTGCTATGGAAGATATGTCAATGAACGGATATCTTGCTAAAGGAACAAAACAACATGATTAATGGATTGGCAATTGAGAGCACCAATTGTCAACGGTGCTTAACAAAGTTCTTTTGATAAAACACGATTTGAAAGGGATTACAACTAGAGGCGGAAAATCAACCTTTCAAATGTGATCGGTATTAAGGAGCTGAACGTGAGTCTAACTTGAAGACTCTGGAATAAAGACAAGTGCTGACCGGGAGACAACCCGGATTTATCTTTTAATTTTCTTTTCTGTGTCAAGTTTGTCAGACCTGCAGAAGATGCGGCGCATTTCCATCATAAGATGCGACGCATCACATGCACTGGTCATATCTTATTTTATTTTATTTTTCTGCATTTTTATTTTTGACTTTAAAACTTTCTGTCAGTTTATTTAATGCGGCGCATCCCTGGTTAAGGATGCGACGCATCTTTTATTCTGATTCGTATTTATTCCAGGCTCAATACGGCGTATCTTTTTCTATAAGATACGGCGTATCGACTGACCAGATGATATACAGTTTAATATTTCCTACAGGTTGTTGATGCGGCGTATCCAATATCCCATGGATACGGCGCATCGACACTCTGACCTGTAATTTTTAGTATTTTTATTTTTCTAACCAATGATTAACGAGATGTTCTCGAGTCTATTTTTCTATGGTCTCTATATTTTTACAGGTCTGGGCAATTGAAGGTATTGATGAACTCCCATATTACATAAGCTCACATTCTTACATTGGAGGATCATACCGAGCAAATCTCAGGGGAGTTTTCCGTTCTAATTCTTTTAATTTCCTGTTTTTAATTTCAAATTAAACAACGAGGACGTTGTTTATCTTAAGTGGGGGGATGGAGAATTAGAACGTTTACTTGTCCTTATTTTTCAAAAATATGCTTAATATGTACTTAATATGCTTAAATTTAAAATTTTTCTAGCATGTTTTTGTTTAAGATCTAAGTTGCATAGCTGCACACATAACGTTATTTTCAAAAATTGTGACTTTTCAAAATTCACAAATCTATGAGTGTGCCGGTGACTTGTAGACTTTAGAACTTGGCTTGTATACTATTCGAGACCACCATAATAAGTATTATTTATATAATTGGAATGACTTGTCTAAATTGGTAAATTTCTAGGATTACACCCAAATAGCCTTTATATGTTATGTGATATTAGCTAACTACACTGGTTAGTTAACCCCCGTATAAACTCTTTGTTACTCTCATTTTTAGAGTAAGATACCCCTAGAAAAACCCTTAGAGCCATTCCTTTCGTTTCTTACACCTTTGTTAAAATGTTTCGTTACACCCTTACACCTTAGCCTACCCTATAGATTAAAATCCGTGGTTGGTTAATTGCTTTAGGCAAAGTGTGTTCCTTACATTACCTGTGTTCGCGTGCGTAATTCATTATCTATGGTTAGGTCGGGAAATTGCACAATACAATTGGAGTGAAAGTAAATATTGTATATCTTTGAGTTTATTTTTCGTGTGTTTACTACTTTCACTATTACCGTTATTTCTGAAGTCATGAAAAGTATGGAAAAATTATCCAGAATTATCATTATAGTGATGTGGTGAAATTTTACACATCTTTGTTTATGTTATTAAAAAAAAAAAAAAAATCAAAAAAAAGAAAAAAAAAAAAGAAAAAGAAAAGTTGGATGTTTGTTTTGACCAACTTATGTAAAGTTTTGTATTAAGTGATCGATATCACCACTAGTTATTGTATATTATATCTATGAATTGAATGGGAGTTGGCAGTTATGGGAACGCCAACTAAGGTTTATTCTTTGATTGAGATCTTGTTGAGTATAATTCGTGTCTACCTAAAGCGTGTGTTTCAAGTGTTAAAGCGTGAGTTATTCTATGATATGAGTCTTATTCATGGGATGGTTGGGATAGTGATTAACCACACTTAGGATTTTAATTTATTTGTTTTGTTTATTTTTCATTTTACACCAATTTATATCCCAAATATTATCCATACCCAATATTATTCTTTATCCAAACCTTTGATTTATTGAGATTAGGGATTTGAGCAATCTTAAGTATCGTAGTCGTGGATTCGGCTATGTATTTATGATTTTATCGCCCTTTTTGATATAATATTATTGGTGAAGATTACTTGGTCCTATCTTTAGCCTATTCGAGTTAAGGATTTGAGCAATTGCAATTATCGTGTTCGTGGATTCAATCATGTATTTGTGATTTTGTCGCCTTTTCTGGAATTTGAGATCGATGGAGATTAAGGAGAATGATTAACCCTTAAGCCTACAAACCCTTTTTACCGCTTTAGACTTGTTATTCCTTGGCTTTAGTGGGGGAGATGTGTATACTTGCCAAGCTTATGATAGAATATTCGTCACGACTGGATAGTTAAATGATTAGATTTGCTTTTATCAAAATATTTTATTTTATTCCTAATTCGTTAAGTGTTTGGTTGTGTGATTATGATAAAACGAATACGTGCTTAAATACAAAAATAAATCTTAATGTCTTTTAGGATACATTTTCATAAGATTAATTCTAAGGTTTACTTGGGGACAAGTAAAGTTCAAGTGGGGGGATATTTGATGAACTCAAATAAGTACATTTTATTATCATCATTTATCCTATTTATTTGACTTGTTTTATTATATTATATATGAGAATTGATACTTAATCGTTTACTTTTGTAATTTCCTGTTAAAAACAAGCATTTGGTGAAACTAAGCGATTATGGACTAAAAATGGAGCAAAATGATCAAGATTGGAAAAGGCTGCTGAAATGAAGAGATTGAAGACCATTGCCTGACTTTGAAGAATGCACGCATGCAATTCTGTCATGCGTTGCATATGAAACTTTGGTCAACAAAGAAGAACCAACTTGTTCTACTCCAGATGTGCCGCATTATACTTATTACATACGGCGCATCACTATCAAGATTTCACCAGTTACGATCCAAGATACAAGAAGACATGCGCCGCATACAATTATGAAGATACGCCGCATCTCAAGGCGGTGTACGAATATTCTGGAATATAATAATCTTGGACCCCACGCGAAGTTACCTTGATACGCCGCATCGGACCAATCCGATGCGCCGTATCGGCCATATACAATCCTTACCAAGAATTCAAGAAATCAAGTGAAGATTAGAAGCTTAATGAAGAAGTCAAGATTACAAGTCGACACTTGAAGATGCTTTCGTATTTTGGCCATAAAATCTTCATCCGGACTCCGTTTTAGGTGATTCAAGCGGCCACGGAAAGAGAAAAAGGAGATCTACCTGTATCTGAAGGAGATGCGGCGCATCTGGTCCTTAGATGCGCCGTATTGGGAGATGAGGCGCATCTGGTATTTAGATGCGCCGTATTGGGTCAGTTTCAGACTTGGAGGCTACGTTTACTTATAGATGCGGCGCATCTAACTCTATAGATGCGCCGTATCGACCCAGATTTCAGAATCTATAAATACCAAACTCATTAACGAATTAGGGCATCTTTGGGAACCCTTGGGTCATTCCCAGACGATCACAACCCCTCCAAACAGCAGAAGATCACCCTAGAAGACCTAATTATCCTTGAAGAGTATCTCTAATCATTGTAACGTATTATTATGCTTAATACTCTATTAATTACGATTATGTTTATGCACTTTGTTATAGAGATTATGGGCTAACACCCTTATGTGTTAGCCATGTTTATGATTATTTGATATTTTGATGTGTTTCTAATTCGATTGGTTGCTAAGTCTTCGTTTTAATTATTTATGTTAGTAGTTTGTTTTATTGTAATAGTAAGCTTTAATTCATCAGGATTGATGGCTTGTGTAATGTGACAACGGAAAGATTGCACTCCCTTTAATATTGCTTTCCCATCAATTAAAGTTTATATGTTGATGTCTTTGGTTACTACTTATTAGTGCATTGATAACCTCTGTGTTTATTAGTGGCCTGCGCATTTGACTACGGAAGAGAATGTGGCTCCCACGGTTATAGCTAACCTGATCAGTTAAATATAACTTTTAGACATAAGTAATCATTAAGGGATTTCTCGCCGATAAGATTAGAGCCAACGAGAAAGGATTAATTACATACACTTCATATAAAACTAGCAATAAAACAAGTGACAAGCTATTTAAACATAAACACAATTATTAAGCAGCTTTATGCGGATTCCAATGGAATCTAGACCCTAGGTACAAGAGGTAGGATGGACCGCACCTAGTCTTGAGCACCAATCACTGCAGGTCTTAGAACTTATTAAAACTTAATCATATATGAAACTTGGTTAACACACTCTTCATATCTTTGGTATTTTCTATTGTTTGTTTATCTTAGTTTAGTTAGAATAAAACCAAACCCGTGCCAGTCTCTCAGGCTGAACCCCCCTTTACGTTAGTTTAGGAGAGTCGAATACCTCTAGAATTAGTATATTAGAAATGTCACTCTTAGTGATCGACACCCTACTTACCAACTAGGCTACATTGATCGGGCACACTGCCCGTTAGTGTTGTTATAGGTTAAGTCGGCAAAATATAAATGTAAAACTTGATAAGGAATAATCACCTATACAACGACACATCAGCTATGCAAGAGGAGCTTCTTCAGTTCAAGATTCAGAAGGTATGGGTGCTAGTTGATTTACCAAAGGATGCAAAGGTAATTGGCACTTGATGGGTTTTCAAGAATAAAAGGGATGAAAGAGGAATAGTGATTAGGAATAAGGCTAGATTAGTAGCCCAAGGGTACACACAACAAGAAGGTATAGACTATGATGAAGTCTTTGCTCCAGTAGCAAGACTTGAGGCAATTAGGCTTTTCTTAGCTTATGCTTCATTTTTAGGCTTCACAGTTTATCAAATGGATGTCAAGAGTGCATTTTTATATGGTACTATTGAAGAAGAGGTTTATGTCTCACAACCTCCAGGTTTCATTGATCCTGACAATCTAGACAAGGTGTACAAAGTTGTAAAAGCTCTATATGGCCTGTATCAGGCACCAAGAGCTTGGTATGAAACACTTGCTTCCTATTTAAAAGCAAATGGATTTCAAAGAGGAAAGATTGATCAGACACTTTTCATCAAACAGCACAAGAAGGATCTTCTGTTAGTGCAGGTATATGTGGATGACATTATCTTTGGATCTACAAGGAAGGAGATGTGTTTGGAGTTTGAGAAACTTATGCATGATAAGTTTCAGATGAGTTCCATGGGGGAACTTACATTCTTTTTGGGTTTGCAAGTTAAACAGTCATATGAAGGCATATTTATTAGTCAAGATAAATATGTTGTTGAGATACTAAGGAAGTTCAACTTTGCTGATTCAAAAATGGCAAGCACACCAATGGACTCTGAGAAGCCTCTTCCAAAAGACTTAGATGGAGAAAATGTGGATGTACACACTTACAGATCTATGATAGGATCTTTGATGTATCTTACATCATCAAGACCTGACATCATGTTCTTTGTTTGTGTTTGTGCAAGATTTCAAGTAACTCCAAAGGTTTCTCATTTAACAGCAGTCAAGAGAATTTTTAGATATCTCAAGGGTCAACCTAGGTTGGGACTATGGTATTCTAGAGAGTCACCTTTTGACTTGGTAGCATTTTCAGATAGTGATTATGCTGGTGCTAGCTTGGACAGAAAGTCAACAACTGGAGGATGTCAATTCCTTGGGTGTTGACTTATCTCATGGCAGTGTAAGAAGCAAACAACTGTGGCTACTTCAACAACTGAGGCTGAATATGTAGCTGCTGCAAGTTGTTGTGCTCAAGTTCTATGGCTTCAAAACCAACTTCTTGATTATGGGTACAATTTCTTAAACACTGTCATTCATATTGATAATAGTAGTACAATTTGCATCATTAAAAATCCAGTACAACATTCTAAAATAAAACACATTGAAATTAGACATCACTTTATAAGAGACTGCAATGAGAAAAGATTAATTCAAGTTCTTAAAATTGCTTCAGAATACAACTTTGCAGATCTGCTAACAAAAGCTTTTGATGTTGGAAGGTTTCAATACTTGGTAGCAAGTATTGGTATGCTAAATCCTTAAGATTTTTAATCTGTGTGGTTTTTATATATATTTTACGTTTGTACTGATATCTTTGTAAATTGATACTGTTAATAGAACAGTTTATACTGCTAGTTCAAATTTTGTTTAAACAGTTCATACTGTTGGTCATATTTTAAATACTGCTATAAGACAAATGCTATGCATTTTGTTTCTTGGTTTTGGACTAACAATTTCAGGTATGAACTTTGAACAAAAAGGAAATTTCAAGTGAAATGGAAGCAGCAGAATGATAATGTCAGTTGCTAACATAATAGGTTTATGATGGACTGAGTTTGGGAATTCTTAACAAAGATTAACATCTAAGTTAACTAATTCTTTAAAACTACTTTCTTGAAACCTAGTTATCATATTTCACATTGAATGATGACTTAGTTGATCAGAAAGTAACTGATACAACTCACTTTCTATCATTTTATACTTTTAAGTATAATGAGCAAGTCTAAGGACATCTGATAGAAAGAACAACTAGTAAAAGTGAATCTAACACTTGTGTTAGAGGCAACAATTACTATGAGCTGGAAACCCTGTCAAGAAAGCCTTTTGAATAGGTTTATCTTTACACAGGCAGTTATTTCTAACTGAAAAAACATTGGTTCTCACACAACCAGAGGTTACTTTAAACCGAAATTTTGATTAAGTGTCTGTTATACACTTAATCCCTTCAAAATGGTTGAAAGCAGTATGGTTTTTCATAATCAAATCATATACATACTGCTAAGGCAAAAGTTTCTTAAAAGGATTTTCAAAGAGACTCACAAAAACCATCAAATGATGGACCATGAGTCAAATGCCCCATGAATTACCTCTCATAGGAGTTAACACACCTAGAAGTGATGAGGGCAGCAAATTAAACTCTTAAGGAATTGATGGCTTCATGTACAGCATTGTCTGAAAACAAGTTCACATAGTAGATCAGATAATGATGGGATGATGGTGAGAGATCTTCCAAACAGGGGAGGATAAAATGTTATTTGCATCTCAGGGGAGGTAATATCTCAGGAGAGAAAATAAATCCCAAAGAAGGTAGATTAACCAATGAAAGGGAGGAAAAGACAAGAGCATACAAGATGATGACATAAAGGTTGAAAATGACAAGAACAAAGCTGATTCTGGAGTATTATATATATTCAGAAGGGATGAAGCATTCCAAAGGAGAAAGTTCTATCTAGGTCAAACGAAGAAAAGTTTTAATTTCAGTTAACCACGTTTGTTCATCACTTGCAAAGGCATGCTGATAGATGATTTCACTTGTTGAAACAAGCATCCAAGATACACAGCACCATTGCCTCTTATAATTCCTCCATCCAAGAAAATTGCACCATCTTTTAGGTCATGTTTGAAGACTGAAGATGAGTATTGATATTGTTAAAGTCAAAGTAAATGGCAGATGAGCTACTGAGAAAGATATTCAATTTCTCAGAACAGAAGAAAGTTCAGTCCAAGGGCCTGACTATGAAGTATTTGCAAGATCCTCACAATCATGATTTAATTCAGAAGAAACATGATGATTAGATAATTCACATGTTTAGGGGAGGATTGTTGGGAATTAAATGTTCTGAAGATTAAGTATCAAGAATTACAAGTGTTGAAGGTTAGTACTGCTGAGAAGAATACTCTAACAGTTCCAACTGCTAGTGTATATTCTTAGGACTGTTCAAGTTATAACTAACCGTACTAACTGAAGTTAGTACTAGTAGTTATAAAGAAGGTACTGCTAGTAGATACTGCTGAGTGAATAATTGTCACATATACCACTGCTGGTTGGATAAGTATTGAAAAAGATATTTGTGTATTAAAGTCAAGTATATACGGTAGATAATATCTTTTAACAAAGTGATCAATAACAAGTTGTGTACTCAGATACATGTTGTATCTTATGTACTGACACACTCAAGATAAGTTAGCAAGTGGTTTTGATAAGACTTAAACAATATTGTAAAGATCTTTTCTTAACATATAAAAGAAAGATCTTAGTCTAGATATAAGTGTGACTAAGAGTGAATTATTAAGTGTTTTAGAAAATAACTCTTAGAACATAGAACAAACACAAAAATATCACAAGTCATAGAAAACATAAGATTCAAGGTCTTTGTAACCCTAGTGATACTAAAGTTCACTCGTATTATCTTGAATAATATTGAATCGTTTTGGTGATAACATTGCATGTTCTTGATCATATTAACTCAACTTATCATATACACAAAGCAACAAAGGTTTAACCACCTATCAGTGTAAAGAATCCTCTCAGTTACAAATGAAATTATTGGACCAAAATCGTTACACCCGGTAAACCACGAGGACCAAAAATGTAGTTTACTCTAAACTTTATTTAATTATGCAAAATATATTGTTTTATAAGTATTGTATTGTTTAAACAAACAAATTTTATAATTATACAATTAAAAGATATGATATATGAACATAAATAAATAAATGAACATAAACGAACACATAATCGGACGTTCACGAACATAAATGAACGGACACGGCTTTTGTTCATGTTTGTTCATTTAACTAAACGAACGTAAAATATTGTTCATGTTCGTTCATTTAATAAATAAACGAACATAAACAAACTTTTTACCAAACAGTTCATGAAATGTTAATTAAATGTTCGTTCGTTTACAGCCCTATATATTAGTAGCCAAATATAAATGAATGACAAATTTGGTTATCCTTTATGTTATCAAATATAAGATTTGGCTTTTGATTATTTTATACAAAAAATACTTTGATCAAGTTAAAATTTTGAGAAAATATTGAATCTTAGAAAATCAAACAAATCAAATTTGACTATGGCAGTATGGCATATTTAAGTATTTAGTGGGGATTAAAAAGGATGGTTTTCCAGCATGATACTTGAATTGTATAACTTGTGGTTGCAATAACTTTCATGTGTCATCGGATAAATGGAAACACAATTCCAGTTAATTGATCACGGATATGTTCGTGAAGTTGCTGAGTGTGACCATCCAAGACACAATCTTTACACCCAAAAAGGGCATCCGCCCATCAGGTTAACTACAAAAATACTATCAGATGAAAATCAGACACAAGATGATTTAAGAGAATCACGTGATCGTATTTCATTATAAATAACTCTTACTCAACTGAGGCAAAGTGATACAAACGATAACATGTCCAAAATAGGATCTTTGCAACAAAAACATATGTAGCAATAATTAAAACGAGTAACATGGACAGCTTTATTATACCAGAAAAAAACTAAAAACTAGTCTAAAACTACCCTCAACACACCCAACATATCATCACCATTTACCATTCCACAATTTATGAAAAAACACCACACCCAAAGCTTCAACTCTACCCAAAGTGATTCCAAAAATGCGAAAGTTGTAGCAGTAAAACACACGAGTATAGGTCCGAGTGCCAACCTTCTAGTCTGCTCTGGACTGACCAGCTCGAGAAGAAAGGATGATGCCCACAATAAGACCGTATAGAGCAAGTGCTTCAGCGAAAATGAGAATGAGGATCATTCCAACAAAAAGCTTTGGTTGTTGTGCATTGGCTCTGAAACACAATTAAGTTAATCAGTCTTTCCTAATTTGGTACATGAATATATCGAGACTATATTGTAAATACTGAATAGACCATAGGCATAATCATTAGCATACATAATGGACCCTTAAAAAACTAATTATGATTTTCGTTTATCAAATTCAGGCCAAAACGAGCAAATAGGATACAGCACATGATGTAGAGCACAAAAGAAAACTGAACCCTGCAACTTAGAACGTATGGTACCGTTTACAGCCCATGGGGCATTGTTACTTTAAGACGGGATGAGATTAAAGGTAATAAATTTATTATAAATTATCATATCATGTAGCTTATCTAATGCGGGCCAAGCTATATACTCAATCTTATATGGTATTAGTACATACTAATGTGACACCTTTCACAGAGTACATAATAGATAACGACTATTAGGGCCTTGGTATAAACACTTCATGATAAAAAATCTCATCCCCTCTCAAAGTAACAATGTCCATTGGTACCAGGGGCGGACTTATGTATGTAGTATGGGGTGGCGGTGCCCCCCATGACTAGCCGAAAAAGTTGCGATTTTAGTGTAATTTTTTTATTTTAATTTTGACCTTTTTTCGAAAGTGCCCCCCACTCAATACTCAAATTGCCCCCCACCTACATACTAAAACCCAACATTCAACACTTTAATACCTTATAAATCATTCATCTCTAAGTAACAATACTCGATTTATCATTTCAAATCTAGTTTTTTCTTTCGCATTTTGTTGCTATCGTCAAAAAAAAAAAAAAAAAAAAAAATTGCCCCCCACATCGTATTTTTCTGGTTCCGCCACTGATTGGTACCATACGGTATGGTTCTGTTTTGTTTTGTGTTCTACATCAAGCATTGTTACTTGGACCGTATGATACCGTTTACAGCCCATGGGTGTTTGGCATTGCTTCTAAAAAAGAATATCTAATTATTGTGTTTTCAAGACACAAATAATCAGTTTCTAGAGTTTTTAAGAATAGCGGAATTGATTTGATTTTCTAATTACTTAAAACAGATAATAGTTTAGGATAATCCGTTGAAAGTTTGCTGCAACAACACATTATCTGATTACTTAGGGGTCCTTTAACAAAATATAAATACCCTAACTTCCGTTTTTGTAAAACAGATCAAATACTTTCAAAACACAATGTAAATACCATAACTTCCAAGTAACCCTAATAAAAAGCAGTACCATAGATGTAAACCAAGAAACACCAAAATAAATAAATAAATAATACCTAACACCAGCATCACCAACGATTCCAATAGCCATACCAGCCGAAAGACCAGCAAGACCACAAGCAAGACCCGAAGACAAATGAGCATATCCATCAAAAAGGTAATAAGATTTAGCCTTAGGGTTAATTCCAGTACTGATAATGACAGCAATAATCAAACCGTAAATACCCAACACTCCAGCCATAACAACTGGCACAATAGACTTCATCACCAACTCTGGTCTCATCACTCCCATGGAGGCCACTCCAACACCACTCTTTGCTGTCCCATACGCTGCCCCCATACCTACACAACAAGGTCAACAATAAGAGGTGTTTGGTGTTTGCTTATTACAACGGCTTATGCTTCTCTAAAGCTAAAGGAAATGTATATCAAAACCACCTAGCTATTAAAAAATATCATAAAGGCCTACAAACCCGCCTAATCTACACCTTTGTCCCAATTGAAACGTGAATACATCTTGGATTCACTCATATGTGAATCATAAATAAACTATAAACACATAATCATCACGAGTAAGCGCAGCGGAAAGATCTACAATTAACATGTAAATTAATTAACATAAATTAAATAGAAAACGTACCTTTAGGTTTCTAGCAAGAACAAGAAACCACGTGATCACCAAGAACAATATAAACCCTAATTGGGTTTAAGGATGGATCGACTTTATTCAAGTCGAATAGGGCAAGTAACACAAGCTAAAGTAAGCTTGTACTCCGTTCTTGTACACACGTATTACTAGCGTCTCAATGTGAAAAGCTAGGTTCATGTATCACAAATAAAACATCACAACACCTAGGGTTTGATGTTCTTGATAATACATGATCGAACCCACTAACAAGAAGATAAAGGAGTAAATTAAATTGGATGCATATAAATATACATACAATTAATTCGTACCTATAGTACATGCATATATATTAGCAAAACACATGTACCAACGATACATGCACATGCATAATACATCATAACTCCCTTTATTTTGTACCATGTGGTACGTCAGTGGGTGAAAAAGAAAAGTAACCGATTTGACAATTGGTTTAGGGATATTGATATATTGTCAGTAGGTAGTGCAAGGAAAAGATGCAATTAATCAATCGGTAAGGGATAAAAATTGTGTCATCCGATTCTATTAAAACAAGAGGCTTATATAGCAATAAAACTTGTCTTTCAAGTTTTATTTTTCACCTCCTCATGTTTCATAAATCGACACTTAACCCCTTCCACTTTTCTAGTTCGACCATGTAAATATTTGTGATTTAATAATTAATCATAAATCATTATATTAATTATTAATACATTGAGACTCATACGTAATGTGTGCAATCCCGAAGTCTCGGGTTCGAAACCGGACATACAAATATTAATAAATAATCCATAAACTCTAACAGCTCCCACTTGGATATTCATTAATATAGTAATGACATGGGTCAGTCTAGCTTAACCTTCCCAATGCCCCCAGCCTGAACCGAGTATGGTTTTCCTGGAAAAACCACGTGATGAATTTAATCATCATACTTATCCTTTTGTTACTAATACCGCGTTAATATGGATATGGATCTTGGTCATTCCATAATTAACAATAGTTTCTCGTTTATACTTAATTGAACAAGATTACCAAAACATCTGAACGTCTTCCAGATAGACTTTGGGTAAGGCCTTACAAACATCTTGTCAATCCTACGAGTGGCCAAGCAGTATTAAACTTCAACACAAAGTTGAAGGAACAAATCCTTTATTGACTGCGAGCATAACCCTCGAACTTCGCATCATTTCCGAAAATGGCCCTTATAACTACCTTTTACGGTTAGCGTTAAACCACCTTACAGAAAATAAGCTACATCCTCGGCAATTACCTGTCATCTCAAGTCTGAGGATAAATATTCATGATATACTTAATGACGACGATCCATAAAGTATAATCATGTGGTTGGGATAAGTCCTATATTCAATTTATCCAATATTGAATATCATGTGACATTGGTGTCTCAACCTACAGTCCATTCTACCAATCCTCACATTTGCCTTAGTTTAATAATATTCCCATATTATTAATTGACAACGGACTATTTAGAATAAAATATAATAATTTTACTCATGGATTTAAACATGCAAATATAGGACACAAATATTAATAATGAGAATAAACGTTATCCGTACTTTATTCCATTAAAATAATATTGCTTAACATCCCTTATCCAAATACTAACTAGATCAATGCATGATATTTCTCATTAATGAATTATGCCACAAGTCATGTTCCACATACTTGTTGACAAGGCATAAATCAACTAATGTTGATCTATCGAAATTTTGAGAATACTTATTTCAATAATGAAATACTTGTATGTGTGCTTTCATCTATCTAGATATTGCCACATACTTCATAAAATGCGTGACATCCTCATGCACGAATTTATGACAACTAAACTACCAAACCTTGTAGTTAAAGTATTCTAATTCTTTATGTATAATGCAACTATGCTCATAATGAACATAACTAGTATACATGGTCTCCTAATAAGGATGAGCTCCCACCATGACTAGTATTTAGTGTCATCTCAATCTTACTAGCATCATTGTATCAATCAACAATATGCTTTTTTTTTAAAGTTCCGTAAACTTTAATATCCATCGTGTAATGTTTGATATCTTCAAATCCTTCAAGATTTGACCATAATATCAATCAAGCAATAACTTGCCATATGGTTCATATTTAGAATTTTGGAGCAAATCCAGGCTGAGGATGTAAATTCTAAACCATATCCATTACACTTAAATTTCTAATAATTCTTAATTAGATACTAATATTGTCAATCATCTTGCATCCAAGCATGATACAACAAGCAACATGATGTACATGAAAAATCCTTGTGTCAAACTTAGATTTTGTTCATGTCATATCTTTTCAAAGATATGTTTCTATCTAGATCTTCTAATAGAATATCATGTCCATTTAGAATCAGTTATTTTACCACTTATGTTTATAATCAAATAAACATATATTTCAAGGTTTTATTTTCTATATGAAGTTTCATTCCAAACTAAAACTTAACATATAAATGTTAATGGAATGTTACTTCCTATATGTTATACAACATATATGAAATAAGAAAATAAATACATCACTCCCACTAGCTTTCAGGAATGTTAAGAAATATCTTAATTTTAATTATAAATCAAACTAGATTTAATAACTAAAAATAAGTATATCTTCAAGATGCATGCATTAATCCATTTACAAATGATTTGCACTTTTGTATACTATTAAAGATTATTTCGAATTCAAACACTCCTTTCAATTACTTTTCGTCCTCGCTCAAGTAATTATTCAGGAAAGAGTTTTGATATCCCATTATTAATTTCATATAAATGAAACTAATAATGACAATCATAATCTTTATATATTTAATGTGCTTAGAAAGAATTTCAATCACATTTAATTGCTTAATTGTGATTGATAATCTTTTCACATATTAAATATGTATACAAATTTGTCCATTATGATTTCTACACAAGAATTAGATCTTTAGGATTTTCATTTCCTTTATAGAAATTCATTTACATTCTATAGTGTAACTATAGAGTATAAGATTAACTACGTTTCCAAACTAGTTATCTTTTTGGACTGCATCTAATTATTCATAGTATGAGTAATTTGCCAAATAACATTTGCAATTTATTAACAGGCATATCACGATCCTGTAACTCATAACCCTCAACATATTCTACAAATATTTGAGATATCCTTGCGGATCTATGAAATGAGAATTCCATCATCTTTGAGATTTAACACTAACATGTTAAATCCTCATTATGATTTGCTAGCGTATTTAGAAGATTATGTATCTTTTAATTTTTATCTTTTGAAGATAAAACTCCCACTCGCCTTTTGCAATTTATAGATTACCTATAAATGCTTAGCAAATAGAGCAACACAAACTTGTTCTCTTTTGGGACTTTACATATACAAATTGACAGTTCTTAATATTAATTTGTTAATAACCTACCCAACAAGTAGTTTAACAAATTCTGAACTTCAATTTTAAGACTTAATGTGATTGATCACATTCCATATTAAATGGTGTCTTATTGATCTTCTAGGTTGGAGTCTTAATTGAGTATATTCAATTCATACTCAATTTTCTAACCTTGATATCTTTAGGAAGATTAGAAGATATAGTTATCTTTAATCAAACAATAAAAAAAATTTGATTCTCCTAACTGAACATACCATAAACACTATGTATTTCATTAGGATTAATATTGTAAGTCATTCTTACAATATGTGAGATAAATATATTTCGTTTTGGCTTACCTATTTACCAACTGAATCACTTTAGTGGTACAACAGATTTTCCAAGCCAATTGCATACTTTATAACATAAGTGCCTTTTTGCCCAAGCCACTTAATTTCTATGTCTTACCAAAAAGACATAAACTGTTATAATCCCAATGTACGTTATAAATCATTGATCAACTCAATGACTTCTTGTATATGTCTTAATTAAAAAAAAACATAACAAGCTAACGCCTTACTTTGTTATAAGTCTTATAGCAATAAAAGACTTCATATTTATATCTACAATATAAACATGTATAACTAAAGTAATTATGAAACCCACAACTTGGTTTCAATAGTATTTCAAGTTAATTTATTACTTCATATATTTATGTTATTCCAAGAATACATAAACATCTAAATATGAAGTAGTATAAGATTACTTCATTTATTTATGTCATTACATCAATACATAAATATTTACATTTGAAGTAGTCTTATTATCATATTGACACTTATTCTAATAATTATCTAATTTAGGAACTTGTAAATTAACATAGTTTCATTTCATCAGCCGAGGCTGATAATAATAAAAGCATGTAATTTACCTTGTTATTAATATCTAGTAATGAAAGTAGATATTAACTCCAAGTGTTCTATAAATTAGAATGTGTATAAAACACATTAGAACATCAATCTCTGACCTTGCAGTCAAGAGAACCTTTTAAATCATATTCCTTCATGTTGTTGCTTGCACACAATAAGATTTCTCCCACTTGTGCATGGAACAACATCACGTATCAGATAAACAACACGTCAATAGTTTGCTTATTTGATCAATATGATTGTGTCATAGATATAAGTAGATATAGAATCACCTCGTCTAGTAAGGAAACGTACACGACTATCCTTAATACCACAAGTGTCTATAATTGGAAAGTATTTTATCTCAAGAAATTCTAGAGATAATCCGTGTAACTACCACGACTTGTAGCTCCCACTGAATTTAAGATCACTGCATGAACTCATTATTCAGTAATTTCAGCACTATGCTCCCACTGGCTTTGACAACATTGTAAGTGTTGCATTACCAGTAAAAGCAAATAGCGTGCTGTTTACTTTCCTACACCCTTGATGAATTCCTTACGTAATACTACTAAGGTACTCAAGGAATGTATTCTACCTTGTAAATGATGGAATATCCATCAATGCAATTAACTTGAAAGAATTGGGTATGCAATTTCTTCCTTAGTTAGGTCTACCGTCCCCATCATGGTATGTAGCACCTTTAAATGGCTAAGGCATAACAACTAGATCAAACATTCTAGTTTGCCTTTTACCAATTTTGCGGTAATTAGTCTAGTTTCTAATTTAATAACTCCTAACCATGCAATTTCTTAAGAAATTCGCCATGAGTTATTTCTTAGAATTTAGACGATTCCAATTTTCCTATTATACCTTTCTCACTCATGAAAAGGAATAGGATTAAGTCTCAGTCTTCACACGGAAAGTGGACTCGGTCTATTCTTTTCAGCAAAAATTGACTCTATCCAAAACCCCTACGGGTGTAGATCAATTTACTACTAAAAGAATATCCCATGTTTACGGTTTTAACGTTGCATTAAATACTTTAAAAGAATTTTTCAAAATTCAATTTAGTATTATTGATAATAACTTTTCAAGAAAATTAAACACCCATGGTAAATAAAATTTCACCATTTAATTTTCATTGAAAATTAGGATCCAAATTGACGCCGTTTCATCACATCAGCTTTGGCTGCTAGCAATGAAAGTACTCAATAAGGTAGAGCTGCACTCAATTGCCAATATACAATTGCAATTCCTAGAATCATGGGATGTACATTATATTGCCAACCTCGGTTGCAAAATGTAAGCATGTTTCATCCCCAAATCTTTATGCCTTGGCGCCGTTCCATTACATCAGCTTTGGCTGCTAGTAATAAAAGTGCCCAATTAAGTTTAACCAACTTAAGAAACAGTAAATTGACGTCGGTTTATTGCATTCAGCTTTGGCTGCTAGCAATAAAGTACTCAATTTACCCTTAGATGACCACCCTTTGAACATCAACATTCAGCTTTGGCTGCTAGTGATGTAGGATGAAACCTTAGGTGTTTCTTTTTGTAGTTGGGTGGCATATTACTTAAATTTATCAGGTTAATAAATTTTGATGTGTTAAATCAAAAAATATGTACAAAGATATCATGCATTCATCTTTGTATCATATATGTTTTCAAAAACAAAACCGTTTACTCATTCGTAGCTCAAACCATCAAAGTTTTTAATTGAGGCGCTGAAAAACTTACAACATTGCCTTAAGATGCTTCGTACTTTTTCATGGTGTACTTGGTAAGTCTATTATTGACGCACAGGCGAGCGGAGGGACGACAGCCGCCGAAGCTGGTTAAAACCGTGCCCCTCTAAGGTCACAATTTAATGTGAACCAACCTTAAACCCACTTTATAGTTTGTCAATAATAGGTCCGCCGCTTCGACCACTTTTGTACAGTCGCATCAATCAACTAAAACTTATGATTTTCTTGCTTAAAACAATTTATGTAGTAAATTATTAATTGCTAGTCTCGCCTGGGAGCAAATTACCGTGCGAAGCGAACCACTGTCGGCACATAAGACTTGGCAATTAAATGGTTTACTACAAAGGTTTCATAGTTATTAGGTCCATTTATTTTTATTTGAAAAATTACCCTCTTTGTTGTTACAATCCATCATAATTAAACACACAAAGAACAAGTAATTTAAAAAATAAAACAAACACATAATAACACATATATGATCATCAACGATATCATATAGCCACATGCAAACCTTTTTGATAAATCCTATTAATTATCTATGTGAATTTATATGTATCTAATCAATAAAACTCCCATTGGTTTTCGAACTCATTGTACCCAATGGACCACAGACACCAAATAAATTTGGCCGCGTAAGTTTTGATCAATTAGATACCACATTGCACATAACCAATTTTAATTAATATATTAGGGTCTTCCCTAATTTCAGATCTATCTTAAAAATCATGTGGCAAATTAAATCAACAAACATTCCATGACAAAATATGCAAGATTTTGTCATGGATCTCATATTGCACATATAATCATGTTAACACATATTATCATGTCAATATATCCTGTACGCAATCTAATTAATTAATTAACGACGTCACATAAGGTACTCATTAATTAATCCCTAAAAATTGCATGCAATCCTAGGGTTTTTCTACAAGTTTTCTACAAAAACCAAAAACCCTAAATCTTTTAATTTAGGTGTCGACCTAATATTAGGTTTACAAAAAAAATAAACCCTAGATTTATAAATTGCATGTATCTAATTAAAGATTCAATTTTTAAGGTTTTATGTAATCAATTACATGTTAAAAACGCGGCTCATGATGCCACTGTTGGAATATGTGAATCATAAATAAACTATAAACACATAATCATCACAAGTATGCGCAGCGGAAAGATCTACAATTAACATGTAAATTAATTAACATAAATTAAATAGAAAACGTACCTTTAGGTTTCTAGCAAGAACAAGGAATCACGTGATCACCAAGAACAATATAAACCCTAATTGGGTTTAAGGATGGATCGACTTTATTCAAGTCGAATAGGGCAAGTAACACAAGCTAAAGTAAGCTTGTACTCCGTTCTTGTACACACGTATTACTAGCGTCTCAATGTGAAAAGCTAGGTTCATGTATCACAAATAAAACATCACAACACCTAGGGTTTGATATTCTTGATAATACATGATCGAACCCACTAACAAGAAGATAAAGGAGTAAATTAAATTGGATGCATATAAATATACATACAATTAATTCGTACCTATAGTACATGCATATATATTAGCAAAACACATGTACCAACGATACATGCACATGCATAATACATCATAACTCCCTTTATTTGTACCATGTGGTACGTCAGTGGGTGAAAAAGAAAAGTAACCGATTTGACAATTGGTTTAGGGATATTGATATATTGTCAGTAGGTAGTGGAAGGAAAAGATGCAATTAATCAATCGGTAAGGGATAAAAATTGTGTCATCCGATTCTATTAAAACAAGAGGCTTATATAGCAATAAAACTTGTCTTCCAAGTTTTATTTTTCACCTCCTCATGTTTCATAAATCGACACTTAACCCCTTCCACTTTTCTAGTTCGACCATGTAAATATTTGTGATTTAATAATTAATCATAAATCATTATATTAATTATTAATACATTGAGACTCATACGTAATGTGTGCAATCCCGAAGTCTCGTGTTCGAAACCGGACATACAAATATTAATAAATAATCCATAAACTCTAACGAATACATCTTAAATTCACTCATATCGCTTTTTTGGCAAAAAATGAAAATAGATATTGATTTGAAACTTAAACTACACTTGACAAAGAAAACCGTCTTTCAATCTATAGATACAACATAACACAAAACCAACCTTGAAAAACTATGATATAAACCGATAACACTATTATACTAAACCATCTGGCTCATCAAGTCATGGGTGACTAAAACAAAAGAATCACCAATATACCAGTAGGATCCTAGGACAGCCCTCTCTTTATTACGGCCAATCGACTACTGTAACAACATTATAGGTCACCAAAGTATATATCCAGTATCGTTTAAACAAAATCTAATAAAAATAACACGACTACTGCTGGATATAGTATAACGAAACCTTATACATTTATGGGTGGTTTACGAAGTAGTTTCAAACAGTTTGATGGCGGGTGTCCTCATTAAATTGTGAAAACTAGTAACATATTTAGTCAAGACAATAAATACTTAATAACGTTACATGATGTATCAAAATGAATAAAACAAATATATAGAGACGTCCTAAATAAACGGACCACTTAAATATTAGATCCGTAATATTAATCTCGATGTTACACAAACAAACAATAACAATGATCCTAGATTATGATTGGATTAAACTTACAGGAGAAGACAAGGGCGGCAGCAGCGCCTAGGAAGCCAAAGAAGGGAGCAGTTTCATCACCGGAAAAGGTTGAAGACATTTTTGATTAATTGTTTGATTGGATCTCACGATCTACAGGGATGAGGTTGTTTGTATGTATGTGGGGAGTTGAATTAATGATATCTACTTTAACGGTGGAGGGAGTGATCATCTCCGACCCTCCAACCCTCCCAAAACTAACCGATCAAATCCCTCCACCTCATTTCAACCCTCCAACCCTCAATCCAACTTTTTTTACTGGCAACCATCATTCTCCCAACCCTCCCAAAATATTTTCACAAACACACTTAAATCATTTGTTTCTTCCCCAACCCGAAGCGAGCTCCAAGCTCGCAAATGGAGCCCCCAATCTAAGCCCGCAGTGGAGGGAGTCATACCCGCTGAAGCCCTCGAACCCGCATGCAACCCGTGAGCCAAGCCCGAAGCTTGCTCCCTCCACCCTAAGGTAGAGTGGATAGCTATTTGAATTTATTAAGGTAGGGAGTGGACAACTATTTGAATTTATTAGCCCCGGACGGGTTCTGGGGGCGCCCCTAGAGCACGCAGCTCTACTTTGAGAGCAGGCTCCAAGGGGCGGCAGCCACTAAGTTTTTATGTTAAAAGTTTTTTAGAAAATTAAATTTTTGAAAATTAAGAGACTAATTTTGACAATTTTAAAACCTTAAAAAAAACTGCAGTTAACCCTAATCCCCGACATAATTTCGTACGTATTTTTCTCTTGGTCATAATTCTCTCTGGTTCATCTATCTCAAACAAAAACATTCGAAATGTTCTCAATCATTGAATTGTATCCGATTGAATAATTCGGGTGAACCACCGAATTGATTCGATCTGAAAATGTTCACACACCTTTCAGAGATTCAAATAATATCCGGTTGTGTTCGTTTATCTGTTTACTCCCTACATGGTTGTTGATCGTGTGTGTCTGGGTATAGACTTCGACTAGGAGTGTGATTCGTGTCATCACTTGTACCGAGTATTATTATACTAGTAATTGATTGTATAATTTTATGATTTTCTTAATTAAAAGTAAATTTTCGTGGAAACCGTAGAGGGGGGGGGGTGAATACATTTCCATTTAAAAACTTAAAACTTTTTGTATCAAACACCCGATCTAGTGTGACGTAATATGAAAAGTGTCAACTATGAGTTTATAGCATCTAGAGATGACTATAGTAAACTACAACATATGCACAATCAAACCATGGGGTATACATAATCAATCATGACATAAGCAACTAGCCACACAAACATATACGCTATGCAAATATAAATATAAAGCGATAACGAATGAAATGAAAGTAAAGAGATAAGTTAGAAGGCGCAAACCGGACACAGTGATTTATAGTGGTTCGGTCACGAAGCTCCTCTTCGCCCTACTCCACTCCCCGAGTACCCAACTCGAGAGTTACTTCACTAATCAACAAACTCCCTTTAGGCGGAGAAAACCGTACACGTCGCTTAACTTGTTTTCCGACACTAAGCTAGATGTCGAGTGCTAATCTTAGCTAGCACCAATCTACCACGATCTAACCGATCTACACCATACACGTCGTTTATCCTATTTCCGACACTAAGCTAGATGTCGAGTGCTAATCTTAGCTAGCACCAATCTACCACGATCTACCCGATATACCCTTGATCCACATGATCAATCACACAAGCCCAATGGCTTCAAGAGATCTTCACTATCTCTTAAGATCACAATGATCTTGACTCTCTCTCTCTCTCACAAAAGAAAAACAATCTTGATGTATGCTATGATACAATCAAGAGTGTAACAAATGTTACAAGACCTAACAACTCCAACTCTTGTATCTTCTTGGATACCTTGAGTTCTTCTCTTGCTAATCAAGAGGGATGACAACACTTTGTATCAACTTGAATACTTTGTGTTCTTCTCTTGCTAATCAAGAGGGATGACAACACTTTGTATCTAGGATACTTTGTGTTCTTCTCTTGCTAATCAAGAGGGATGACAACACTTTGTATCTAGGATACTTTATGTTCTTCTCTTGCTAATCAAGAGGAATGAAGAGGATCACTTGAGTGGATGATTGGATCACTCTTAAACAACCTAAGACTCTCCAAATGATCAAAGAAAGTTATCTAAGTGAAGAGGGATAAGACCAGAGAAAAAGGACTGGAAAAATCAAGTTGGAAGTGTGGAATGGTCCACTATTTATAGGCAAGGGAAAATCTGACCGTTACAGACCCACTGCTCCACTAAATACCCGACGACTCCACTAAATTTAGTGGAGCCGTCCATACTTAACGGTGCCGTGGACGCTCCCTTTTTTGTCTTTAGTGGGGAAGGTTTATTTGGGGAAGTTGGAGCTGTTTTGGGGGGAAAAATGACTGTTGGGAGTTTTCAAATTTATTTTTCAAAATAAAACATTTTTTTTTAATTCAAAAATAATTTGTAAAATATATTTTTGAAAAAGTGTTTTGTCACATTAAAAATGTGAAGTTTATTAAAATATAATCCTTTGATCATTTGTCAAGTGGTAGATTTGTTTGTCCATACCTTGAGTGATTTATGTCGAGATGGAAATCTACGACTTTGTTGAAGCATACTTGAGACGTCGGGAGGTGTTGATGAAGTATGCATTGATGATTTGTGTTTACAAGTAACTTGCACATTTTACGTTATGTATTACAAGTTACATGTTTGTCATCATTAAAACCGAAGAAACCGTTTAGTTTAAATATCGTAATATTTGCACTAACAATCTCCCCCTTTTTGATGATGACAAATATGTAAACCGTAACACATAGTAAAATATAAAAGTTACATGTTTACACTCCCCTTCTCCCCCTTTTGTCGAATCAAAAAGGTAGTTGCCTCGAGCGCTCCCTTGAATTCATTCCCTACTCCCCCTTATTGAACTACATTCCTTTCTTCCTAGAAAGGCGAGTTTGCATCATCCTAGTGAAGCCTTCTATCAACACTTGTGAAGACGACTCCATGCTATGTATTCAAATACTCCCGAGCTCCTCCTAGCTCAATGCTCCCCTATGGTGACTTAATCCCCTTGTTTATTTACCTTAGTATCTAGCGGATCCATGGATCAAATTCTTACAAAGGCTTTTCCTACATCAAGGGTTAGCTTCGTGCAGCATAATATATAACAGTATAGGAGCAACATTATAGGGATAGAATACACATAGCAAGACATGCATGGGTTAAACTATGTTAACACGTAAGTGTCACAACCCGACCGAAAACCTAAGGTGTAATTGTTCACTCAATCACACTAATCAAGAACGAGATTCGTTCATTGACTGACGCACTAAATGACTTATTCAAGTTGTCATTGGGAAGGAAAGTTCTAACAAACCTTTTGAACAACATAATCATCTACCTAAGATGATTGATGTTAAGGATAGTTTGTTGATAAGACATACTCTAAATGATTACTATTATGACAAGTCGTGCCATAAAGTAGACTCGATAGAGGTTATACCTAAATGATTCCATAAGGTGGGAGAGTGTTGGTTGTGGTGACAACAAGGACAACTTGGGTTATGTGGTTGTAGGGGATAAATAATGGGATGACCCATTAGTGGTTGTGGTGATGGTGATAGTGATAAGGATGATGTGTTAGTGCCAAGTTCAAAAGGAGATGTAGGTGACAAGGTTAGTGTGAGAGCTAAAGGTTGTGGTGATGGTGATGGTGATAAGGATGATGTGTTGGTGCCAAGTCCAAAGAGGTTTAATGGTGATAGGGTTAGTGTGATAGCTAAAGGTTGTGGTGGACTTGGTGGAGGTAAGGGTGTAGGAATCCTAAAGGTGGAGGATGATGATGATGTGGTTGGAGATGTTGGTTTTGCCCTTTGAGGAAAAGTGGGAAAGGATGGATTAGGTTAATATATCGTTTGCACTGACAATGAGATGCATGATATATTTCAAAAGGGAAAAAGAAAAGGTGTATGTGATCCTAATAGGATTGTTGGTGGATATCTCTAACGGGGTTAAGGTAACGAAGTTCTAGGTTTCTAGGTTGGATGATCCTAGTTGTGTGTTAGAGATAATTTGGTGAATGAAGGGTTTCATGTGTTTGTGAGGATTGAAGGTTGTTGAACTAACTATCACTTATCCAAAGTGAGGAGTAGTTGTAAGGTTTGAGTGTGATGAGTTGAAGGTTATAAGGTTTGAGTGTGATGTTCTATGGGTTGAAGGTTCTTAGACTAACTATCACTGTCAAGAGTGAAGTGTAGCTAAAAGGGTTGAGTGTGATGATGATGTTAATGTGAGGTTTGAAGGTGAGATGCAAGATAAGCTTGCATTGGTGAGGCCTTATATAGGCAAGAGTTGTGGGATTCGAACTAAAGTTGGTGTTAGAGTCCTATGGTGTAGTGAGGGAATCCTAGGGTGTATGTGAGTTTGCAAAATTTTGCAGGTTTGAGGTTAGGAATGCAGGGATCTAAAGGAAACAGTGAAAATTCGTCAAACATAGGCACGGTACCACTAAATACCACACGGTACCATTAAATTTAACGGTACCGTGGCCTATTTAACGGTACCGTGACCTGGAAGTCACGAATTTTCCTATACAGCCTAGTTCTGGGCAGCTAAAGGGAAGTTTCCTAGGGAATAAGAATCACATTTGTGTGTTCTTGAGAGTGTTTAGTGAAAGACTATATGAGTATGTTTTCGCTCCCCCTTAATCTATGACCAACCGGACAAGATGTAAAAGATAAAGAGGAAAACAAACGTTGACTGAAGCGATGAGCTTAGTAACGTCATGACAAGTAGTGGATAGCATACGATAAACTTCACCTTTGAAGTCACGTAGCTCTTCTCAATCATTGTGAATATTCATAGAATATTTATATGATGAGACATGTGATTACTTGGAGATATCCTAAGGGTTAAGAAGATAAAATCTTCAGGGTTGTGAGGTAGGTGATAAGGTTATAGGGTTATCTATGTTGATGAAGGAGGGTTATCTCAACGTATCCTAATGTCTTCGTTTGAAGTGTGTATGAGATGAGTGGGATGCGGAAGCATTGGTAGTGTTTAGTACCATGCAGAAGTGAAAGGGAAGAAGGCTTAGGAATCAGAAGATAGATACAATCTGTTCTGATAGGATACGGTTCTGGTTCAAGACTACATCGAGTGTGTTTCGATAGTGGTTTTGAAACAGTGAGAATAAACTGTCTCAGCAAATAACGGTCTGACGGTACCGTTAAAAATAACGATATTGTCCCCTATTAAAGAGTACCGTGACCTGCTGAGGTCAGTTTTGACCCAGAATTAGATTTCTGACAAAGAAATTTCACATATGTTGTGATTTTTCTGGACCTTAGATTAAAAGAATTTATACCGAATAAATTCCTTTATGAATGAATCCACCGGGATTCGATGAACGTTTGTTGAGAACGAGAAATGACATTTAATTGCATTTCACAAATTAAATAAACTTTAAATACTTCGGATGAAATATTTAAGTTGTCATTGGAGTTTAAAAGGATTTTACGAATAAATCTTCGCTGATTAAGGGAGATTTTTCGACACGAGGAGAGAATTTATACCTAATAAATTCTTTGACCGGTACTGGACGAGAAGAAATGACTTTTATATTTCCGAGGAAATACATAGGTAGTCATTAGAGCGATGTGAAAGATGACTTAATATTTCCAGTGAAATATTTAAAAAGTCATCAGACGAGACACAGGATATGACTTGACATTTCCAGTGAAATATCTAAAAGTCATGGGACGAGATCGAGGGAATGACTTGATATTTCCAGTGAAATATCTAAAAGTCATGACACGAAATAAAATAGATGATCTCAATATTTCCAGTGAAATATTAAAGAGATCATGCAAGGAACGTGAGGGATGACTTAATATTTCCAGTGAAATATTTAGATAGTCATGAGAGGGATTTAAAGAATGACTCAATATTTCCAGTGAAATATTTAAAGAGTCATGAGACGAGATGCACGAGATGACTACAATATTTCCAGTGAAATATTCAAGTAATCATAAGAGGGGTACGAGAGATGACTTTAATATTTCCAGTGAAATATTTAAATAGTCATAAGTTTTATGGAAAATGTTCCATCATTCCTAGACCTAGACGGAGATGGTAAGGGGATTCTCGGTTGAGAGGTTTGGTTGATTTAAGGGTTTCTATGTGCTTCGCACGTGAGTGTTTCATGGGGTTTTGAAAGATGTAAAGCTAGGCCTATGGTGCTGATTTGCAGCAGGGTTTGGGATCTTAAGACGTGTATATTCACACGAGGATGAAAGGAACTACTAATTACTTATATAGTAACTCGTGAGTCCTTTGGATGAGCGTTTTAACATATGTTGTCAAAAGGCTTGAGTATGATGTTTCAGATATGACATTTAACAATTGCGATCGCAAGTTAAACTTACTTGAATATTTCGGATGAAATATTTAAGTTGTCAACCCTACTCCGAGTTCTACTAGGTTTGTTCCTAACCTTCCCATGACAAAAAGGTGTATTACTTGGAAGAAGGCGAAGTGATGACTGGGGAATTAGGGTAACTTCGCGACTACTTTGACTTATAGGTTTTGACACTAGTGTATGGCTCTATGACTTCTAAGGGTTCATAGTGATGGGCATACCTAATTCCTAATGTGTCAAAAGAACATAGTGTGGGTGCAAACTTTACAAGTAAATCAAGTAAAATGCACATAAGGAATAAATGCAAACATCATGCAAAACATGATAATCATTTAGCATTTAAGATCATGAAGACATTTAATCATGTCTTATGAGAACATGTTATCATTTTGAAACATGTATGTGGGATGCAAGCAATCTAGGTTTGCTAAGGCAGATCCTAATTACTACTTGTTCAAGATGACATCCTAATGGGAGATATAGTTCAACGATGCAAACTATCTCTAGTCAAATGTAGGAATAAAAAATTTTCAAGTTAGAGAATGAGTATGAGACAATCACTAGTGGTGCTCAATTAAGGCTGAACACGACCATTTTTACGGGTTATACCACAAACCCAACTTCTCTCCTGGAAGCAATTCAACCGTTAGGTCAAATTGAATTTCTAGTGCGATAGGTTCTCCAGTAGTCATTCTCATATTAGAAAATTTCAAATTCCTATATTTGCCTATTGAAGTGTAGCAAAGATGATATTAGCTTATTTCGCTAATACATGACCTAATATGACTCAACTAACCATACTTTGAAGGTCGATTAAGAGAATGACATGTCTTACACAACTCCTAACAAAGGCAAGCGAAATATTTTAATTTCGTGTTTGAGATTTAGAGGTTATTTGATGGAGATGGTGTATTTTATGATCTCTTGGACAACATCTTTGTTTGTTGAGTTGTCACATGTTATTTTAACATGATTTGGTTTCCTAGAACCAAGAGACACTCTAATGTGATACAATGTAGAATCTACTACATCGTGTGTGTTTCAAGAATGCTCCTTTGCATATCTTGAGTGAGAATCTAGTAAAGGTTACTTACCTCAATAGATCTTGTGAGCATTTTATTTAAAATGCGACATACTGTTTATTTCAACAAGTATGCTTTTCTAAGAGGAAACTTATCACTCTTATGAATGCTTTGTGAAACAAGTATTTTAGTGTATGACTAATTTTACTTGTTTATGCAATGACACATGACGTATTAGGTTATTATTCAACTCTAATATCCTATATTTGTTAACAGGATGCAATGTATTCTCTTGTAACATAACCATTCATGTCACAAAGAAAATAAGATGCATGGGATATAAGTTATCCTTTGTCAATCTTTTGATAAGAGAAATACATGTGATATTCTCAAAGATTGATGACTTACATAATAGTTAATAACATATTATGTGTGACACTTTTACTAGACATGTGACATTGAGTGTTGAGTCGTTCATGAGCAAAGTTTACATATGTTGTTTGTTTGCTCTTGTTTGGTTTTTCGGAAATGACACATTTACTAATTGCATTGCAATGTAAATTACTTGTATATTTCGGATGAAACATCCAAGTTGTCACTCCTACTTAGTTGTGTATTTTATGCATCTTTTAAACATATTAGTTTAATGTTTGGAACACAACTATTGGACAACAAGACTCAATATGGCATCTTCAACACAAGTGTGAGTTATGATCCGATGCATATTATTTTCGTCTTGAGAGGACGTCATTATTTTCATAACAATCGAGTGTGATTGAGTATGTAGATTCAAGATAATATGTTTCATCATGTTTTGATGTTATCTTGAAGCTAAACAAATAATGACTCCAATTTCATGTCCACACTCGAAAACTTGTCAATTAGATTCGATGATGATATCAATCATAATTTGAATAATGAATTGATATGTACTCGAAATCTTTCTTGACCCTCACAATCACTCCCTTTTTAAAAAGAAAATAAAAATTTAAGGAGTATGTTCCATTTATTTTAACACTGGTTGTATGTGTGAGGTTAATGACAAACTAAGTTACTACTTTGATATTGTCATTTATTTTTATTTGAGAAAAACTATTTATATTATTATGTATAATACTCTTAGTTTTTCAACACCTCATTAGTATAAAAATAATTATCTTAACCATTTTTATACCACATACGTAAAATACTAAATGTTTAAAACATTTTGTATGTGTGTTAAATCAATGCAAGTTTAATACATTTTCTTTTACTTAAATACTAATGTATTAAAATGACCTTTTATCTTGTTTAGACAACCCATGGTCAAACAAGACAAAATGATGTGATGTTTTAAGGATCATGTTATGGATTTTATGAAAGTGTTAAGTGTTTTGGGGTGATATACTTTTTACACTTAAACCTTTGGAAAAATAATTGTGTAAGACAATATCTTTCGACACACATGATCTACCAACTTAGTTTCTATTCCTAAGAAAGTTACTAAACCATTTTAAGAACTTGCAACAAATGCAAGACAAATGGTTGATGCCTATATGCAATGCAAACTAATTACTTAATATAGTGCAGGTGATTTAGCATGAGCCTTATAAATGCATAAACCGAAAAACTATAATAAGCAAATAGCAATTTAACACACAAAAATACTTATCGTCATTTTGTGTATTAGGTATAACAATGTATACTAAGCTTGATTTTATTTGACAATGAATTGGTTTCCTCCCCATTTCAAATATTTTTGCTAAGCACTTTGAAAACATGTCAAGGTTTAAAAGTTAAATCGCCCTTTTTCAGTTTGACCAAAAATTTACGCAAACTGCATGACCAGAAGACCTTTAGTTGAAAATCAAGGACTTTAACATACTTTCATTTAGAACTAATTCATAAAAATGTTTCTCAAATGAAAGTAGACTCAACATTGTTCAAAATGATGGGCGACACGACTCGTACAGACTCATGGTTGATTTTATATGGATTTTTGAAAATGAACCAAAAATGAAAAACAGACAATCAGATGCACGGCACCGTTAAATGACCCACGGTACCATTAAATATAACGGTACCGTACAATGTTTAGTGGTACCGTGGTCTGTTTTCTGATTCAGAACTGCATGACTTAATAACTCGTTCTGAAAACATGACCGGACACTTAAAGACACTGTTCTTTTAGTGGTTTAAGAAAACCTTCAAGCTAGTATGACAAAGTATACTTAACAACAAAACTTGTAAGTATTAAGCAACTAAATACTTTTCATATTTTTATCACCTTCATGGGTAATTTGATACATGGATCGTACTCAATTTTGAAAACCATTTGTTTTAAAAATTTGAGCGACGTGGCTCTGGTACCAATTGTGGAAACCGTAGAGGGGGGGGGGGTGAATACGTTTCCATTTAAAAACTTAAAACTTTTTGTATCAAACACCCGATCTAGTGTGACGTAATATGAAAAGTGTCAACTATGAGTTTATAACATCTAGAGATGACTATAGTAAACTACAACATATGCACAATCAAACCATGGAGCATACATAATCAATCATGACATAAGCAACTAGCCACACAAACATATACGCTATGCAAATATAAATATAAAGCGATAACGAATGAAATGAAAGTAAAGAGATAAGTTAGAAGGCGCAAACCGGACACGGTGATTTATAGTGGTTCGGTCACGAAGCTCCTCTTCGCCCTACTCCACTCCCCGAGTACCCAACTCGAGAGTTACTTCACTAATCAACAAACTCCCTTTAGGCGGAGAAAACCGTACACGTCGCTTAACTTGTTTTCCAACACTAAGCTAGATGTCGAGTGCTAATCTTAGCTAGCACCAATCTACCACGATCTACCCGATCTACACCATACACGTCGCTTATCCTATTTCCGACACTAAGCTAGATGTCGAGTGCTAATCTTAGCTAGCACCAATCTACCACGATCTACCCGATCTACCCTTGATCCACATGATCAATCACACAAGCCCAATGGCTTCAAGAGATCTTCACTATCTCTTAAGATCACAATGATCTTGACTCTCTCTCTCTCACAAAAGAAAAACAATCTTGATGTATGCTATGATACAATCAAGAGTGTAACAAATGTTACAAGACCTAACAACTCCAACTCTTGTATCTTCTTGGATACCTTGAGTTCTTCTCTTGCTAATCAAGAGGGATGACAACACTTTGTATCAACTTGAATACTTTGTGTTCTTCTCTTGCTAATCAAGAGGGATGACAACACTTTGTATCTAGGATACTTTGTGTTCTTCTCTTGTTAATCAAGAGGGATGACAACACTTTGTATCTAGGATACTTTGTGTTCTTCTCTTGTTAATCAAGAGGAATGAAGAGGATCACTTGAGTGGATGATTGGATCACTCTTAAACAACCTAAGACTCTCCAAATGATCAAAGAAATTTATCTAAGTGAAGAGGGATAAGACCAGAGAAAAAGGACTGGAAAAATCAGGTTGGAAGTGTGGAATGGTCCACTATTTATAGGCAAGGGAAAATCTGACCGTTACAGACCCACGGCTCCACTAAATACCCGACGGCTCCACTAAATTTAGTGGAGTCGTCCATACTTAATGGTGCCGTGGACTCTCCCTTTTTTGTCTTTAGTGGGGAAGGTTTATTTGGGGAAGTTGGAGCTGTTTTGGGGGGAAAAAATGACTGTTGGGAGTTTTCAATTTTATTTTTCAAAATAAAACATTTCTTTTTAATTCAAAAATAATTTGTAAAATATATTTTTGAAAAAGTGTTTTGTCACATTAAAAATGTGAAGTTTAGAAAAATATAATCCTTTGATCATTTGTCAAGTGGTACATTTGTTTGTCCATACCTTGAGTGATTTATGTCGGGATGGAAATCTACGACTTCGTTGAAGCATACTTGAGACGTCGGGAGGTGTTGATGAAGTATGCATTGATGATTTGTGTTTACAAGTAACTTGCACATTTTACGTTATGTATTACAAGTTACATGTTTGTCATCATTAAAACCGAAGAAACCGTTTAGTTTAAATATCGTAATATTTGCACTAACAAAAAGTAAATTTTCTTTTTCACATAAGTTAGACAATGAAATTCCGATATAAGATTTTATTATTTTGGTTCACATACCGACCTTAGTCAGAGACGGATACAGGATTTTGAATTGTTATATAAGATTTGTTATTTTGGTTCACTTGCCGACTTTAGTCAGAGACGGATACAAGATTTTGAATTTCGTGTGCCATGATTTTTGGCTCGCTTTGCAGAATAGGCTTTAGCTTTAGTTTTCTATTTATTAAATATAAATTAGTTTTTTTTTTTTTTTTTAAATATAAATTTTTTTTATTTTTTTTTGGGATGCGGATAAGTTAAACATAATATAAAAATAATATAAATTTCTTAAATCACATAAAAACTTAAAAGTTCACATGATCTTTTATAACTATATCTATTTCATAAAATAAAAACTAAATAAGTAAATATATAATATGAGAACTACATAAAAAGAAACACCCAAATCACTCATTCTGGCCTAGCATCTAAATCTACACACCAAAAGATAATAAAAGAGTTAACTAGAAGACAAATAGGACAAAGCATTAGTGAATATTATTGTTCCTCATCTTATATCTCCACCATTTTTATTTATTATTATTATTTTTTTAATATCTTAAAAACACAGCTCAAACACATTTTTCACGTCAAATGGGTGTAGCCCTTTCAAAAAACCACAAAAATTCACTAAAAAACTACAGCTCGTCGAGAACAATCATGTGTAGCACGTGCCACAGGTGGATCATATGTGGATCCGCCCATGCATATAGTGTTAGCATGCTTTACATATAGTGTTACCATGCTAGTACTGGATACTACACGCCCTCCAACTTTACAAATTTTCCTGAAATATAATTTAACAACTGTAGTAAAACATTTTCAAGTTTTCTTGATTAATAGATAAGAAACAACATGTACTATAAGTGTGATTCATCAATATAAATGATATTCACAGGTAGGGATGTTGTAGGTGGGGTGACGGGTCACTCAGAGCTTCTCTCTACTGCAATAATGGACGGTTGGATGGCTGGTCTTGGTGGTGCAATAGTGGTTGTTGTAACAATGGCGGGATGGCAATACATAAATCAGCTATTGATGATACTTTGTCCAATTTGGGAGATGTTCTTGACTTATTTCCTTATTGAAGCTGTTGGCATCTAAGTTGGTATGAAATTTGGTTTGTCTCTTTTTCATTTCTCAATTGAATTCTAATTCTCTATTGTAAAATTTTCATAATTGTATCATATGTAGAGTTTAACCAATTTTTTATTTGTTTTATTATTGGCATGGAGAGCTGGGGTTGGGCCGAAGATTATACAAACGCACTTAGTACAATCATTGTTTCTGTCATTAACGAGATATTGAATGAAGTTGGTGTCATAGTTAATCTGACTAGGAGTTTAGTAGATAACTCGATTAACAATGGACATATGGCGCAACCTCATGTTGACATGGATTTTGAGGAAAACATAGCCTGCCACTTCATAATCTGGAGTACAAGCAGCCAGAACTGAAAGTCGCTTTAGCGATATGGTTTATTATATCTTATATTTATAGTTTGAAGTAACAGATCGTGTATTGGTTTTGCATCTTGGATTCATACTTACGAATCCTATTTTTTGTGACGTAGGTGATTAAAAAGACCGAGTATTATACTACTCACCCTCCAACCTTACATATAGTGTTAGCACGCTAGTATATATACTACCTAAGGTCAGATTCAAGGTTTAAAATATAAAGACCAAAATGTAGTTTAGTGACCTAAACTTGGCTAAGTGAAATTTTTAGTACCCTCAATTTATAAAAGGTGTATAATATTACCCTGAACATGGCTAAGTAGAATTTCTATTACCTTATACCCACTTAACAGTTAAGCCCATTAGAAATTTAACGAAGGTCATATTCAAAACTAAAATATTCATAATACAACTATCAAATAAGAGTAGAAATAAGCCAAGTCAAGCCGGGGATTGAAAGATCGGACTCGAGTAGTTTATGATCATAAGTATTAAGTTCAGGATACCATTCTACGCCTTTAAATGATGAAGCGAAAAGTGTACCGCTTTTAGGGGGTCATTTAAGCCCTAAATCGTATTTATTTGATCAAATATTGCCCTAAATCGTTCCTTTTGTCATTTTAGGTACTTTGGAGAAGAAATCTGGAAAAGGAAGCATTTTGGACGTTTTTGGAGCATAAAAGTGAAGAAAACGACAAAGTCTCAAAATTGGCTAAAAAGTACCTTTGACGGCGTCAGGAATTTCCCCAGACGGCGTCATGGCTTGGCAAGAAAAAGGTGGATATGAAATTTACTCATGATAAGCCAGAGAATTTTGCATGAAAAATCTGACGGCGTCACCCTTTAATCTGATCAAGGTCGTCACGGTTTAAATTAAAGAGGGACGGCGTCAAGCTCTTTTCTGACGACGTCGAGCTTTGATAAGCCAGAACGGATTTTGGAGGTCTAAAGAGGGACGGCGTCAGGAAGGCCATCCGGGAACCCTAAAAGCGGCGAGGTGACGGCGTCAGAATCTACAACGTGACGCCGTCAGACCTTAATCTCTATATATAGTTTTGCAATTTTTTGTCATTAGTGTGGAACTTTGTGTGTAACCTTTTGGGAGGAAACCCTAAGACGATTTTAGCAGCTTTTTCAAGGCTTTTTGCCTTGAGATCTTCCATGTTACATTGAAGATAAGTTATCAATTAATCATTCAATATGTCTATGTGTTGTTTGATTCTATCTTGTTCTTGTCTTTTGTTTAACATGCTAGGCTAGATTTATCTTTGTGTTTGCTTAGATCTAATGAAACCTAGCTATTGATTGTTGGTTATTAGTGTGTTGTTAATTGTATTGGATGATTGTTCATCTATGTTAGGCTTAAGAAAACTGACTAACTTCCTATTCGGTAACTTGCTTGAACGTCTTTAAGAAACATGAACCAATGCGTACTAAGGTTTTTATGGTTGTATTTAATGCATGAGCGAATTCTAGTGATCCCATGTTAGGAGCTTCTTAGCCGGCTCGACATAGGAGTAAAGTAGGAGTTCATAGAGTTGGGGAAGTACGTACGCCACCCCACGATTGGTATTAAGGAATACACCCATCATCCACGCGATTAATACACACTAATCAACCGGTAAAAGATAGTTAGGGAGTAAGGAAATCTAAGTAAACACATTTCTCTCCATATAAGTTTCACCACATTTTTATTTTCTGTTATTTTATTTTTATTTGCATTCGTAGTAACTTGGGTTAGTTGACTAGCAACTAATTCCGCCCACTCTTTCAAACCCGAGATTTTACTTGCTTTCATAAAATTATAAAAATATAAAAAGAATCTTCTCTCACCCTTAGACCTATTAGAGTAGTTTTTCATACCTAACGAACACTATTCCCTGTGGAGAACGATCAATCCCCCGTACTTACCACTACACTATACTACATCGGTCAGGTACACTGCCTGGTGGGGTTGTAAGCCTCTTGAGATCCCTCGAGAGGTAAAACCTGTTGTAAGGTTGCAAAACCACGCATCAAGTTTTTGGCGCCGCTGCCGGGGAGTAGTTATTGCTTAGGTTGAATTTTTATTTTATTAGGTCTACTCATTAGATTCCTATCTTAGTGAGATTTTTATTTTCTTTTTATTAGCTTTCTTGTAGTCTATCTTTTTCTTTGTGCCTTTTGTTTGTAAAACCATTTTCATTTGTTACTATGGCGGATGAAACTCCATTTAGATCATTGACAATAGAGGAACAACTATATTTCACTAATAGATTTGCTTCCTATCATTCCAATGAATTTTTGTGTGCTCTTAGTGATTTCCAAGAGGAGTTGGGGGTAAAGTTAGATGGGTTTAATGAATTCTATGCATGTGTGATTTCTATTAGACGATCATTATCAGGATCAATTCCTTTTAGTAAGACCCTTTGGATGAATTTTGAGGAAAGCTTCCTAACCATGACCCATAAGTGGAACGAATTAGTGGATTTGTATGAGCAAAAAGACCTAGTTTCTAAGAACATGGACTTAGAGTCAAACCAAGATTCTGAGACGGTTAGAGTTGAGCCACCTAGCTGCATGTCATGGTTAGGCACTACCATAATACAGGGTGAACACTTAGGTGATCTTGATGTGATGGAGGATCTAGCCGAGCATGATCACATTGATCAAAAAGACCCAGGTTTTATGATCGATGATGATGAATCTCAAGAAACACATGATGAATCTTTTAGGCAATTTGAATATAGCAGTCAGAATATTGAGGATGATCCTTATGATTCGGACATAGAAGTTGAGATGCCTAGAGAAGCACTTGAGATACTTGGGAAAATGTTAGGGTTAGATCCTACTAAAACACATGATGAGGATTTAGGTGATCTTGACACAAGGAATGATGAGGTTAGTAACATAAGCCCGCTAAGTACCTCACAAGTCCTACCATCATTTGAGGCACACACACCGCCCGTGACTTACCCGGAAGAAGTAGAAGAGACTTTAGGAATCCCGATGGAGGTAGAACCTTTGAACCAAACACAACTAGAGGATATAGGTTTGAATGCTTATAGTGATCACAACCTTACTCTTAGTTCTATGGAAGTTCCTAGTTTTGATGAACCGGAGCCTAAACCAAAACCGTTACCTAATCTTCCATCCTTAGATGTGAACTTAGGAATTGAATTAGGTCCCGACCCACCCATCAAACCATATAGTCCAGGTAGTTTTATGTTGAAGGTAGTAGACTCTAAGCCTTGTAGAGAGGAAGCTAACATAGGAGTGAACCATGACCTTACATACTTACATCACCCATTTATGATTGATCACAAGAAACATTATGGGTTTAAACCGGGTTTATTAGGTCAAAGTGGATTCTTAACTTGGAGTCTCTCGAAGTTGATAGAAGATGATCCCTTTCTAGGAGAAAATCTTAATCCGCCCACTAACCCAATTGAATTAGGTAAGGTTATGATGATAGGATCCCGCACCTTTGAGCATATAATTCACCCGTCACTCTTTCCTCACGTGGCATATTTCCACCCTAAGGGTGTGTATCGCTACTTTCACCCACACTTAATCCTAAGTGTAGGGAAAACCTCCCCTATTTCCGTTAAATAAGGGTAGAGTCAGGCTCGTGACTCGAACAAAAACAAGCGCTTCTTGGGAGGCAACCCAAGCTTTATTTGCTTTGTGTGTTTATTTGTTTGGTTGTTTGATTTTATTTGTTTCCGTATGTGTGTTTAATTATTATTATTATTGATTCATGTTCAAAACTAAATTGTGAAAATGCTTTATTTTGTTTTTAACTTCGTCGTAACTACATATAAATGTATTTTGCAAAAGTTAAGTGTAAGGAAAATCTAAATCGGTTTATTAGAACAAATGAACATGAATCGTAATAATATTAAATTAACATACATATTAGTATTTGTTTGAGTCAAATGCTTGTATCGAGTCATAATGATGTTTTGCAGGATTTCCAGGAAGTAAGGTATAGGTTTTTCCAAAATTTTTCCGGAAACTTAACATGAGAATTCTGTCAGATTATTTCTGACGGCGTCAGGCTTTACAACCTGACGGCGTCAGGTTTAATTTTCTGAAAATTTTTGAAAGTTTTGTTTTCATAAAAAGTTTTTATTAAATCTATAACTTATAATCTCCAGGAATCTGCAAAATTATCATTCCACAAGCATTATATCCTTATATATAGAGTTTATCCCCCCGATGTTATGCAGGTTTTCGTGTTTGTTTTCTCAGGTTTAACAGGTTATTTTGGACAAGGAAATGTTTGTTGGATCAAGCTTTTGGCGATGCATTAGTCATGGAGCTTCAACATTACTTTGGAAGAAGATCTAACCGTGTTACCACATTATCCACCGAACGAATCAGGGGAGTATTTGATTTCATTCTTTTACTTTATGCTTTTACATCTTGTTATTTGAACATTGGGGACAATGTTCATCTTAAGTGTAAGGGGGGGGGGGGGGTAAAAGTACGATTAAAAAATGCTATTACGATTGATTTTTGTTTGTTTAATAGTAGATGTGTAATAAAACTGAGATAAATACCTGTTAGGGCAATTTTAGTGCCAAATTTAAAATTTTTTACAACACTTAGGAGTGAAACTTTGATCTAATGAGCGTCTCACGGATAGGAGTTATATGACTAGCACAAAAACCGTACCACTAAAAAATTTTCCACCCCCAAATATGTGAGGTTCGCCCCTAGAATTGGTAGGAAAAGCATTTATGCTATGATGTGTGTACCGGTAGCATTTAGATTCTAGAACTTGCGTTAGGACCATTCCAAGGCCACAAGTGAGACTACATTCGTGTAGTTAGATTTACTACATGATAAGAGGCATTAGGATTAACCCATTGTTTTACACCTGTGTTTTGTTATAATTACATTGGCTACATTGGTCAAGTAATTCTCCCACACCCTTTGCGTTGTACTCATTTTTAGTACACGATACCCCTAGTACACCCCTCAGAGCCTATCTTTTCGTTTCGACCTTTAAGCATTTTACTTAAAGGAAGAATTTGTTACACCCCACTTAAATGTACACCCAAATCGCCTTAGCCTACCTTGTATGCACTCATTTTTAGTGCATTATTGTGACAACATATGTTTAAACCCAAGTTAATTATCTAGTTGATTACATGGTTGCTAAGTCAAGTCAAATCCTTGTACATATTGTTTTGGGACGATTGGGACTCATGGGTAAAGTACTAGTGTAATGGAGTAATGGGGAAGAACATCATTTATTACCCCCATATGTGCTAAATATTTTTAAAAGTACTCCAAGTGTTTCAATTATCTTAATTCGAGTCATTAGATTAGTTATTTGTAAAGTTATGTAAAAGTTCAAGTGTAAGGGGAATGCAACGCCCCTATGATGTATTATTTTGGATGGTAGGGCAAAAGTGTATGCACAAAAAAAAAAAAAAAAAAAAAAAATCGAAAAAATCAAGAAAAATACAAAAAAATGAGAAAAAGAAAAATAGAAAAAAACATACGGACTACCATCCCGTTTCATTTTATGTTTGTTTTATGTTTTTGTTATTTTGTTTTTAGCTTAAGATTAAGTCGATTCTTGGCTTAGCAACATTGTATAGTACATGTAATTGATCAAGATCTTTAACTCGCCACCAGTAAAATATCCTTTATCCAACAAAAACGTGTTTTCCTTTTCCCTACACCTAACGTTATAACCCATGTAAAATCCCTCTTTGATAGTTTATCTTAGGTGCTTACGCCTAGTGGAGGAGGTTTTTGATCCTTTCCCAAGCCTATGGTAATCTATTTGCTATGACAGGTAGTGAGAGATAATATCCGTTTTCATTTATGAGATTTATTTTGATGACACTTGAGAGATGTGAGTATCTAAACACTACTTGTGAGGTGCTAGTATGTAATCTCCGTGCTTATTATGATTAAAGTGGAACGACTATTTGTTGTAATTACTTTTATATTAGCGTTAAATGACCCCTAACTTGTATTTTGATTAGAATAAAAACGCATTTGCTTGAGGACAAGCAAATCTCAAGTGTAAGGGTATTTGATGAAGCGAAAAGTGTACCGCTTTTAGGGGGTCATTTAAGCCCTAAATCGTATTTATTTGATCAAATATTGCCCTAAATCGTTCCTTTTGTCATTTTAGGTACTTTGGAGAAGAAATCTGGAAAAGGAAGCATTTTGGACGTTTTTGGAGCATAAAAGTGAAGAAAACGACAAAGTCTCAAAATCGGCTAAAAAGTACCTTTGACGGCGTCAGGAATTTCCCCAGACGGCGTCATGGCTTGGCAAGAAAAGGTGGATATGAAATTTACTCATGATAAGCCAGAGAATTTTGCATGAAAAATCTGACGGCGTCACCCTTTAATCTGATCAAGGTCGTCACGGTTTAAATTAAAGAGGGACGACGTCAAGCTCTTTTCTGACGGCGTCGAGCTTTGATAAGCCAGAACGGATTTTGGAGGTCTAAAGAGGGACGGCGTCAGGAAGGCCATCCGAGAACCCTAAAAGCGGCGAGGTGACGGCGTCAGAATCTACAACGTGACGCCGTCAGACCTTAATCTCTATATATAGTTTTGTAATTTTTTGTCATTAGTGTGGAACTTTGTGTGTAACCTTTTGGGAGGAAACCCTAAGACGATTTTAGCAGCTTTTTCAAGGCTTTTTGCCTTGAGATCTTCCATGTTACATTGAAGATAAGTTATCAATTAATCATTCAATATGTCTATGTGTTGTTTGATTCTATCTTGTTCTTGTCTTTTGTTTAACATGCTAGGCTAGATTTATCTTTGTGTTTGCTTAGATCTAATGAAACCTAGCTATTGATTGTTGGTTATTAGTGTGTTGTTAATTGTATTGGATGATTGTTCATCTATGTTAGGCTTAAGAAAACTGGCTAACTTCCTATTCGGTAACTTGCTTGAACGTCTTAAGAAACATGAACCAATGCGTACTAAGGTTTTTATGGTTGTATTTAATGCATGAGCGAATTCTAGTGATCCCATGTTAGGAGCTTCTTAGCCGGCTCGACATAGGAGTGAAGTAGGAGTTCATAGAGTTGGGGAAGTACGTACGCCACCCCACGATTGGTATTAAGGAATACACCCGTCATCCACGCGATTAATACACACTAATCAACCGGTAAAAGATAGTTAGGGAGTAAGGAAATCTAAGTAAACACATTTCTCTCCATATAAGTTTCACCACATTTTCATTTTCTGTTATTTTATTTTATTTGCATTCGTAGTAACTTGGGTTAGTTGACTAGCAACTAATTCCGCCCACTCTTTCAAACCCGAGATTTTACTTGCTTTCATAAAATTATAAAAATATAAAAAGAATCTTCTCTCACCCTTAGACCTATTAGAGTAGTTTTTCATACCTAACGAACACTATTCCCTGTGGAGAACGATCAATCCCCCGTACTTACCACTACACTATACTACATCGGTCAGGTACACTGCCTGGTGGGGTTGTAAGCCTCTTGAGATCCCTCGAGAGGTAAAACCTGTTGTAAGGTTGCAAAACCACGCATCAATTCTACGCCTTTAAAAGTTCAAGATACCAAACATTCTACTTAACCAAATTTAGATTACTAACCTACGTTTTGGCCAAAAATAAATGCTACATAGTACTATATTTTTGGTCAATAAGAGTAAACATATAATTATATAGTTCGTCATAAATACTAAAGGCTATTCTCTAATCATTAAAACTATATATTTAAGTTAAGGGTTAAAGACTTAGGGTGCGTTTGGTTGAGGTATATGGGAATGGAAGTATGGGAGTCAAAGTGATACATATTATTTGTTATGAGGCAATGATGGTATCAAACCCATATCACCTACCAAAATTGAGAGGAGGGAATATGGGTGTTTATGAATCTATCATTCATCCTATCATTTTATCTTTTTAAAACAAATAATTATTTATCTTAAAATTGTCTCTCTCATACTCACAAAGTACAAATTTAATTTAAAATTAGCCCCACCACTATATAATCTTCCACTCTAAAAATTTATTTATTATTATTTAAATGAACCCACTAATCTTTGATACCATGCCTAAAAAAACAAACCAAACACAATTAATGAAACTCATACTGAATCTCATACATTCTTTATATTAAAGGCATACCTATAGTGATTCCACGTAGCAAACCAAACGCACCCTTAAATTACTAACGTACTTTACAAAATTTCTAAATATGGGTAATATAATTTATAAAATGCCATTATCACCATCCAAACTTTTAATTTTTTTCAAAAGTAATAAACGTTCTCAAAGGTAACCGGTTAAAGCCGGTTACCAAGTACAAAATCCGCCACCTCACCATGTAAACCAATCATTTTTTTTAACAATTACACATTTACATATCACTTAATATAGTTTACACATCATTTTATTTTTTCCACCTCATGTTTTTGCCCCCCCCCCCAAAATTAAAACCCGTACATAACCTGATCATTAACGCACATACACATACCGCACACACTTTTTCCCTAAAATTCTCTCAAACCCTAAATATCCATTAACCTTAATTCACAAACAATGAAGTCCAATAAGGGTAAAACCTACAAATTACCAACATACTTACAATTTTGTCCTAGATTGATTAACCAACTAATTTATTACCGTATTTAACCAAAATTTTGAAAGTTGTGTTTTAATCTTAACCTTTTTGCCATTGGACATATTCCACGTAGATTTTTTTATTTATTCCAATCATAATTTCATGTCATTTAATAACCCTAAACTCTTATCAGCTGTCTATATAAATACCCAAAGTCAACACTTAAACTCTTCACTTACCTTTACTTCACTTACACACACCCTTTGATCTGTGAAACGCTAATGTCAAAATTGATGTGAGTTTTGAACATTCCGTACGCAATGACGAAAGGTATACATATTATTTATGTGATTGTACTTTATTTAATTATCAATTTGTAAAAACCCTAACTTTACTGTGAATCTTTATCACGATGGTGTATTTGTTCCTAGCCCATTGAGATACCTTCAAGGTGATGTAAAACAGATTAAAGATATTGATTTTGAAGGTATGTCTTATGAGGATCTTACTGAAATTGTTAAGAGATTAGTTCTGGGTCTTGTTAAAAGATTGTATTATTACAAAACTGGATATAAACTAAGCTTAGGTATAAAAGAGTTAAAATCAGATAGTGATGTTGCTAAGTTTTTGAAGCTTGGTTATGATAATGGGTTTATGGTAGATTTATATGTAGAACACTATGATTATGATGTTATAGACTATCTGAATTATGAGACTGTACAAGTAGATAGTGAGCCAAGTTCTGATGAGTACACTAGTGATGATGGTCATGAGGAAATAGACTGTGTAGATTTTTTTTAACACTGGTGAAGAAGATGTAGTAATTAAACACCTGGCCGCACATGATGAGTTCCTAAACAGGCTTTGTTCTAATAGGGGTCTGTTTAGAGGTTATGTACCCAACCCAACTTCTACTTTACCTAACCTCCGAGAAGAAGATCCTGATGCTAGTAGAATAGACCCTATGTAAGATATGCATACTTGGATTTGATGTTAGATGGATTCTAGAGAGAGAGTGAGATAAGAGATTAGGAGTTCTAGAGAGAGAGAATGAAAGAAAAATTTGTTGAATGATTAAGAGCTCCAACCCTTCCCAAGTGTGGGAAGGGGTATTTATACTACAAGATTTAGGTGCCCCTAGCGGGCTATAGAGTGAGCTGACAGTGGGTAAAGACCCGACCCACTCCACAAATACTAATATATCTACACTAATACTATTAATACTAATAATCCTACGAGCTACATAAATGCTAAACAGATACTCGGGGTGACCGAGTCTTCACATGAATATTTATATTCCTAACAATCTCCCCCTAAGGGAGGTCACCCCGGAAATAATATTTTGAATTCTAGCATTCTATCACATGACTGTAACTTCCTAGCTCGTAGTCTTTGATTCTTCAAATTCATTACTCTTTGTACATTCAGTAGTGATCTTTTGATGACCGTTCTTCTGTCTTGGATGATCTTTGGTGATTCTTTGATGTCATCATCCAACGTATGTCTCCAGGTCATCTTTTAGCAGTATGTCTCCATGTGATGTGGTACTCTTTGAGCCGACATGCTCACACTATTCTGGGTCATGAGTTTCAGCATCAGAGTTTGCAGAAGCAGTGTTGAAGGTCTTTTAGTTTATCATGACTTCTTTGAATACGATGACGGTGTAGTATGGGCATGTGGTGATGGATTGGCATCTTTTCGGCAATCAGCTGCAACCGTCAGGTATTCCTGCGTACGACAGTTAGCAATAAAACGTCTGGTACTTACAGGTTCGGACTTCGAGATTGTTAACAGCATAGTGTGAAAACTCTCTCTAATCCTTACCAAGGCCGTTCCTAAATCGAAAACCCACAGAGGGCTTACAAAATCTACCGTAGTAAATCAACGATTAGGTGAGTCGCTGGAGTTCACTCCACGACTGTAGACCGTTTGAAACCGTCGCGACCACTAAGCGTAATCCACAAGGAATTACCGAAGTGACCTGCTTTCAGGGCTGTTTGATGTTGACCCTGGCAGGAATTTCCATTCAATCACTAAGAATTACATTTGTAAATTCCCTCATAAATGTTCTGGAAGATTGCTAAGATCTGCGTAGGACTCATAAGTTTACAACTAGTGTCCTTAATGTTGAACAACCAGTGTAGAAGTAACATGTGTTCCTATGAGATCTTATGATGCATCTCGTGGCTCTAGACTCGATAAGTGAAATTTTGGTAGTCGGAGACTGGAGCGGTGTCTCCTGTTTCAATATGAACATAACTCGTAATGAGCGGTCGATAGATTATGAAGGGTTCCCCGTGAGAATGAAACAAGTCCTTTTAAGAGAACTTGAGTGGCTTAGAAGGTTTAGTGCAGTGCGTCATTGGGTCCATGACGTCTTGTCTTCAATACCGGCGTCACCTTAGTTGTTGGTCCCTTAACACGCTTAGATTTAACTAGAAAGTTAATCTATTTGTGTTTATGACTAATACAATGTAATGATTACTTCTAACAGTTAATGAAACGTTAATATAAAACACACAGTATTTTCAACGTTTAAATTCTTATTAGAAATGAATCAAAGAATCTATTACCCAAAGAGTTTTGCGGAATAAACACTTTGGGATTGAATAGACAAGGTATGGGTTGTCTCCTATCTAAACTCAATGCTATGCTTGAGTGGTAACAATATGCCTCACTGAGCTATCTCAGGGACTGGTTACTCTTTGTAGGAGAGAAGTTGTTTTGCAAAAGTCTAAGGCTTTCAATGTACAAAACACACTCAACTTCTCTCCTTCTGAACCTATTTATACACAAGTATAAAAGTGTAAAAGTGATCAAAAATACTTCAACTTGTTGAGGAAGCGTGTCTGACAATTACAACAGTAATTGTCATTTCCAAGAACCAATAGGAATGGACTAAAAAGTCTTTAGGAGTGTTTGGTCTGACACTCCATGACTTTTAGCCGTCTTTGGGAAGGTTGGTATCTGACAAGATAAGAGTGTTTGGTCTGACATTCTTATCTTCTCAAATACTTCCCACTTATTCCCGCCTTTATTTCAGGCGTTGGTTTCTTCAGTCTTCAATCACTTATTGTTGTTGAGGAGACTGGGGTTCAGTGAGTTCTTGTCCAACACTCACTGAACCATCATCTTCTTCTTTGGCTTAAGTCCTACTCAGGGAGTACCGCCTACCTGAGTAGTGAATCCTTCTTCTTGAATTCGCCTTAAGCATCCTGAAGATGACTCACTGAGTGACTGTTCACTGAGTGACTTAAATTGTTCTCAGTTTAATTAACACTTAGTTAATTTGTGTCCAAATCTTGTTTTAAGTATTCTTGGGTACTGATGGACCCAACATTAGTAACAACCAGTAGCATATGAATTGAACCCAGTTTCTGCCCTAAGGTTGAATAATTTGGAGGGCTATTTCTTTTCACCCTTTCACATTACTTTTCTTTTTAATTATTCAACCCCTTCTTTCTCCTTTCTCATATTACTCCTTTTTCATAATCATACTTAAGGACTTTCTAATACTAAATATTTGGTATTGTCCTTAGGTAGATCCCTCCGGCTCAGGCGGATCATAGGACGGTTTTCCTAACCTTAGCCACCTTATAACTTCATGACTATCCTATGTTGCCGTCAACCAAATCCATGAAAAATCTCTCAAAGTGTTTATGATTATGAAAACACATTTTGCCAACACTTTGAGAGTTTTATACTTTTTAAATGCTCCCCCTTAACATGTGCTCGGATGATTATATTATAAATTTGCACATGTTGGGTGGAGTTTGCACTTTTTGAATTGATCCACTTTCAGTGAACATGACCGATTCGAGACACGCTTACATCACTAGTTAGACTAGCTTGAAATTATTACCCGGCCTGGTCAAGTCCACAGAAAGTTTCTCGAAAGGTACACTCTACTCAGACACGTCCTCTTCGAGACTCGCTTACATCACTGGTTAGACCAGCTTGAAATTATTACCCGGCCAGGACCTGTCCTTTCGATTAATGACAGTTTTTGTTTCATCAATCCAGTGGTGAAGTCTGAGTCGCGCTCACATGAGATGCCACATCATTTTTGTTATCACAAACCATTTGCTCCCCCTCAATATGTGCATCGATATGCGAAAGAGTTTAGCACATATAGGAGAGCTTACATTTAAGTCCAAAGAATCATATTTTCATCAGGTTTCATATTTAAATCACATTCTCTCCCCCGATCAAAAATTTCAAACCTTTTGAGATTTGTGATCCCAATTGATTTAAATAAGTTAGAAAATGTGGGAGAAAATGTGGTCAGATTTAATATATTCTGATGATGGAGCATGCAACTGCTCCCCCTCAATTTATGAGGGAGATTCACTACTTATCATGTACAAAGATAATCGTTATGACACAAATGATATTGACCTTTTTGCGCAGATGATGTGATCATCCGCTTCTCTGAGGGAGTCAGTGGTCAACATCAATTATCCATCCACCAACAAAACTTCCTAAGTATTGTAGATCCCCACTTGGTGAGACCAGAATAAGTATTGATTTGTTGAAATGAAGGTGGTGGTGGTGATGACAGTGTTGTTGTTGTTGTTGTTTCTGATGTTGTTGTTATGGTGAATTCAGAGCCAGTCAATAGAGTTTGAACATCTGATCAAGTGGTTAGAGCGGGAACTGGCACATTCATATTGGCCATGGAATCTGCATAAGAATATCAACACAGATATACATACATACAGATTCACTTTTCATTTATAGCTACCACATAGCAACTTGCCAACTCATAATACCATATTCATCTCATAATCAAACCATAGTCAGGAAATACATCAAACCGCTATCTAGCATGAAGAGCAATCAGCAATCATGAACATGGCAATTCACTCATATTTCAACATTCAACTCAGGATCGTAGGGACATGATTCTAACACGATAGCTACATACCTAAGCATATTCTGAGTGCACAAGCAATAAATCAACAACGATTCGACTAACACAAGTCAATCAACATTTGAAACTCATTCAGTTAAATCATACAAATGCCTGTGGAGTATTCAAGAACATCAATCACAATGGGTTTTCTAACTTCTTTTAGATTTTGAGTTTTAAAGTATTTAGGGGATTAAACGAGGATTCTAAAGTGACACAAATGGGCCTTCTAGTTACATAAAGCTAGGAAACTATATGCAAGTTGCACATAATGCCCTAATCTTTCTAACAACTAACTCAATTGGCCATTTGAGATAAAGTTTAGTATGTACCTCTTCAACAAATACCCCTATTAACTACAAAACCTTTTCTAACAATTATGAGATAACCACGAAACCCGTTTGATGATATAAAATTTGAACTCACTCTCCCCCTCAATTAATGACCCATTTTCTAGTTAAAGAGCTGTAGTCATTGATTGAGTGACAAATTTTATGCACAATCCAAGTCTGAAAGAATTTTCAACCAATACGTTACCACCATGTGTCTCTCAAATAATTTTCAGAAGAATCATAGAATGAAAACTATTTGTATAAAAGGAAGACTTCTCTTCTTAATCAGGAAATAATGCACTGAACCATACATTAAATCGAAGAAACATGGATGTAAAGTAATCCATGCCCGGGTGAACATCAACCAGTAGAAGGAACAGCCGTCTTTTTGGCGACGTGCCTTTCCCATTTTGAAACGCGGGTTGCTATATGAAGTAATAGCAAGCCATAATGACATGTTTTGATAAACCTTTTAAACTTCTGCTCGAGCTTCATTTAAAGACCCGTGTCATTAATGAATGACATTTCTAGGTCCGTAAATGTTATCGATAAACAGAAGACATGCCTAGAACAACTATTTTTGGTATTTTCTATTTTTCTGATTTTTATGGTTTTTTTCTTGGTTTTAATATTTTTCTATTTACAATTTTCTGGATTTATAATTTTCTATTTACAATTTTGGTATAAGATATGTACAAAATAAGTTACTCTATTTAAGACGATGTTGACATGAATACCGAAATAAGGATATCGTTCTGTACGTTGTAGAAGTCTGTAGTCAACATCTCTTAAACTTTCACCACCAAAGCTTTCGAGGCTCCTGAATAATAGACTGAACTCGAGCCATCTCAATTTGAAGCTTTGACAGCTTCCCCCTAAACCGAAAATCTTCCTTTGAGCAGTTTCAAAGCTCTCTTTCAAGCTTACGAAAGGTAAGTGTACAGCGAAAACCGTAGCAAACCACATCAAATATTGCTGCTCCTTTTAAGAATAATCATCGTGATTCTCCGTTCGGGGGATCATCAAATAGATCAGCAGTGAATCATCTCACACTTGAATAATTCTTCTCACATTACTTCCTACTGAAGACTGAAGGAATGCATACCGAAAGTATCCAGAGACCACTTCCCCCAAGTAGTTGAAGTGATGAAATCAGTCTCATTGTATGAAGCCCAAAAACCCAAAGTACACACTCAATCCCATTAATGAAGTCGAAAAAGTAACATCAAGATCAATTAACACCCAAAAACCCCCTTTTATCCCTTCAGGAAATTGCCATTGTGAACCTCTTTTATCATTGGAAACTGTTTCTTACATCTCTTCCCCCACGTAGTTGGAATAATACACCAAAAGCCACGAGTTAAGACACTGATTTTCTCTGCGGTCATGACATTTGTCTTCCCGGAATAACTTCAACTAAGAAGAAGTATAAAGTTCATCACGTGTACTCGTTGTGCATTCCGATGTATGTCTCCTTCCCCCTTGCTGGTTTTGATACCTCAGAATCAGCAACACATTTTACGCACATATACTTGAAATCTTGTGAGAAGAACAAACTTGGCTCAAATGTATCCTGTGAGAATCAACAGCTACCGAAACGCTCTCTGACTATCTTTATCAACCCTTATGTTCTGTCGGCTATTGCTGTGACCACTTGGTGAAGTAAACCCGATATACCAAACTTGAAACTGACGAGGAATTCCCCAAATTTGTTACTTAAGCTTGCACTGTTGTTGATTGAAGAACGATGCAGAAGAAAACCCCTAAGTACCCTTATACACTCAACAAAGAGCCAAACCAAGTACAACACCTCTTGAGACTCTCCACATCTGCATCTGCGTGTGACATAGAGCACTACAATGTAACTCCTTGAAGTGATAGCTATAACCCTTGAGAACTACAATGTAACTCCTTACATCGGGTATAACTAGATAATCCAAGTCCCAATCATAAATTTTAAGCACGAGCAAGTTATCTTTGAAAGTCATGCATCCAACCAACCTCGACTTCAAGATAAAATAAGATCACGCCTTTGTGAAAGTCAACTTCAATCTCAAATAAGGGATGCCAAATAAACTTCGTGATCACTTGACATTCAATGTCCAAAATCTTATCCGTTTTGACGTTTTAGCCGACATTTTCCTTTATGTTCTTGTGGATGATTTACAGAGTGCACATTGGGAGAAACAACAATCCGTGATGAAGGAGATTCTTCAGAACCTGGTTCTGGGAAAGGACTGCCAAAGAACGGATTATTATTCATGTGTGCAACTTCAATATCTTGAGAGTCATTATCAACACCTTGAGGAATAACTGGAGATTTGGTTTCTTGAGTAGTTTGAGTTGTACTTCTAGATGGTGCATCTTGATTAATGGAGATTGAAGAAGGTGAACCAGTTGAGTCAGCAGGAACCGGAGCAGGAGCTTCAGGAACTGGATGATCAACATTCGTAGGAGGTTGGAAGTATTCATCAAACCTCGATTGAACTAATAAATCCCAATCTTCCATTGTTAGTAGAACATTTGGTGTTGGAGGAACTAGGTATTCACGGCTCCTGAACTGATGTATTCAGGAGTCGTATGACCATTTCTCAATCATCAATCATCACGTGATTTATTCACCCTTCTCCCCCTCAAAAATTGCATATGACTGCCAACTGCAATTTTTGATTGAGTGAGTGAATAAGAACACCATTAACGGTAAGTAGATCCACTTGATAGCTGACAATCTGTTTATTCACCCTTCTCCCCCTCAAAAATTGCATATGACTACCATTTTTGATTGAGCGAGTGAATAAGAATACCATCAAAGGTAAGTAACTCCACTTGATGACTGACATTTAGTTTATTCACACTTCTCCCCCTCAAAAATTGCATTGGAGGTTGCAATTTTTGATAGAACAAATGAATAAGAATATATTCCAATGTACGTTGATCCACTTGATGACTGAATGAGCATGGGAAGAGCATGAAGCTTGTTGATGAGAATGGTCATAAACAAGAAGATTTCTCTTCTTCCGAAGATAAAGCGCACTTAAGCGTACACTTCTCTTTTCTCTGAAGAACGGGGCCTGAAGAGATGTCAGCAGACGCCATTATGTTGACATTGAGGCCCAAGGCTTGAACTGCAGTGTTCAAACGTCATTGTCGATGAAGAAACTGATGTGAACAGACGTCATATTCGATGAAGAACGAGGCTTGAACTGATGTGTTCAAACGTCATTATCGATGAAGATCAAGATTGAATTGCTTGAACCCCTGATTTATGAGATATCAGTCTTTTCGGCACCCAAACCATGAGTCTTTCCTTAATAGGAGTGAACGTTGTACCTGCATTTAAGTAAAGACTACCTGCACTGAAATTAAGGGATTGTTTGCATTTATATGGGTTAGTGATATCAACATCTTGACCATTTGGGGTTTCACTGTCAACCTTATCTTTGCAATCAGTGAACAGCTTACTAGTAGGTATCCATCTAAGACCAACAATCTTAAAAATTCTACCCGTCGGTATCCACCTAAGGCAAGATCTAGGAGTGTTTGGTTTCTCATGTACAGTGGAAGACTTGTTTAGAGAAGACCTTTGTCCTACAGCAATCTGCCTACCAGGTTTCTGAATATAACTCTTTGGTTCTACGGGCTTGTTGTTGTTTCTAGTCTTAGAGGATTGAACCTTAGCACGAGCATTCACTTCCTTCAGGAATGTTGTTATACAATCATCATGGTTTGCATTAAAAACACATTTCTGACAAGTTGAACACGCATAGTGTTTGGAGTCAGAAAAAGATCTAGAATTCTTAGAGTGATCTGCTACAGGAATTGCTTTAAATGATACGCAACTACTCTTAGAAGCAGGCAAAGTCCTAGTCTTTTCATGTGTGTTTTTCTTAGCATCCTTTAGGTTGTGAATCTGAACACTGTTTTTATGTCTAACATGTTCCTTTCGTGTCACAAGTGACACACGCTTTGAACTAATCCTAGAAGAACTAGATGCACTCATATGATGAGGTTTTTCAAGCGTATATTCCTTTTCATTAGGTCTAGACTGTGAAGTGACTGGTTTTGACAAAACTTGTTTCGAATCAACTTGGGAGGCAAACCGTGGTTTTGAAAGTTTTAGTCGTTCAGATCTAAACGCAGTCGGTTGTCTAACAACTGATTGGTTTCTAAGTGGTGGTTTCCCCAAGATTGATGGTTTTGCAAACTTAGTGCTCACACTATTTCCTGTCGATTTTCTCAACTCGTTTTTCAACGCTGCAATTGCAAAACCCTTTTCCTGAAGTTGAACTTTGAATTCATCATTTTTGGCAATCAAAGAGGTTGTTTGCTCTATAGTCTTAGTTTTTGCTTCTTTGATTGAGTCACACAGTTCATTGCAATGAATTTTCAAAGTCTCATTTTCATAAAGTAATTCAGCCACTTTATGTTCTAATTTAGCATTTTTTGTTGCATTAACATCATTGTCATGTTTAGCCTTAACTTCATTACACATATCACGCATCTCAGCAATACATTTTTTCAGGTTGTTGATCGTTAAGTTTTTGGCTTCTAGCTGAGCTTTCAAATCATTTATTATAAAGAATTCATGGAATTCAGGGAGTTCCGGATTTTTACATGGTAGCTTAGTTTGAAAACTTTCTTCCTTTTGTTGCATTGTGATTTCAAGAGAAATACAATGTTTTTCAAGCTGTAAAAATCCTTTTGAAAGTTCATTATAAACATCCTTTTTAACCATATCATTTGATTTGGGAAACTCAGCTGTAAGCTAAAAACTTGACGCATCATCATGTTCAGCATCCTGATCAATTTCTCCCCCTTATGATTCATATTTGTTGAATCAGAGGTGATATTGCTATCAGTTTTTTCCAATAGATATGTGTCATAAGTTGTTATAGTTTGATCAGTATGTTGTTGTTCATTAGAAAGAACATTATGTTGATCAGACAGATGTACCTCAGCAGATAGTACTTGGTGATTTACTGGACTAAGATCTGCATCTACACCATGTGTGATATCAGTTCCTGAGCTTTTGCTATCATCATGCTTATCTGACTCTGTCCCGTTTTTCATATGTTGTGCCCTTTCATTATTGAACCCCTTAATATTACTCAAAAGTTGGAGTAATGTAACTCTGAACACGTCAACCTTGGTTCCAGTGTAGTTAGCAAAACACTTTTCGTCATTTCACTGTCATAATCATAATCCTCAGTGTATTGCGAATCAATGAACACTTGGAGTTGGTTGTTGATCACCCAAAAGGCAGCCATGGATCTACCTTTAGAAAATTCTCCTTTGTCAAGTTGTTGTTCAAGTTGATCTAAGTACATAATCATTGTGACTGTGAAGTCCTGAACATCTTGACCAAAGAGTGTTGCGAAATTCCGTGTGTATCCTCCTAAGTATCCAGGTTTTTCAAAGAGAACCTTGAGATGTGAGTGAAGTAATCGAAAACATTCAATGCAACTTTCCTTTGCATTAGGCAACATTAGTGACTGATGAAGCTCTTTCTCTTGTGAATTCCAGCACACCAATTCCATATTAGCATTATCAGAATCACACACGTTTATTTGTTGTACAGGATTGGAAGTCTTATGTTTGTCATTTGTGTCGTACAACTTGAGTATCTCAGATATGAAAGAATCTGAAGTAGTAGACATGATGTAAACGTGCACGGGATTTTACAATTCTATGATTTAAACCGAGAAATAGATTCTTTCATGGGATTTTACAAAAATCAAGAATGAACCGTGAAATGATAATGATAATGTGATTGTGTGTTGAGGGTGATGATTGATTGTTAGACTTTGTGAACTGTTGTTTGATTTTGGTTGAAAGGGTTTAAGTGAATCCAAATAACCACCGTAGTTATATTCAATAAACTCGAAAATATCTAATAACTAGCACGGTAGTTATATCCAACGAACCCGAAAAATTTAACCCAAGATTAAAATTAATCTCGGATAATTGAAGCTCAATCGAAATCGTTGACCAAAATTGTATCACAAATATTTTATCTCAAATTCACAAACAAACACATTTGGCCATTTGAGATAAAACTTCAACAATAGCCAGCCCCCCAAAAAAAAACCTTAAACCAACAAAAATCGTCCTTATGTTATTGCACTATAATTTCAGCCCAAAGAAAGAAGAAAGAGAAGAAAAATCGTCCTTGTGTTATCTATTCCATAAACACTCAGTCCAATTTAACTTGGCCCAAGGACAGATTCGGTATAAGCCCAATTCATTAACAGTTAACCCTAATCTTTGTGTATAATAAACACACAAATCACACTTAGTCTAACCTTAGACTTAAACACGCCTCTTTCCTCTTCTTAACACTCACATCAGCCACACTTAATCAAATCAAATCTATCTCCTCGTGGTTATCACACGAATCTCACAAAACCCACTTGTGGATCCGACCTTACTTTCTTTCGGTTTGGCTCAAATGGAAAACCCAGGAAAAACACAAGATGTTTGCTCTTCAAGATCTTATGAAGGGTCTATGGTAATTGTTTTTGTTCATTTCTTTTAATTTTCGGACAGAAAGCAACAGAGATTCTTTCTTTTTCTTTGTTAATCAGTGATGAAATAAAGGTGAGGTCGAGTGGGTTTGTTGTTGTCGAGTGGGGAATATGTAATTAGGGTTGTTGAGATGATTTTAGGTTAGATGCTAGGGTTGTTGTTAGTGACCAAAGAGTGTGAAGTTGTAATTAATTTGGTCCTGTGGAATCAAAAAATTGATTTTGTTGTGAATCTGTTGTTGTAATTGTTATTGATTTTGGTGATTGTTAAAGTTGTAGTTGTGTTTAAACCGCTAAAGATATATCAAACCGCAAGACACTTTTAAGATATATCAAACCGCTAGAAATATATCAAACCGCAAGATATATCAAACTGCTAAAGATATATCAAACCGCAAGACACTTTTAACTCAGGCCAAACCGCAACTGCATATTGACAAACCGCAAGTCACTATCAGTAATTTTGTCCTTTTTACCAGTTTAAGCAAAAAACCAAATCGCAGGTTCCAACCAATGGCAAAACATAACAGCTTTTTTCCCTTTATGTGTTCAAACCGCAACAAAGTAATCAAATCGTAACAACAAAAAAAACCAAACCGCAGTCAAGAAATGAGGCAAACCACTACCAAGAACAACCCTTTAATCTTTCAAGACAAACCGCAACCAAGAACTTTAGCACGAGTCCAAGGAAAATAAGAGACGAGAAAATAATGAGTGCTCCTAAATGATGAAAACTACTCCAATCTTACAAACTTTCACAATCATTGAGCTTTTAAGTGAAATACTGTTCGAACAAAAAATTCAGATCTTTAAACTATTGAAGCCCAGAAACACAAGTAAATAGCAGAAACAATACTCGAACCAAATATGAAAAAGAAAAATGGTTTGAACAAAAACAAATTTAACTCGTTGAACCAGATTTAAGAATAAATGGTTCGAACAAACAATTATAAAAAGCGAGAAAAATAAAGACCACAAATCTAAGCACATACAATCAATCGAACCTAACCATGGCTCTTGATACCAATTGTAAGATATGCATACTTGGATTTGATGTTAGATGGATTCTAGAGAGAGAGTGAGATAAGAGATTGGGAGTTCTAGAGAGAGAGAATGAAAGAAAAATTTGTTGAATGATTAAGAGCTCCAACCCTTCCTAAGTGTGGGAAGGGGTATTTATACTACAAGATTTAGGTGCCCCTAGCGGGCTGTAGAGTGAGTAAAGACCCAACCCACTCCACAAATACTAATATATCTACACTAATACTATTAATACTAATAATCCTACGAGCTACATAAATGCTAAACAGATACTCGGGGTGACCGAGTCTTCACATGAATATTTATATTCCTAACACCCTATTTTTAAGGTATAGAAAGGTGTTGTTTATCCAGTTTCTAACCCTAACATACCTTGGAACCAGATGGAACCTGTACTAGGGATGAGGTATGAGGATCCAAAGCAGTTAAAATTAGCGTTGTGTAACTATGCAGTTGCACATGGATATCAACTCTGGTATATGAAAAATGATTGGAAGGCTTTGTTAGTTTTTTGTGGTAGAAATGTTGCTGAGGGTAGGTGTGCTGGGATAAAAGGTAATAAGGATAGGGTTTTAAACAAGAATAGGAAGAAAAAAGATGATACAGAACAGACATCTAAGAAGGGGAATGTTAAGAATGTTAGAACAAAAGGTGGATTAAAGAAGAAGTGTAAAGTCAATGACAAAGGTGAAGGTAGTAGTCAAGATCCTATTCTTAGTTCCACTAGAAGTCCAGGTAAAAAATGGACTAAGAAAATGATTGCTCAAGATAAAAAGTCACATTGTCCCTTTAGGTTGTGGGCATCTTGGATGAGTTCTGAAAACTCTTTCCAGATCAAGTCATTGATTTCTGAGCACAAATGTTCTAGGAATTACAATATTGGATCTATTGTTAACTATAGGTGGATAGCTACACAGTCTGCAAGAAAGATAATAAAAGATCTTTTTATTCCGTTGAGAACTATGAAAGAAGATACTAGGGTGAAGTATATGATTGATGTGAGTCTGGGACAATGCAAAAGAGCAAAACAATCATCTTTGTATGATCATGAAGGTGGTCTAATTGAACACTATAGGAAATTGTGGGGGTATAGACAAGCTATTCTTGATTCCAACCCAGGTTCCATTTGCAGATTGGATGTGGTAGAGACATCTGCTGGAAACACTTACTTCAAAAGGATATACATCTATTTTAAGGGTGTTAGGGATGGTTGGTTAGCTGGGTGCAGAAAGGTGATAAAACTAGATGGTTGCTTTTTGAAGCATTCTGATGCAGGATTTCTGACTAGGTTTTAATATTTATAAGTTCTCGTCTACCTATGGTCTACCTAATGCACTAACGGGCAGTGTACCCGGTTGTGTATAGTGTAGTTGTCGGTAAAGCCGAGGTCGTCCCAAGAGTTATGCGTGCAGATCTAATCTAAAGTTCTAATTGTCACTGGTTTTGAAAGGAGGTTTTATAATTTGATTAATTAAAATAAAGAAATGAAATGAAATAAAAGAAAATAAATGTGTACGAGATATTAGTAGAGAGAAACGTGCTAGCCTAATTACTAATCTTGTTATGCCATGATTACGTTTTCTAATTAAGGTTTTCTATCGCTTCATATGGGGATTTACGTCACTAGACTCAGTTGAGCAATTCACCTAGCATATCTTCCATAGCGTCCTATTCCGTAACCTAATGATTACGAGAGGTCGTGGGTTTACCCTAATGGAAGAGTCATTACGCACCGCTACAATCTAAGACTTATTCTACGGGGAGCCCGGCCTGTCGGAACTTAGACTCCCCCCTAACTTCTTAAGTACTTCTGCTTGGTAAGTGATTCTTTGGTCCAGTCTCACACAAGATAGTGGTGTCCTATGGTCAATTCTTACCACTATTTCGCAATCTACTTCACTAGGGTCCTATGGTCAATTCTCCCATGTCCTAGATATTACCAAGCATCCATACTACCGAAACAAAGGTTGTTGGGAACACGTTTTGTAATATTTCAAGTATTGGTCATTTATATAAATTAGGTTGCTCGTTATTTAAGGGCTTTATGGTAGATCAAAACCCACGGCTTATAAGAAGCCCATGGGCCATGTAGTTTAGAGTATAGTTTCTAGAAGATTAAGGAAAATGTTGCCCTAACATTTGCCTATAAATACTAGAGTCATGTAAGCATTATACTTGTTGGTTTGTTCTCTTTTGTACCGAAACTTTTCCTCTTTTACGTGTGAATGAATCAACCATTTCTCTTCATCTATTTCTCTCTTTCTATTATCTAGTTATTGTTATACGTGAGTTATATCTTGTGTTACGTTAATTCTAGGACCTAACAAGTGGTGTCACAAATAAACAAAGAAAGCATACATATAAAGCGAAATGAAAACGAGAAAACTAACTCATAGCAATAACAATTTCATAATTAGGCTAACACCAAAGGTGTTTAGCCGATCATATTAAAACATGCAGTAAATTCAATGTTTAACATTATAAATGAAGACATGAATTAAATACACAAATGTAATTTGAAATACTAAAACTTATGAATTAGGTAAGTGAATTCTCCCTTGGAAATGGCTTGTATGCTGCCGAATAACGTCCTTCTTCAAGCCCTAATTCGCCCTCTGGTTTTGTGTGGTGAAAAGATATGTAAAAATGCAGAATTAGGGCTGGTATTTATAGCCTCAACTAAGTTACGCCGTAACCACTAGGATTAGTTACGCCGTAACCTTTGAATCATGGACGATCTTATCCTCAGTGATGACTCTATGGTGGAACCTAGAGATAAGTTACGATCGTAGAACCTTCGTACATGGTTTTACGTCATAACCATGTGGATGGTTACGCCATAACTTATTTGGGTCACGAAATTCTTCTAACTCTTGGAGACATATATACGGCGTAACCCCTAAGTAGGTTACGAACGTAGAACCCTCGTACACAGGTTTACGCCGTAACCTTACAAGTGGTTACGTCATAACTTCTTGGACTACGAAAAATCTTCTAAGTCATTGAGAAATATATATGGCATAACTTTTGTATTAGTTATGCCGTAGCCTTGATCAGCGTTGACTTTGGTCATCTAGTATAAATCCTAGTTACGGCGTAAGTAGAGTATGGACTTATGCCGTAACTCTTGTCTGGTCAGCATACTCTTGTGTATTTTCATTAATAACCTTCCAAATCCGTGTCTCTTTGTTCCAATGCTCATTATTAACCTGAAAATGAAATATAAACGAATAGGAGTATATATTCCAATAAAATGACACAAATGATGAGCATATTAGGGGGAAATTGACACTAAAATATCAGGATTATTTGATGTTATCAAATATCGCCCCACTTGAACTCTACTTGCCCTCAAGTAGACCTTGTTAGAATCATTCTTAAAAAGATATCTCCCAAAAGACTTGGAAAATATGAGTTTAAAAACTTCCTATGCTAGAATTTATCAAAGCCGAACACCTCGCAAAATGGGAACAAAACACTCATACTCTCTCTAATCTAAGTGTCAATTTTGGGGTAGTCACTCATTGCACGGTCGTAGCATGTATTCTATCATAGGCTTGGCAATTACCACTGGAGCTAAGGTCAAGACAATCCTTAAAGGCAACGTTGGGTGAACAAATGTATAAGGCTATGGGTGAATTGTCATTACTAGCATACTATGGCGAAGGCGACAAAGACCATCGATACATGACCAAATCCATGGCCAAGACACCAATGACTGCTCACTCCCTCACCTAAGTATGGTTCATGACTAAAGGGTAGGATAAGACATGAGATTCACATAAATGGTGAAATATAAAAATAGACTAGCAAATAGTCTTAGCCTATAACCGAGTTGTCACCGCCCAACGTCGATCCATGGTCCAAGCTTCAAGACGCAAAAACCGGATCATGATGTAACAAGTTAGTGTGCTAATGTAGATGTAATATGGCGAGGTGCACACTAACTTGGTCTTCAACAAATAGTTGATGTAGATAAGCCACCAACTCTAATATTCAATCTTATGTGATCGAGGTAGGATCCTCGATTCTAGTCCAATAAGCTCAAATACTAAGGAATAGTGCTAATGATACTTGCACCATCCTTTATACAACAATATGAATAAATAAAAACTACTATTTTTTTTTTTTTTTTTATTATTTTTTTTTCATAACTAATATATACAAATAAAACATCCCCCCACTTGAGATGAATCATACATGAGGAATATGGGGTGTCTTCAATGATCTTCAAATATATCTTCAATGTAGGCGTGATTCCCGAATCTGTCTACCCAAACCTCAAACTTAAGCAAACGGTAACTTCCAGATCACAAACTAAGACTACACGGTAGGCTAAGGCGAATAGGTGTAACGAAACAAAATGGGGGAAGAAACTAAAAGAATGGCTCAAAAGGGTGTAACTAGGGGTATCTTGCACTAAAGGTGAGTGTAACAAAAAGGGTTTAACACGGGGGGTCGAAAAGTCGAGGTGACTAATTGATAAACACACACAATTAAACACATATGGGTTATTTGGTGTAAATCCTAAACTTTGCCTTCTCAAAATGTCTCTTCTAAATGTATCAAGCTAAATTGACACACTAATCGTCTATGGTCTCGAAATGATGTAAAAGCCAAGTTTTAAAGTTTACAAACTACCGGCACACTAAATATTTGGTGGATTTGAGTAATATGGGGAATCGGAAAGACTAAATCTCACCAAGGAAATCAAAGGTTATAGTTCGCTCGGCTAAGGTCTATTCTAGTTAGGTTAAGAAAAACATGTCGAAAGTTTAAAAATGGCATAATTTTTCAAAATAAACTAGAAAAATGGGCAAATAAGATTCAAATTATAATTCTACTCCCGTCCCCCCACTTGAAATGTACAGAGTCCCTTTTGTAAGCAAATAAGCAATAATAAAGGAGAAAATTAGAATTATAACAAGAACTCGCCTGAAATTTGCACTTGAAAATGATAGAAGGATAATGTTTGAGAAAACCTGCCTTCGCTTCGCCTAATGAGCAAACTTCAAATCCCTGAAATCACGTCACTACCCCACAAGCATAAATCTAAAAATAAAATCGTAACTCACTTTCGTAGGAATCACGGTTGCATTTAACGTATGCAACAAGCCTTTTAAACCACTTGGTGTCCTGAGTGGATGAGTGAAGTCTCGTAAGGGCTTACAGGGAACACACCCACAAAGTTCATTTAAAAAAAACTAATACATGGTTTAAGTATGTATGTTATTTAAGAATTAAAATTTTTCTGGTACAGGAGAAAGTTACGGCGTAAACTCATGAAGTGAGTGACGCTATAAGTAATGAAACCTGACAATAGTGCAGATATCTGACGATGGTTACGGCGTAACCTAAAGAGCAAGTTACGCCGTAAAAACTCTCTAAGACGAATTCCAGGAGTGAAAGACTCCATGGTGCGCTTCCAAGACGTCCTACTTTCTCTAATACCTGCACAAAGTCATAACAAAACAAACCAAACTAATCTACACTAATAAAAAGGGAAAAGAAAAGGATAATTCGGGTTGTCTCCTGAAAAAGCAATTTTGTTTATTTATGAGTATTTAAGTTAGACTCAAGGCCATGGCTCTTCAAGGTTCCTCGCTGAATCGCCCATCTGTATCTATTTCCGACTGCGTTCCTTTCCGTGGCCCCCAAAGCTACAAAGTTCCCTCTCCCCTTTGGATATATTGATAAAGGGAAGTAATGTTGCGTCTCTTGTGAAAAATTCGCCTTCACCAAATTGTCTCAAAATTGAATTTTGACTTGCTTACTTAAAGGAGCATTTTCAAAATTTACCTTGACCTAATCTTCAAATGATATACCAAAATATCCAATGTCACACATTTTATGCTCATTAAAGCATGCCCATTCATTTGTGAACCTTTTGAGCATATTTTCTTCCGGCGACTCCCCTCCATTACAATTTTTTAGAAAGGGATTGTAGGTAGGCCATGCTTTACTTACGCCTTTCTCGTTGACTATCACGGGCTTGCACTAGTGAACTGTCCATTCGACTTTCTCATTAAGGTTGGCACTCATGAAGTGTGTTCGGAACCATGTTTCTTTGACTTTCTCTTAGTCCTCAAAGTACCACCATACCCTAGCTTCCGTTTCCATTTTCCTAATCCTTATTGCTCCCCTACCATTGCATGGATCGACCAAGGTGTCGCACGTTGGCAAGGTTAATTTCTCATTGTCATCCCTAATAGTCATAGGCGCACAACAGTGTAGTTTACCAGTAGCAGTAACTGAAGCAATATTTTCGTTTCCTTCTTCCTCATCTGAATCGATCGAAAAAGATCCGTCTCCATTACTTTCCCAGAAGTTACATTCCTGTTCAAATCTTAAACACAAAGGAGTCTCATCGGTAAAAAGATCATTAGAAATATTAAGCATGTCCCATGGCTCCTCTTCAACCATGCTATCAGTCATAAACACATTAGCTACTTCCTCATTGGTTTGACATAAACCTCCATTCTTATCAAACACAACCCTATCGTTATTAATTTCTAACAAAATTTCTCTTTCAAAAACTTTAATTCGGGCTTGTGAAGTAGCAAGGAAGGGTTTTCCTAATATAATGTGTTCCATAGGCACATTTATCACCACAAAGTCGGTGGGGAATAATAATTTATCAATTTTAATTAACACATTTTCAACAATCCCTACCGGATTTGTCCTAGTCATGTCAGCTATTTCAATCATTAATTTGGTTTTCTTAATATTTGTTAGTGCAAGATTCTAAAATAGCGATATTGGCATAACATTAACTCTAGACCCCAAATCGGCTAATGCCGTTATACCCAAATCGCCAATGGTGCAAGGAAGAGTGAAGCTTTCCGAGCTAAACTCCTTTTCTGGTAATTGGCATACCATAGTTCCTTAAGCTTCGTCCTGCAAAAAGGAAACCCCACGAGTTTGATCTGTATCATGATGGTTTTCGCAGGAGTTTTTTATCTCTTTTTCAGCAAATATAGCTTTGCACGATCCCATGGTCGTCTTGCTTACTTCCATCACATTCTTCTCACGGATGTCGTCAGCTAACTTTCCTATCATGGCTTCAAGGTTTTTGAGAGATTCATCATGATTAATTAGGCTCTTGTTAGTGGTCTCTTGAAAACTTTTCAACCATGCATCTTGTTCATTCTGCTTCTTGGTGGAGTCCTCTAGATACTTATTGATGATATCCTCAAGATTGGATTTTCTTTCTCCATAAGGTGCTCTATTATACCCAGGTGGCCCCACGTGATATCCATTGCTATTGTTCCCTTGAAAAGGTCTTCCTTCTCCATACTTGACCTCTTCAGTTTTCTTTTCTTCCTTCAATGGGCAGTCTTTAGCAAGGTGAGCTCCTTTGCAAGTTTCGCATCCTACTTGAATATCATGCACATTTTATTTTAGCTTCTTCATATCCCTGCCAAGACTTTCAATTTTGTTAGTAATAACAGCAATACCGTCCAAAATTCCACCCATGCTTCTACTGCTACCCCCATCATGCCATTTTTAAGAATGGCCAGCCTTGTCTTCTATAGCTTTGAGAGCTTGAATAGGAGTCATCCCTGGGATCAGCCCCTGAGAGTCAAGCATTTGCCTCGTGGAAATGTTGATTCCCTTATAGAAGATGTTGACCACTTGTTGCTTGTTAAGGTCATGAGTTGGGCACATGTAGAGGAGATCATTATACCTATCCCAAGCTTGGTACAATGTCTCATTACCATCTTGCTTGAAGTTATGGATATCTTCAAGCTGCTTTGCCGTCTTCGAAGGAGGGCAATCCCAAGTGTTGACAGTCCCCGCTGGCAATCTATCAACCCATCTCTTAGCGGCTCCAGTGAGTGTCATAGAAAACACTCGGAGCATGATCGCATTGTTGATCCCAGTTATGAACTTGATCGAATTCCTTAGCTTGTAAGGGTTAGTTATCTTAGATAAATCTAAAACAACTAAGTATAGAAACTGCCTTGAAATTTATCAAACACAATGCAGAATCTTGTATTTGATCTTAAGAAGAACTTTGTATTGAATGAAACAATAAACAAGAACACAAGTATATCAAACTAAACGCTTCAATATTATTAATTATAATACGAATACTCAACAGTATTAGGGTTTACAACCTTGAAGCAATAAGAAAAACGTATCGATCTCTATGCCCTAGGACCTCCTTTTATAGACTAAGGAGTCCTAGTCGGCTTACAATTACTTGCTATACAAGATAAATATTTAAAGAATATTTTCTATAATTATCTAACCGTCTATACAAGTTTATCTCATTAACAGTATAAACTAAATACTCTAGCAGTCTTAATTCTAACTCTAGCAGTTGTATTCTTGCAGCAGTTGTAACTCTGAACTAGCAGTAGTAACCTTCAGTCTAGCAGCAGTAACTACTTAGTGTATTTTCTTGAACATCTTCAGCATCATTAGCAGTTGTAAAATACACCAGCAGTAGTAATTAATATACCAGCAGTAGAAACATACTTAGAGCATTTTTCCTTTTATTCACCTGAGCAGTTGTAATCATATGAGCAGCAATATCTCTAAAACCCAACAATCCTCCCCTAAACTTGATATTTTCTCCTAAAATCATCAAGTTTCAATCATAGCTTGAATAAACACTAGGAGGATCCTTCCAAACATATTAATTCTGTTTCTTTGCTTTGGGTGTGAGAATTCTTTCCATCTTTTTAAGTAGCTGATATGCTGTATCATCATAAGCATACTGAAGTTGAATTCTGTTCTTTCCATACAACATTTGTTGAACAATGTCTTTCTGATATTGTAGAGGATAATCTTTCTCCATAGGCATGTAAATTGTCAGACCATGTGCATTCAGAAAATGAACTCCACAAGACTGATAGAGTTTCCAAGTCAAAACTGTATTATGTTTTAGTCTTCTCCATTCATCATCCTCATGGTGTGGTTCAAACGTCACCTTCAAATATCCCCATATGACTCTATCATATATTCTTTCTGGCCTGTTAGGCCCAAATTTATCCCTAAACAGCTTCCAAAGAGTCTCCAAATCCTCTCTATCAAAATGATGTATCATCTGTAGAAAACTAATAAATCTCACAGACCTTCCACCAACTCTCTTGATATCCCACCATGCTGTCTTTCCATGTATTCCTGAAGTAAAAACAATAATTGGAAGTTTGATCTTGAGAGGAACAACATCAATGACTTCTTCTTCATTAACCTTTGCAAGTTCAGTAAGTGCTTGCATTTTTGCTACATCATCTTCAACTTCAGCTTGCTCTGGCTCATTCTCTTCTTGCTCATTAACTTGCTCTTGCTCTGTTTCATCTACCTTATGCTTTTTAGTCACTTCAGAGTCCAACTTATCACCTGCTCTCTTAGAACTAGAGCTTCCTTGCACCTTTTCCACCACCATCTCTGTTTCCATAGGCACAAATGCACTTATCTCTCTTTTTGCACTATCATACATCTCTTGTATCTTGCCATCATCAAAATGAGTTAGAACATTCAGCTTCCATCCCTTCATGTTCTTCAGATAAGCACACATAACCTTTCTTCTTTGAGCTTTAGTGGGTGGTTTATTCTTCTTAGCCTCTAATCTTTGTGCAACATAAAATTTTCTCTTTTGTTCAAAGAAGTCTTTTAGCATCCTGGCCCTTTCATCAATGGAATACTGTTCTTGCTCTTCTTTTTGAAGCATTTGAGCAAGCTCCTAATCTGCATCACATTGGGCTCTTTCATCATCCCATTCTTCTATCAATGCTAATCTTTATGCTTCTTTTTCTACTTCAATTCTTCTTTTCTCAGCAATTATCTTATTTTCCTCAACAAACTCAACAGCCAAAGCTTCTGCAACCTCTGCATCATGCTTCATTTGAGCTGCTCTTGATAATGGTTTCACCACAGGCTCTTCAATAAGAATGCTCTTGCCTTTGCCCTGTGGTGGTGGTTGTGTAGCTTTTGTTGTTGTTGTTGTTGTTGTTGTTGTTGTTCTTGCAGAAGATGGTTCTTTTATCATAACTCCTTTGACTGGTGGCTTTGACTTCTTCAAATCAATCATAGCTTGAGCCAAAACAGTCTCATCATCCATCACATCTTCACTAGCAGCAGTAGAAACATCTTCTTTGTTAGCAGTTGTAATTTGTGGCTTAGTAGTAGAAACTTTTGTTGCAGTAGCAGAAACTGACTCACTAGCAGAAGTAACATGCTCACTAGCAGCAATATCCACCATAGTCTTTGCCACTTCAACAACCTCCAGAATTTCAATACTATGAGTTTCCACTACTTGTTCCTTCTGTTCTTCATCAACATTTTTAACCACTTCTTCCAAAACCACTTCATTACCCTCCATATCAGCAACCACAAACTCATTTACCTCATTCTCTACACCATTACCCATATCAGCATCAAATTCAGTATCCTCCCCTGCAATCATGCTCTCATCTCCCCCCTGTTTGGGAGCATCCTCTTTGAAAACCTTGAGAACATCTTCAGAACTAGAGAATTCCACCCTTTGAGCTGTACCCACCTTATGAAATCTTGTGAATGTATGTGCTCTTGACCTCTTTCTCCCTTCCAAATATTTAACTCTTGTCTTCAACCCTTTGATTTCAGCACCTTGAGAAGTTGTAAGTTGTTGGAGGTCAAGAACATCTTTTGACAATTTTGTACATTTAGCCATCAATTCCTTTATAAGTTCCATGCTGCCCTCATCACTTCGGAGTGTGTTACCTCTCCCGAGTGGTGAATCATTAGGCATAGCCTCAGACCTAGCCTGAGCATCTACACCCCCCATGTTTTCCGGTTGGCTGGGACCTTCACCTGAAGCAGTTCCATGGGAACTTGATTCATTAGAAGTTGCCTTGGATTGGGTCTTATTTATGTTACTACTGTCCTGCTCTGCATCTAAGCTAGTAGCAGTAGTAGCAGCCCTCACCAATCTGTTACCCCTCTCCTTATGCACAGCCTCATCTGCAACCATCCTGACACTAGCTTGAAGAAGCTCAGTGTCCTTATTTTGTGATTTCCTACGGTTATAGGTCTTTTTGGGTTGAGATGATGATACTAAAAGAGTGGGTGTGTGATGGGTTTCAGTTTGATTTCCTGAACCTTCACCCTAGTTTTGAGGTTGGATAAGATCCACCATATTAGAATATAAGGGTGTCTCTTTCCCAGAAGAATCTTTACCCACCCTTCTCATATTTGCAAACAGGTTCTTTGTGAGCAAGGGTGCATCAAAAGTTCTTTTGTGAACTTTCTTTTGAGAAAGTTGCTGATCTAAAAACCATTGCAAAAACCTTGGATATAGAAAATAGTTGTTTAATTTTTTCAAGTTCTTAACCAAATCTTACAAAATCGTTTTAGAAAAGTTAAACTTATGTCCTGTAGTTAGGCATATTACAGCAGAAGCCATATTAGTACCAAACTCATTCCAGCCAGTTGTTTTAGGGCTTAAACAATGTAGAAAGGTATGGATTAAGAATTTCCATTGAGATGACAAGAGTCCTTTGCAAAATTTCAAAAAGTCACTTTTCTTCTCATACCCCATTTTTGCAAGACCATCAAAAATTTTAGAATTTTCAAGACACTCTTCACCATTATCATCTGCTAGTTGAAGTGATTCTCTAACAGATGACTCAGTGAGAAATATTTCTTGGCCATCTACATTAGCATTTATCTGTACTTCTCCATCAATAGTTATGGCCTTACCAGTAGACCAAAACTGTTTGATGTGAGAAACGTATATAGTAGGATTCACAGTTAATGAAAACCTTTTAGGGTTAGCATTCAAGAAATCAATAATACATGTGAACCCTTCAGACTCTTTGGGTTTATCAAGAGAAGCAACCATGTTGTGACTCTCAGCAAATTGGCATGTCGACATTGTGAGTTAGGGTTTGTGATTTGGGGATTTTGAATTTAGATAATGAAAATGTGTTAGGGTTTGTGATTAGAGAGAATTATGAGTGCGTGAAATTGATTGAGTGATTCAATTGAGGATTTAAACCCTTAAGTGAAGAAGTTACAGAATTGTCCCTGCACTCTCAGACATAGCAGTATAAACCAAGCAGTAGTAAGTTTGGCTTAGCAACACTAACTGTTTCCTAGCAGTACTAAGTCTGTTTTCCTCTCCAAACAACTTAAAGTTCAGCACTCCAACACTTTTCATTGCTTATCCTGAAAAAGATTAGTCCAAAAACACCAAAATACAAACAAAAACACATTCTCCAAGAATCACATACTCAAATTATACTTAGCAGTTTTAATTTTAAGTAGCAGTATAAACTAGCAGTTCTAATTATAACTAGCAACACTAAGTTTACTTTAACAGTAGAAACAAGTTATTGATCTAATAACAGTACTAATCTTTACAAAACCTTACAAAAACACAAAGAGATAAGAATTTTCAAAGATTTAACATTCCAATATTGACAATTAAGAATTGAAATCTACACACATCAAAAGCTTTTGTGAGTAAATCTGCAAAATTATTGTCAGTATGGATTTTAACAATTTGAATTAACTTCTTTTCATAGCAATCTCTTATAAAATGATGCCTTATCTAAATATGCTTTATTTTTGAGTGATAGACAGGATTTCTAATTATGCACATAGTACTGCTATTATCAATAAATATTTTGGTATGCATAAAATTGTACCCATAATCCAACAATTAATTTTGAATCCAGAGCACTTGTCCACAGCAACTTGAAGCAGCCACATACTCAGCTTCTGTTGTGGAATTTGCAACCACTGTTTATTTCTTGCACTGCCATGAAATCAACCTGCAGCCTAGAAATTGACAACCTCCTGCTGTTGATTTTCTATCCAAGCTAGCTCCAGCATAATCACTATCAGTGTATGCAACCAGATCAAAAGGGAAATCTTTTGGATAACAAAGGCCCAATTTAGGTTGACCTTTCAAATATCTAAAAATTCTCTTCACAGCATTAAGATGTGAAACTTTTGGTGTAACTTGATATCTGGCATAGGTACACACTGCAAACATAATGTCAGGTCTTGAAGCTGTAAGATACATCAATGAGCCAATCATTGATCTGTATAAATGGACATCAACTTCTTCACCATCTTTGAGCTGGGGCTTGGAAGTTTCCATTGTTGTCTTTGCATGCTTCACATCAGTAAACCCAAACTTCTTCAAAATTTCAGCTACATACTTATCTTGACTGATAAATATGCCATTCTCCTTTTGCTTGACTTGTAACCCTAAGAAGAATGTGAGTTCACTCATAGAACTCATCTGAAATCTTTCATGCATAAGCTTCTCAAATTCAACACGTAACACCTTGTTTGTTGATCCAAAGATAATATCATCAACATAAACTTGAACTAGTAAGATATCATATTTGTGCCTTCTGATAAACAAAGTCTTGTCAATCTTCCCTCTACTAAAACCATTGTCCAAGAGATATTTTGACAATGTGTCATATAACGCTCTAGGAGCTTGATGTAAACTGTTGGGAATCAAATGTTCAGGACTTAGTACTGCTGGAAGAATTGCACTAACAGTACAAACTATTAGTGTATAACTGAAGACTGCTGAAGAAACAACCAAACAGTACAACCTGTCAAGTTAGTACTGCTAGTTGTAATGAAGGTACTGCTGCATGGATAACTGCTTTAGATGATATTGTAGAGGATAAGTATGGAATAGATCTTTTGTATATCACAATTAGTTAGAAATATACGGTAGAATACTTATCTTGTAAAGGACTCCTTAAGTCTATAAAAGGAGATCCTAGGTTAGATGTTTTAGATACATGTGAAAAGTACATCAGTCAAATACATTGTTAAGATTCAAGGTCATTGTAACCCTAGTGATATCAAGATCACTCATATTATTCTTTAATAATATTGAATCGTTTGGTGTTAAACTTTCTGTGTTCATACAAGCATTACTGTTTCATTTAACAAACAAATTCTTCTAAGTGTGGTTGAGTAGATTCTGCATATTTAACTACATAACCTCAAAGTATCTCAAACACATCATAAGGGAGTAACGTCCTAGGTGTTTTTACAATACTCTCAAGTGGTATCAGAGCCAGGTTGATACTATTGATTTAGAAGAGAAAGTAATGGACATGGAGACTACACAAACAAACATGGCTGCTAAATTGCCAATGCTGAAGCAAAACGAATTTGATATGTGGAGGCTTCGAATAGAACAGTACTTCCAAGTGCAAGACTATGCACTCTGGGAGATCATTGAAGAAGGAAACTCCTTTAAACCTTCCACATCTACATCCACAGTTAATGGTAAAGAAGAAACTGTTGTGCAAACCTCTCCAGTGACTGCAGAAGATAGGCTATAAAAGAAAAACGATGTCAAGGTTAGGAGCTTACTAATGATGACCATTCCTAATGATCAGCTCCTGAACTTTGGCAAATACATGGATGCAAAGTTCTTGTTTGAAGCAATCATTGCTAGGTATGGTAGCAATGAAGCCACCAAGAAGACCCAGAAGACTCTGTTAAAGCAGAACTTTGAAAACTTTACTGTAAACAGTAATGAGTCTTTGGATCACATGTTTAATAGGCTGCAAAAGATTGTTAGCCAACTTGCTGTTCTTGGTGTTGATATACCTCAGGAAGATCTTAACTCCAAGTTCTTGAGGAGTTTACCTGCAGAGTGGGCTATGCATGTGGTGGTCTGGAAGAACAAGCCAGACATTGATACTATGAGCCTCAATGACTTATATAGCAACTTCAAGATTGTTGAGCAGGATGTGAAGAAGGCTGGAGGTACTAGTTCAAGCACTGGGAACATGGCTTTTGTGTCATCTCCCAGTAGTTCAAGTCCAGTTGAAGAAAAGGTTGCTGTAGAAGTTAGTACTGCTAACCCTAGTGTTAGTACTGCTAGTTCATCAAGTAGTACTACTGGTATCCTGAATGATACAACCTATTGTGCATTCCTAACAAGCCAGAATGATGGGTCAATGCTGACACATGAAGACCTCCAGGAGATTAATGATGATGATTTAGAGGAGATGGATCTCAAGTGGCATATTTCACTTCGTAGCATGAGGGCTAAGAAATGCTACCAAAGAACTGGCAAGAAAATCACCATCAGCAGCAATGATACTGTCGGTTTTGACAAGTCCAAGGTAAAATGTTACAACTGTCACAAGTTGGGGCATTTTTCAAGGGAATGCAGGAGACCTAGGCAGCAGGATAGCAGGGGCAATGGTTATAGAAGCAAGCCCAAGGCAGTGGAAGATGCTGAGCCAACCTCAAAGGCTATGGTGGCTATTGATAAACTAGGCTTTGATTGGAGTTTCATGGCAGATGATGAGGAAGCACCTACTGAGATGGCACTTATGGCCTTCTCTGACTCTGAGGTACAATCTGCTAAAAGTTGTTCTAAAACATGCACTGTTCTAAAAGAATATGAAACCTTAAAGAAACACTATGATGAGCAGAGGATTGAATTAAACAAAACTAATTACAATTTGTCTAATCATGAGAGAGGTTTAGCAGTCCTAGAGGAACAAATAGTGCATTATAAGAACAATGAGTATGCTTTTGCTGAGGATATAGCTGTTCTAAAGAGAGATTTGTCATTTAAGAATGCTGAGATAAATTTGCTAAAAGCTGAATTAGATAGAATTACTAAGGCAAAAGATAATATCCAGTTAACTGTAGACACTTTGGAATATGTATCAAAAGGTGTGAACAAAATCATAGAGTATCAAATAGTTAATAAGGCTAAGTCTGGGTTGGGGTATAAACATGTCCCCCTCCTCACAGAGGAGTGCCTGCACCCCCAGGAATAGACCTAGAGCATACAAGTTTACCTGAGTTTCAACAACCTAAGTTAGAGTATGGTTGTAATCCAAAAGAGAATGTAATTGCTGATAAACCTGTAGAAAGTAGTGAGCCTTTTGAAAGTGCAAGTGACACCTCTCTTGCTGAGGATAAGGTGTCCTCTAATAGGAATTCAGATGCTCCAACTATTGAGGATTAGACATCTGATGATGATGAAAATCAGGTTGAAGTTAAACCTGATGTGGTAAAGGTAGAAGGAACAAATGTTCCTAAGGTGGTTAATAATGAAACTGTTAAGCCTAAATCAAATGTCAAACCAGTTAGGAAAACAGTTAGGTACTGTGAGAAGTATAGGTCCACAGATAAGCCAAAGGGTAACCAGAGGAACTGGAATAACCTCAAGTCCAACCAACTAGGTGAAGACTTTGTTATGTATAACAAGGCTTGCTTTGCTTGTGGTAGCTTTGACCATCTAGAGGCTTTTTGTAATAACCATCAGGATAGAAAGATGGTTATTGGAAACAACAGGGTATCTGGGAACACATGTCAAAAGGTGATCAGGTCTCAAATTCACCCTAATGCTAATAGAATGTCACCCAGAACACTTTTAATGAAGTCTGGCCCAAAACCAATTAGTACTGCTCGACCCGCAGTTAGTACTGCCAGACCTTTTAAAACTGTTTACCCTAGACCAGCAGTTTCAAGTGCAAAATCAACTTTCAAAGATGCACAACAAACTGTTAAAAGGCCTTTTCAAAAGAAAGCAGTGATGTGTCGTTGCGGTTTAGCAGTTTTAATGCCTACTCAAGTTTTAAATTTATATTTAGCCGACTTATCAATAACACACACACTTAACGAGCAGTGTACCCGGTCAGTATGAATATAATGGTAAGTAGAGTGTCGATCACTAAGAGGGGAACGTATTATCTCGTTATTCTAATCAGTATTTTAATATCCTAACGCAAGGGGGTTTCAGCCTGAGAGACTGGCACGATTTGTTTGCAATTAAATAATAAAATAAACCAATAGGCACGAATCAACAAGTAGCACACACGTACACAGATAAATACTCGAGACAATAAGAGGGCTGTCCTTATGATTAAGTAGATTGTCACTTGTTTTATTGATAGCTTTATATGAAGTGTATGTAGTTAACCCTTTCTCGTTGGTCCTATTCTTATCGGCGAGTAAACCCTTAATGATTACTTATGTCTAAAAGTTATTCCTAAGTGATCAATTTAGTAATAACCGTGGGAGCCACATTATTTTCCGCAGTCAAATGCCCGCAAGCCACTAATAAACACAGAGGTTATCAATGCACTAATAAGTAGTAACCAAAGACATCAACATATAAACTTTAATTGATGGGAAAGCAAGTATTAAAGGGAGTGCAATCTTTCGTTGTCACATTACACAAGCCACCAATCCTGATGAATTAAAGTTTGCTAACACAATAAAACAAAACTACTTAATGAATTAAACACATGCAGCACCTTCTTACAGCTCTTGTATCTTTGTTTGGTGTGTCTTGTGCTGCCTCCTTGACTGAATTCGTCCTAGGGTTCTGCTGCTTCGGTCTTCGAATCTAATATATTGCTCTCGAAATTCGTCTGGTCTTGGGGTATTTATAGTTTCTGTCTGAGGGAAGATGCGACGCATCTATTAAGTAGATGCGGCGCATTGACTTAACTTCGCGTGGGGTCCAAGATTATAATATTCAGGAATATTCGTACACCGCCAGAAGATGCGGCGTAACTCCATGATTAGATGCGGCGCATGTCCTCTTGTATCTTGGATCGTATCTGGTGATATCTTGATAGAGATGCGCCGTATGTAATGAGTGAGATGCGGCGCATCTGGAGCAGATTAGTCTTGATCTTCTTCATTTCAGTAGACTCTTAACTTCTTGCATGTTTTGCTCCATAATCAGTCCAAAATCGCTAAGTTTCACCAAATGCTTGTTTTTACCTGAGAATTACAAAAGTAAACGATTAAGTATAAATCCTCATACATAATATAGTAAAACAAGTCAAATTAATAGGATAAATGATAGTAATAAAATGTACTTATTTGAGTTCATCAAATATCCCTCCACTTGAACTTTACTTGTCCCCAAGTAAACCTTAGAATTTCTCTTATGAAAATGTATCCTAAAAGATGTTAGGATTTATTTTTATATTTAAGCATGTATTCGTTTATTTCATAATCACACAACTAAACACTTAACGAATTAGAAGTAAAGTAAAATAAGTTGATAAAAGCAAATCTAATCGTTTAACTGTCCAGTCGTGACGAATATTCTATCATAAGCTTGGCAAGTATACACATCTCCTCCACTAAAGCTAAGGAATAACCAGTCTAAAGCGGTAAAAAGGGTTTGTAGGCTTAAGGGTTAATTATTCTTGATCACTATCGATCTCAAATTCCAGAAAAGGCGACAAAATCACAAATACATGATCGAATCCACGACCACGATACTTGCAATTGCTCAAATCCTTAACTCGAATAGGCTAAAGATAGGTCCAAACTTCACCAATAATAATATATCAAAAAGGGCGACAAAATCATAAATACATAATCGAATCCACGACTACGATACTTAAGATTGCTCAAATCCCTAATCTCAATAAATCAAAGGTTTGGTTGGATAAAGAATAATAAAGGGCATGGATAACATTTGGGATATAAATTGGTGTGAAATGAAAAATAAACAAAACAAATAAATTAAAATCCTAAGTGTGGTTAATCACTATCCCAACCATCCCATGAATAAGACTCATATCATTGAATAACTCACGCTTTAACACTTGAAACACACGCTTTAGGTAGACACGAATTATACTCAACAAGATCTTAATCAAAGAATAAACCTTAATTGGCGTTCCCATAACTGCCAATTCCCATTCAATCCATAGATATAGTACAACAAATAGTGGTGATATCGACCACTTAATACAAAACTTTACATAAGTTGGTTAAAACAAACTTCCAACTTTTCTTTCTTTCTTTTTCTTTTCTTATATTTTTCGATTTTTTTTTTCCAAACATAGACATAGATGTGTAAAATTTCACCACATCACTATAATGATAATTCTGGATAATTTTTCCATACTTTTCATACTTCAGAAATAACGGTAATAGTGAAAGTAGTAAACACACGAAAAATAAACTCAAAGATATACAATATTTACTTTCACTCCAATTGCATTGTGCAATTTCCCGACCTAACCAAAGATAATGAATTACGCACGCGAACACAGGTAATGTAAGGAAACACACTTTGCCTATAGCAATTAACCAACCACGGATTCTAATCTACAGGGTAGGCTAAGGTGTAAGGGTGTAACGAAACATTTTAAACATAGGTGTAAGAAACGAAAGGAATGGCTCTGAGTGTTTTTTCTAGGGGTATCTTACTCTAAAAATGAGAGTAACAAAAGGGTTTATACGGGGGTTAACTAACCAGTGTAGTATGTTAATAACACATAACATATAATAGGCTATTTGGGTGTAATCCTAGAATTTTACCAATTTAGATAAGTCATTCCAATTATATAAATATAATACTTATTATGGTGGTCTCGAATAGTATACAAGCCAAGTTCTAAAGTTTACAAGTCACCGGCACACTCATAGATTTGTGAATTTTGAAAAATCACAATTTTTGAAAATAACGTCATGTGTGCAGCTATGCAACTTAGATCTTAAACAAAAACATGCTAAAAATTTTTAAGTTTGATATATTAAGCACATTTTAAGCATAATTTTTGAAAAAGTTTAGGACAAGTAATTGTTAAGTGTTCTAATTCTCCAATCCCCCTACTTAAGTTAAACAACGTCCTCGTTGTTTGTATAAAAGGTTAAAAACTGGAAAATAAAAGAATTAGAACAGGAAAACTCCCCTGAGATTTGCTCGGTATGATCCTCCATTTGATAAGAGCAAAAATCATCTTTCTTGTGGATGAGAACGTTAAAGCTTCATACTTGATGTATCCACAGGAAATCCAGGAAACTATAATACCACCAACACTTTAAAACACACCTAAGATAAGAAAGGTTCAAACTTGCATAATACATTAGTAGTTAGGAAAAATAAAACTAAAAAATTAAAACTGAAAATCATCAGGTCAGTCGATGCGCCGTATCTTATGGAAGAAGATACGCCGTATCGAGCCTGGAATAAATACGGATCAGAATAAAGATGCGCCGCATCCTTAACCAGGGATGCGCCGCATTAAAATAAACTGATAAATAGTTTTAAAGTCGAAAATAAAAATGCAGAAAAATTAAAATAAGATATGACCATTGCAGGAGATGCGTCGCATCTCAGGATTGAGATGCGCCGTATCCTCATGCGGGCCTGACTGACTCGACACAGAAAACAGAATAATAAAAATTCTCCGGGTTGTCTCCCGATAAGCACTTGTCTTTATTCCAGAGTCTTCAAGTTAGACTCACGTTCAACTCTTTAATATCGATCATTGAAGGAGTCGAAAACATCGCGCTCCTTCATCGCCAATTCAGTAATATTGAACACTCCTTGCTCGTCCTTAATTTCCACGCCGTTCTTCTTTAATATCTGCATAAACAAAGTCCTGTCCCTTTCGGGCAGAGATGACAAAATGATAGACGGGAAATTCTTATTATCATATAGGCACAAATAAGCAAGGTGGGGTGGTAGTTCAATAAACACATCATTATTCAAATTCGTTTTCTCAACTATTCTCCTACGTTTATTAATTACTACACAATCATACCACTCATCATCAGAATCATTAACAACATTGCGTCTAAGTTCGGTAGGTACATTAAGGTCAATGAATTCCTCAAAGTTCTCATGATTAGGATTAGTTGAGTTGTTTTGAATCAATTTTTCTCCCATAAGTCTAGCTTCAAGATCGAGGTCCATACGCTCTCTTAATCCTAGCACATAAACACCTCTAATTATGCTTTTAACCGGATCTTGGCACTTATAGACTAGTTTATTATTCCCTACCCTTAATGAGATTTTTCTCTTAAACACATCAATCTTAGCATGGGCAGTAGACAAGAAAGGTCTTCCGAGGATTAAAGGAATCTTAACATCCTCGGGCATGTCTAGTATAACAAAGTCTACGGGAAAAATAAACTGCTCAATCTTAACTAGCACATTATTAGCAATCCCTTCAGGTCGTTTTACCGTTTTATCAGCCAATTCAATAAGTAACTTAGTTGGTGCTAATTTTCCTAGTCCTAGGGTAGCGAATGTCTTAAGAGGCATAACACTAACACTAGCTCCTAAGTCAGCTAACACATTATTGAAAGATATATTATTAATAGAACAAGGTAGAGTAAAACTTCCTGGGTCTCTTTCTTTATGAGGCAAGGCATTTGAGTCGGTTGCAGGGCTCTCTTCTTTCATTGTTGCCTTGATCTCCTCTTCAATCTTTGTCTTCTCTTTTAGTAGTCTCCTTAAGCTGATTGAAGAATTAAAGAAAAATTCGGGTCTTGCACCATCATTACCATTCATCGATCTTCTAGGTATATTAGGAGTGACTTCTTCAGTGGTGCTTATGGCCTTGACATGATCTCTTGGGTTGGTTTCAGTTGAGCTCGGTAAACTTCCATATCCCCTTTCTTGAAGAACTTTGCTCATTTGACCAATTTGTTGTTCCAATGCTTTGATCGAAGCTCCTTGATTTCTTGTAGCAGTGTCCGTTGAAGCTCGAATTTCTTTGATCATAGCAGTATTCTCTTCATGTCTTTTAGCAGCATCGGTTATAATTTGCTTTAAAGTATCATCTAAAGTCTGCCTCCTTTCTTGATAAGCGGGATTGAAGTTGTTCCTTTGATATAATCCCGGTGTAGCTTCCCTAAATCTCCCCGAAGGTCGGAATGGTTGTCCAAATTGGGTGTAATATGCTTCTTCAAACGTCTCACTTTCATTCTTATTCGGGCAATCTTTAGTGTAGTGAGGTCCTTCGCACTTTTCACATCCAACTTGGGCAGCATACGCTCTTTCATCACGCTTCTTCATTTCTCTACTAATTTTATCCAATTGAGCTTGAATAGCAGCAATCCCGTCAAAATTAGTGCTGCTCTTAGATCTAGTAGAGGTCCCATCGTGCCGTTTTTGAGAATGATCGGCAGCTTCTTGGATTGCTTTCCTAGCATTAGTTGCACTCATTTGAGGTACAGCTCCCTTAGCATCCAAAATCTGTCTTGTAGGCACGTCCAATCCTTGATAAAACAATATTATCTCCTGCATAGGGGTTAGATAGTGTTGAGGACATTTTACCAATAAATCTTTAAATCGTTCCCAAGCTTGATAAAGAGTTTCATCAGGCTCTTGCTTGAAACTATTGATAGCCTCCATCTTTTTAGCAGTCTTAGCAGGTGGACAATATCTCTTCAGGAATTTGCTCTTCAAATCTCCCCATGTAGTGATTGAACTCGCAGGTTCATTCCTTAGCCACTTGTTAGCAGCTCCTTTTAGTGAGAGTGGAAAGATTCTTAGCATGATTTGATCGTCAGTCACTCCTTCTGAAGTAAACAAATCTGCAATCTCCAGGACCTTTTCAACATCCTCATTAGCATCCTCATGTTCCGTCCCACTGAAAGCATTCTCTCTTAGTTCCTTGAGAAACTGACCCTTCAATTCAAATTTTGACTTATCATCAAACTTAGGTCTAGCAACTCCTGAAGTGTAATCAGCACGGGTACTGTTCATGTATTCCTCCATAGTAGTGTTTTCGCCCATTGTTTCTGTTTCAACTTCCTCTTTTTCTTCAGAAAAGTAATCAAGCTCGAGTGAACTTGAAAGATCAAAGCTTCTTGTGTTGAAAAGCCTTTTAAGCGAATGTAGGGCTCGTTCAGGATCTTCGAAAGGTTGAATCAAGTTCTTCGTAGAACTCCTGGTCATGCACTTCCTGAAATCAACACAAAAATATCAGTAGGGTATGCTCGAGAAAGTAATATATCAGATAATTAATAACGAAAACGGAATACGAAAAATTAAAGTTACTGATATCTGCAGACGATGCGCCGTATCCAAAAAGTTGGATACGCCGTATCTTATAATCGTTAAAATTTAATCAGACTTTATTCAGAAAATAGATACGCCGCTTAGAATTTAAGAATGCGCCGTATCGAATTTATTAATCAAAAATCGATATTTATTTAAAATTAAATACGTCGTATTAACAAAAGTTAATGCGCCGTATTTTCGTTACGTTTAAAAATACGAGATTTTTGATTCAGAGGATGCGCCGTATCGATAGAGATCGATGCGCCATATCTGTTTAATAATTCGAAAACTGTTTTTAATTAAAATAAAAGATACGCCGTATCTGCTAAAGCAGATGCGTCGTATGGCGTTAACGTTTAGAAAAATTTTTTTTTATCAAAAACAGATACGCCGTATCTGCTAAAGCAGATGCGTCGTATTACTTTATCGCTTAAAAAAAATTTTCTTATTAAAAACAGATACGCCGTATCTTGGGGAAAAGATGCGTCGTATCGAATTAATTAAACGCGTTGTATTTAAAAAAAAATTAAACGCAATACGCCGTATCTGAGAGATCAGATGCGCCGTATCGTTTGATTTAGCACAGTACAACGATAGCAGAACAGAAAAAATACGAAAAGTAAAAACAAAAATTAAAACACACAAACAAAAATAAACACAAAAACAAAAATAAAGGCAAACAAATAACACACAAAACAACAAATATGCAAAATAATACAATGATGCAATTAATCTAATAAAAAGAAAAACCTAATTAAAATACTAATCAAATTAACAGATAATAACAATTCACTCCCCGGCAACGGCGCCAAAAACTTGATGCGCGTGATGTGTCGTTGCGGTTTAGCAGTTTTAATGCCTACTCAAGTTTTAAATTTATATTTAGCCGACTTATCAATAACACACACACTTAACGAGCAGTGTACCCGATCAGTATGAATATAATGGTAAGTAGAGTGTCGATCACTAAGAGTGGAACGTATTATCTCGTTATTCTAATCAGTATTTTAATATCCTAACGCAAGGGGGTTTCAGCCTGAGAGACTGGCACGATTTGTTTACAATTAAATAATAAAATAAACCAATAGGCACGAATCAGCAAGTAGCACACACGTACACAGATAAATACTCGAGACAATAAGAGGGCTGTCCTTATGATTAAGTAGATTGTCACTTGTTTTATTGATAGCTTTATATGAAGTGTATGTAGTTAACCCTTTCTCGTTGGTCCTATTCTTATCGGCGAGTAAACCCTTAATGATTACTTATGTCTAAAAGTTATTCCTAAGTGATCAATTTAGTAATAACCGTGGGAGCCACATTATTTTCCGCAGTCAAATGCCCGCAAGCCACTAATAAACACAGAGGTTATCAATGCACTAAAAGTAGTAACCAAAGACATCAACATATAAACTTTAATTGATGGGAAAGCAAGTATTAAAGGGAGTGCAATCTTTCGTTGTCACATTACACAAGCCACCAATCCTGATGAATTAAAGTTTGCTAACACAATAAAACAAAACTACTTAATGAATTAAACACATGCAGCACCGTCCTAGGGTTCTGCTGCTTCGGTCTTCGAATCTAATATATTGCTCTCGAAATTCGTCTGGTCTTGGGGTATTTATAGTTTCTGTCTGAGGGAAGATGCGGCGCATCTAGTAAGTAGATGCGGCGCATTGACTTAACTTCGCGTGGGGTCCAAGATTATAATATTCAGGAATATTCGTACACCGCCAGAAGATGCGGCGTAACTCCATGATTAGATGCGGCGCATGTCCTCTTGTATCTTGGATCGTATCTGGTGATATCTTGATAGAGATGCGGCGCATGTCATGAGTGAGATGCGGCGCATCTGGAGCAGATTAGTCTTGATCTTCTTCATTTCAGTAGACTCTTAACTTCTTGCATGTTTTGCTCCATAATCAGTCCAAAATCGCTAAGTTTCACCAAATGCTTGTTTTTACCTGAGAATTACAAAAGTAAACGATTAAGTATCAATCCTCATACATAATATAGTAAAACAAGTCAAATTAATAGGATAAATGATAGTAATAAAATGTACTTATTTGAGTTCATCAATATACATTCCATATTTATCTTCACACGGTTTCACCTTGATCTTCTAAGCAGTCCTAACTTTTCTTCATCAGTAGTACTAACTGTTCTTGTATTCTTCTCTTCATCAGCAGTACTAACTGTTCTTGTATTCTTTAACCGTACTAACTGCTTAATTTAATTCCCAACAATCCTCCCCTAAACTTATGATTTCTATGCAAATCAACAAGTTTCTTGAATTAAACTCCAACGTTATATGATGGGGTGGATTCTTTCAAACACTTATCTTTAATCTCGAAATACTTGGGAATTTTCTTCACATATCGTACTCTTTTTGGCCAACTCTTCAAAAATTACCAAAATTAAATTTATTCCTGTAAGGAATTAATTCCAAATACCAACCCAAAGAATTTACTTCCTTATACCAACCCTGCATTTAATTACATTAATACTCCATTGATTCTATAAAAAGCCTTAAATTCACAATACTATCACCATTACACACATCAACCTTCAAATCACAACTATTAAACCCAATGAGTTCATCCAATCCAAACATTGTTGAGATTTCATCAGATTCATCTTCAGATTCAGAAAGTGATGGATGGAGATCTTACTTTCCACCGAACTACACTAATCTGACTATCAGAAACCCATCTCCAAAAGCTCAAGAAGTATCTTCTGATGATGATCTTCCAACTTCCTCTGACGATGATGATCAACAAGCACTTCCACTATCAGTTGTATTGACAAGAGAGATAGAGAAAGCTGTGGCAAAAATGAGTAAGGTTCAAGTGCCCGAAAAACATCAACCACTTCCAAGACCTGACAAACAAGTTTTGGGACTTCCTTGTTGGAAAGTGTGGAACTCAATCAATGGCAAAGGAGTTCACAAATCCATGCCAGACTTCAAGGACAAAGGCAAGAGGAAGCTTGAGTAGTGGTTATGTGTTAGGTTTTGTTTAGGTTTGTGTGTTGGTAGTTGGTTGGTTTTTGAGTCCAGGGTTGTAACAAAACATCTTCTTATGTAATGAATCCACCTCTTTAATGAATAAATTTTATGCACTTCTTTATAATTCATCTCTGACTCTTAATTCCTCCTCTGAATTTCATAAGCATCTTTAACAGCAACTAGAGCAAACTTTTAATTCCTCCCCTGTTTGGAAGAATCTTCACCATTAGATGAACTAGAACATATGACATCCAAGCTCAGCATCCAATATGACAATTTGTACAAGTTACCATCAATTCAGTTGTTTAGTTTCAAACTGCTCTCAGCACTTCCAGATGTATTACCTTCTGAGAGAGGTGTGTCATAGAGCATAAACTCAGTAGGAACTAAGTTTGAACAATCAGTACGAACTGGTGAAGTCAGCAGTACAAACTGTCAACCCCAGCAGTACAAACTGTTAGCAAAAATTTTCAGAGATAAAATCAAGTTATAATTTTGAATGTGGATCTGAAAACATTTTTGTCCACTTATAGTTTTTAGCAAACTATCAGCTATGAACGGATTTGACATGTCTTTACCAATAGCCGTTTGCTATGGACTAGCCAACTCTTCACACTTAGATTTGGTGAGTTGATAACCAACCAGTTTTTGGTAAACTGTCTACCATAAACGGATTTGAGTAGTCTTTACCAGAAACCGTTTGATCTGGACTAGTTGATTCTTATGTCGGTTAGACATGGTGAATCAATTACCATTTGTTGTGTGACAAGCATTCACACTTAACAATCCAAACCACCATACTTTCCAAAGCACAATCCAAAGCAAAAAGCTTTTCTTAACCTGAAATGTTAGTCCAAAACCAAAGAAAACACAATACACAATATTCTCTTTTAACAGTTATCACAATTGACTAACAAATTCACAAACAGTACTAAAAATTACCAAGCAGTACTAACTATACAAATAGCACAACTAGCAGTACAAAAACCAAAACCATTTAGACATTAATCTTTTGAAGGATTAAGCATTCCAAACCTGTTACCAAGTACTAAAATCTGCTTACATCAAAACCTTTTGTTAAGAGATCAGCAAAGTTGTCATCAGTATGTATTTTAACAACTTTTATTAACTTCTTTTCAGCATAGTCTCTTATAAAATGATGTCTAATTTCAATATGTTTAGTTTTTGAATGTTGAACAGGATTCTTAATGATACACATTGTACTGCTATTGTCTATATGTATAATAGTGTTTAAGAAATTGTACCCATAATCAAGCATCTGGTTTTGAATCCAAAGAACTTGAGCACAACAACTTGCTGCTGCCACATATTCTGCTTCAGTAGTAGATGTGACCACCATAGTCTGCTTCTTACACTGCCAAGAGATTAATCTTCAACCTAAGAACTGACAACCACCTGTTGTAGATTTTCTATCCATGCTAGCACCAGCATAATCAGAATCAGAGAATGCCACTAGATCAAATGCAGACTCTTTAGGATACCATAGCCCCAAGTTAGGTTGTCCTTTAAGGTATCTGAAGATTCTCTTTACTGCTGTGAGATGAGACACCTTAGGATTTACTTGGAATCTTGCACAGGCACAAATAGCAAAAATAATGTCAGGCCTAGATGATGCAAGGTACATCAAAGACCCAATCATAGATCTATACATGTGCACATCCACATCTTCACCACTGTGATCCTTTAATAGCAAGTGTGTCTCCTTATCAACTGGTGTGCTAGCAACCTTGGCATCTGTGAATTGGAATTTCTTCAATATTTCACCAACATATTTATCCTGATCAGAGATAAATATACCATCTGACTTCTGCTGTACTTGAATACCTAGAAAGAAGGTAAGCTCTCCCATAGAACTCATCTGAAATTGGTCTTTCATCAACTTTTCAAACTCCTTACACATCTGTTTCTTTGTAGAACCAAAAATGATGTCATCTACATAGACTTGTACCAATAGAATATCACCCTTGTTCTTTTTAATAAAGAGAGTTTGATCAATTTTCCCTCTATGAAACCCATTCTTCAGAAGATATTTAGCAAGAGTTTCATACCAAGCTCTTGGAGCCTGATGCAATCCATATAGAGCTTTCACCACCTTATAAACCTTGTCAGGATGCTCTGGGTCTATTAAACCTGGAGGTTGTGAAACATAGACCTCCTCATCAATAGTACCATACAGAAAGGCACTTTTCACATCCATTTGATAGACCATAAACCCCATAAAGGAAGCATAAGCAAGAAATAACATTATTGCTTCAATTCTGGCAACTGGAGCAAAAACCTCCTCATAATCTATACCCTCTTCCTGAGTATAGCCTTGAGCAACCAATCTTGCTTTGTTCTTTATCACAATGCCCCTCTCATCCTTCTTGTTCCTGAATACCCACTTTGTACCAATCACTCTCATTCCCTTTGGTAGATCAACCAGAACCCATACATTCTGAATTTTGAATTGAAGCAGCTCATCTTGCATAGCTTCAACCCAACTTGATTCTTCTTAAGCTTTTAACACATTCTTGGGTTCAATCTGAGATAGAAAACATACAAACATACACTCATGCTCATCATCATGATGTTTTTCTTCATATACCACACTGAGAAAGCCATGATGATCTGGGTCTTGAATTTGTCTTCTGGTCTTGACTCCAGATTGTACATCTCCTATGATATTGGTAAGTGGATGATTCCTATGTACAATAGTATGGGGAGTAGAAGGAGCTGCATAGCTGGTAGGCATGTTATGCAGACCATCTCCAAAGAAATCAAACTTATCAGCTTGAGAAGCAGTATCAACTGATGAATCAAGATAAGGTTGACTTGGTCCAGCAGCATCACTATTTTGCTCAGCAGTTGGAACTTGTGGCTGAGCAGTACTAACTCCATTTGTACTACTCGTTGGATTTTCAGCTTCTTTACCATTCAGACCACTGGTTTCAGCAACATCTTTCTCTTTGTCTACACCACTTGATGAAGAAATATCATCTTTCTTTGTAGAAGACTCATTCACTGGACTTTCTTCCATGACTGGTATGAAAATGCAATCTTCATCTTCCTCCTCTGAACCTGCATCATGGTTAGTATTTGTACCTGTAACAGGCACATAATTCATGGAATCTGAAAGACTGTCAATATCAAAGATCCAATCTGGACCTACACCTGCAACATTTGGTTTATTCTCCAAAAATTCTATGTGCAGATTTTCTTCTACATGCTTGGTGCTTGTATTGTACACCCTAAAAGCCTTACTGTGCAGAGAATAACCAACAAAGAAACCTTCCTCAGATTTCCCATCAAACTTTCCTAGTTGGTCTTTGGTATTAAGGATAGTAACATGACAACCAAAAGGTCTCATGAAGCTTAAAGCAGGGGTTCTACCTCTAAGAAGCTCATAAGCAGTCTTATTGTGAGGTTGCACAACTAAAACCCTATTCAATACATAACAAGCAGTGCTAACTGCTTCAGCCCAAAATGAAACTTGTAGCTTAGAGTCAGCTAACATTGTCCTAGCAGCCTCTATAAGAGTCCTATTCTTTCTCTCAGCTACACCATTTTGCTATGGGGTTCTAGCTACACTAAACTCCCTCTTAATACCTTTTTCTCTACAAAAATCATCCATCACCCTATTCTTAAATTCAGTCCCATTGTCACGTCTGATTATTTTAACTTTCTTATCAACTAGGTTTTCTACTTCAACAATGAAGGTCTTAAGGATTTTAGTAGTCTCATCCTTAGTTTTCATAAAGAATACCCAAGAAAACCTACTGTAATCATCAGTGACAACAAGGCAATATCTCTTAAAGTTCAAGCTATTCACAGAAGTAGGACCAAACAAGTCCATATGCAACATATATAAAGCTTGAGAAATAGAGTTCTGGGTCTTTGGCTTACATGAGGCTCTGTGTTGCTTACCTTTAAGGTAAGAAACACAAGTTTGGTCATTGAGAAAAGTTTTATTTGGTAAACCTCTTACCAACCCATTTTTACCAATTTTGTTAATGGTTTTAAAATTAACATGACCAAGCCTCCTGTGCCACAACATTGATTCTTCCAATGTGGCTTTTACAACAAGACAAGTAAGTCCCACCTTAGGAACTAGTTTATTCATCTCAACACTGTATGTATTATCCTTTCTAGGGATTTTAAGCAATACTTGACTTTCATCAAGTAGCTTGAAATCAGGAGAAAGAATAAGACAATCAGTATCAGTAAATAAAACTTTGTTCTGTTTATCACAAATTTGTGATACACTGAAAAGATTGTACTTAAGTTCTGGTACATAATACACATTTTCAAAATCAAGATTACCAGTTTTAATCACCCCTTTACCAGTAATCCTTCCTCCAATACCACCACCAAAGACAACTGGTCCTCCATCCAAAGCAATAAAGTTTGACAGATATGACATGTTGCCAGTCATGTGCCTTGAACATCCACTGTCTGAATATCCTCTATCTTCTTTACCATTTGAAGGATGTTCCTGCACACAAAATAAAGGTGTTAGTTTCTTTTGGGGATCCAAACCATCACTGGTTTGGATCTGCCTTGTGCATCAAGATGAGAAAACTTGTTGGAGGTCTTTGATGCACCATTGGGTTTGGTAGATTGTCTAACCCAATGTGCTGAGGCCTTGACAACATTGCCCCTTTTTCCCTTAACATTTAAGTGCCTAGCAGTAGGATTTGTTGGTCTAGCAGTTGGAACTGCTGACCTAGCAGTTGGAACTACTTGTTTAAATTTAGGCACCCACTTCTGATTGGTCATTGCTGTTTTCTCATAAAAATGCCTTTTAACTGTTTGTGCATGATTTGAAAATTGTTTTGCACTTGAAACAGTTTGCTTGTTATTAAACCACTTATTTTGACTAGCAATTGAAACTGTTTTGATGCCAGTCTTTAACATAACATCTTTGGGTGACAACTTATGATTTGCATTAGGGCTTGTCAATCTAGTTGAACTGTTTTAAGTTACCCTAGAATTGTTATTCCTGTTCACCCTTGTATACCCAGAAACCCTCTTTTTCCATGGGTTAGAATCACAATAAGCAGCCATATGATCAAAACTTCCACAAACAAAGCACAATTTTCTAATCATAGCAAACTTATCATCCAATTTCTTAGATTTTGAGTGATTCCAGTTCCTATGACTACCCTCAGAAATTGGTGATCTGTTCTTAGTCCTATACATCTCAACATATCTAACACTTTTCCTAACTGGTTTTATGTTTTCAGTTTTGACCACTTTAGGAGCATGTTTAAATTCTACATTAACAACATTAGGTTTGTCCTTAACCTCTACATCCTCATCATCAAATGTCCAATCCTCAATAGTTGGTGCATCTGAGTTCCTATCAGAGGACATCTTTTCCTTAGAAAGAGATTTATCACTAGCACTCACAAAAGAATCTTCTGCCTTAACAAATTTAACAGGATTCTCACTAATCTTAACACCATATCCAGGAAAATCCATATCCTTAAACTCTTCTAAACCTGTATGAGCTAAATCAATTCCTGGTGGAACAAACATTCCTCTAAGAGGGGGTGCAACTGACTTATACCCTAAACCAGACTTAGCTTTGTTAACTATTTGAGTCTTACTATCTTCTGAACTCCCTTTGAAGTATGTTCAAGAGTTTCTACACTTAACTGGATGTTTTCTTTTTCCTTCTTAAGCTTTTCTAGTTCATATACAAGTCCACTCATTTTATTATCTTTTATTTGCAAATCCCTCTTTAAAACTCCTATCTCATCAGAGAAGTTTGACTCATTCTGTCTATAAAACTCAATTTGTTCTTCCAAAACAGCTAGTCCTCTTTTATGATTTAACAGACTAAAATTTACTTGATTATATTCTACTCTAAGATCATCATACTGTTTCTTAAGACACTCATAATCTTTTAAAGCAGAACAAGTATTTGAACATTTTTGAACAATATGTACCTCAGAGTCTGAGAAAGCCATCAAACCCAAGTTAGCTGGTTCCTCTTCTTCCTCCATAAAGCTCCAATCAAATCCAGCTCCATCTACAGCTACCATAGCCTTGGAAGAAGTCTCTTCAACATTAACTGTTCTCCTTGTTCCTTGCTGATTCTTAAACCCTTGACCCTGGTTGCTTTGTTGTCTTGGACCTCTACATTCCCTGGCAAAGTGCCCCATCTTGTGACAATTAAAGCATTCCACCTTAGTCTTATCATACCCAGCAACATCTCTTCCATTGAAGGTAATCTTATTCCCAGTCCTTTGGTAATACTTCTTAGCCCTGATGCTTATCAAAGCCAACTGCCACTTTAAATCCATAGCTTCCAAATCATCTTCAGCAATTTGAAGAAGATCTTCATTAAAGATCTTAGACCCACCAGACTGTTCTGACACAAATGCATATATGGTCTCTTCAGTCAAGCCAACAGTACTAGTTTTTACACTAGCAGTGCTAACTGTTGGTTTAGCAGTACCAACTCCTTCTTCGTCTTCATGATTCGAACTGTTTGAAGAAGATACAAAAGCCATATTCCCTGAACTAGAACTGGTGCTACCACTCTTCTTGACCTTCTGCTCAACAATCTTAAGATTGTTGTAAAGCTCATTCATTGTCATTTTCTCCAGCTCTGGTTTATTGCTCCAAACCACAACATAAGTGTTCCATTCAGCAGGTAAACTATTTAGAAACTTCATGTTGAGGTCTTCCTGTGGAATCACAATCTTCAACACAGTAAGTTGACTGATGATCTTTTGAAGCCTATTAAAGATATGGTCCAAAGTTTCATTGCTTGATGCAGTGAAGTTCTTATAACTTTGCTTAAGTAGGGTTTTCTGTGCCTTCTTGGTAGCTTCATTACCACCAAATCTTTCCACCACTGATTCAAAAAGAGTTTTAGCAGTCTCGTAATGGCTAAAATTTAGCACTTGATCAATAGGAATTGCCATTAGTAACAAATTCCTAGCCTTCTGATCATTCTTCTTTTTAATTCTCTCCTCGTTTGTAACTGGCTCAGTGTTAAGCTTTGTGGTCTTTGAACCATCAGCACGTGTTTCTTCAACAAGAATTGGTTTGAAGGAATCACCATTGATAATGATATCCCATAATGCATAGTCTTGCACCATGAAATATTGCTCTATTCTGAGCCGCCATAAATCGTATTCATTCTGTTTCAGCATGGGGAGTTTAGCAAGGATTGAGGTTTGAGGTGTCTCCATGTCGATCTTTCTGGTTGCTAGTGAGTAAATACTTCTGAATCTTCTAAACTCAAAGTATCAGAAACCTGGCTCTGATACCACTTGACCGGATCTAAATACACACGTTGTGTTGGGGATACTTTGAGTATATACTTGATAGCACGCTGAATTTACTACCAAGTACTTAGAAGAATATGTGTTTAGTGATTGTGTTATCGTATGAATGTAACAATAACAATAAACAAGACAATTGTTTAACTAAACACTTTGCTTCAATAAATTGAACAATTACAATGAATAAACGTGAAGCTCTTAACAATGCTTATACGTATAGGAGATATGGATATCGATTATCTATATAAAACCCTAACTGAGGATCTCTTTTTATAACACCAAGAGTCCTTTACAAGTAAACTATATTCATATCATTCTATACAAATAAGATATACATCATATACATTCCATATTTATCTTCACACGGTTTCACCTTGATCTTCTAAGCAGTCCTAACTTTTCTTCATCAGCAGTACTAATTGTTCTTGTATTCTTCAACCGTACTAACTGCTTAATTTAAATCCCAACAAAAACCAATATATTAGACTTTGAGGATGTGTACTTTGTGCAAGAGCTTAAGTATAACCTGTTTAGTGTCTCACAAATGTGTGACAAAAAGAACAAGGTTCTTTTTACTGACACTGAATGTCTTGTGCTTTCCCCAGACTTTAAGCTTCCTGATGAAAGTCAGGTTCTACTTAAAGTTCCAAGAAAGGGCAACATGTACTATGTTGATATGAAGAAGATTGTTCCTAAAGAGGCCCTTAATTGTCTTGTTGCTAAGGCCACATTGGATGAGTCTATGTTATGGCATAGAAGACTTGGTCATATAAACTTTAAAACCATTAATAAAATTGTTAAGGATGGTTTGGTAAGAGGATTGCCACAGAAAAGATTTGAAAATGACTAGACTTGTGTTGCCTATCTCAAGGGCAAACAACACAAGGCTTCTTGTAAGCCCAAGGTTTATAACTTTATCAATCAACCTTTGTTTATGCTACATATGGATCTGTTTGGCCCTACATATGTGAGTAGTATTATGCATAAAAGGTACTGTCTTGTAGTTACTGATGACTATAGTAGATTCACATGGGTTTTCTTTTTAGGATCTAAGGATGAGACACCTAGCATTCTTAAAATATTCATTACTGAAATAGAAAACTTAGTGGATAAGAAAGTAAAAGTCATTAGGTGTGACAATGGGACAGAGTTCAAAAATAGAGTTATGAATGAGTTTTGTAAGGAAAAGGGTATTAGAAGAGAGTTTAGTGTTGCTAGAACTCCTCAGCAGAATGGAGTTGCTGAGAGAAGAAATAGAACACTGATAGAAGCTGCTAGAACAATGTTAGTTGACTCTAAGTTGCCCATCACTTTTTGGGCTGAAGCAGTTAATACTGCTTGCTATGTGCAGAACAGGGTTTTGGTAGTTAAACCTCACAACAAGACACCATATGAGCTTTTTAGAGGTAGAACTCCTGCATTAGGATTTCTAAGACCTTTTGGGTGTCATATAACTATTCTAAATACCTTAGACCATCTAGGCAAGTTTGATGGAAAATCTGATGAAGGTTTCTTGATTGGATACTCACAAAATAGAAAATCCTTTAGAGTATACAACACAAGAACAAGGAAAGTAGTGGAGAACCTGCATGTTCAATTTCTAGAAAATAAATCTATTGTTGCAGGTGAAGGTCCAAAATAGCCATTTGACCTTGATACTCTAACCCAATCAATGAATTATGTACCAGTTGTTGCAGGAACCTTTTCTAATGATTTTGCAGGTTTAGAAGCTGATGATTCAACAAATGAAGCAGGATTGGGAAAGGAGAAAGATCAAGATCATTTCCTGATGCCAATGTGGAACAGTGTGGATTCATCTTCAAAGAATGGTGAACCTTCTTCTGATGAAGCAAAGGAAGGTAATAAAGATTAAGACAATATAGTTGGAGCTGAAGATCAAGAGAATTAAGATAACAACATAAATGAAGATTGTACTGTTGAGCCCCAAGTTAGTACTGCTGGGTAAAATGTTCATACTACTGGCCCATCAGATACTAATAATGTTGATTTCTCATAAGATGAGGTGGATATTAACAATTTACCACCTACCTATGCAGTTCTCACTGCACCACACACAAGGATACACAAAGATCACTCCCTAGACAATGTGAATGGTAACATGCAGTCTGAAGTAAAGACAAGAAAGCAACTCAAGTCTTTAGACCAACAAGGGTTGCTTACAGCTGTTTATGAAGAAAAGCAGCATGAAGATGCCAACACATGCTTGTTTGTGTGTTTCCTCTCACAATCTGAACCAAAAAATATTCTCAAAGCCTTAGAAGACTCAAGCTGGGTTGAAGCTATACAAGAGGAGCTTCTCCAATTCAAGATTCAGAAGGTTTGGGTACTAGTGGATTTACCCAAGGGTATGAGGGTAATTGGAACCAAATGGGTTTTTAGAAACAAAAGGGATGAAAGGGGTATTGTGATCAGAAACAAGGCTAGACTTGTAGCCCAGGGGTATAAACAAGAAGAGGGAATAGACTATGAAGAAGTTTTTGCACTAGTAGCAAGGATTGAAGTAATCAGAGTATTCTTATCTTATGCTTCTTTCATGGGCTTCACTGTTTACCAGATGGATGTTAAGAGTGCCTTCCTATATGTTACTATTGAAGAGGAGGTATATTTTTCTCAACCTCCAGGTTTTGTAGATCCAAAACATCCTGACAAGGTGTACAAGGTTGTGAAAGCTCTTTATGGACTACATCAGGCTCCAAGGGCATGGTATGAGACTTTGGCTTCTTATTTGCTAGAAAATGGATTCCAAAGGGGCAAGATAGATCAGACACTTTTCATTAAGAAGAAAAAGAAGGATATCTTGTTGGTACAGGTTTATGTGTATGATATCATATTTGGATCCACAAGGAAGGAGATGTGTGTAGAATTTGAGAAACTTATGCATGATAAGTTTCAGATGAGTTCCATGGGGGAACTTACCTTCTTTTTGGGGTTGCAAGTAAAGTAATCAACTAAAGGCATATTTATCAGTCAAGATAAATATGTGGCAGAGATACTAAGGAAGTTTCAGTTTGCTGATGCTAAAGTGGCAAGCACACCAGTTGGTCCAGAGAAACCTTTACTTAAAGATGCTGATGGAGAATGTGTGGATGTACACACCTACAGATCTATGATAGGATCATTGATGTATCTAACTTCATCAAGACCAGATATCATGTTTGCTGTATGTGCTTGTGCAAGGTTTCAAGTGACTCTCAAGGCTTCTCATTTAACAGCTGTCAAGAGGATCTTTAGATATCTTAAGGGTCAACCTAGGTTGGGTCTATGGTATCTCAGAGAATCACCTTTTGACTTGGTAGCATATTCAGATAGTGATTATGCTAGGGCAAGTCTGGACAGGAAATCAACTACTGGTGGATGTCAGTTCCTTGGATGCAGACTATGTCATGGCAGTGTAAGAAGCAGACAATTGTGGCAACTTCTACAACTGAAGCTGAGTATGTAGCTGCTGCAAGTTGCTGTGGTCAAGTGCTTTGGATTCAAAATCAGCTGCTTAACTATGGGTATAATTTTATGAACACCATGATATATATTGAAAATAGCAGTACAATTTGTATAATTAAAAATCCAATGCAACATTCTAAAACAAAACACATAGAAATTAGGCATCATTTTATAAGAGACTGCAATGAGAAAAAGTTAATTCAGGTTGTTAAAATTGATTCTGATCATAACTTTGCAGATCTTCTCACTAAAGCTTTTGATTTAGGAAGGTTTCAATACTTGGTAGCAAGTACTGGAATGCTTAATCCTTAAAGTTTTAAAACTCTGTGTTTTTGTACATTAAAATGGATTTGTACTGCTAGACTTGTCAATTAGTACTGCTTTGTATAATTTGTACTGTCAGTACAAGTTTGGACTGTTTGTTAGAACTGTCAGTCATATGTTTATACTGTTATGAAGCAAGTGCTTTGCACTTTGTTTTCTTGGTTTTGGACTAACAATTGCAGGTATGGAATGTTTAATCCCAAAGGAATTACTAGTGCATTGTGTGAGCAGCAGATGGTGGAATAGTTGCTGACATAATAGGTTGATGATGGACAGAGTTTGGGAATTTATTAACAAAGGTTTTATACCTAAGTTAACTGATTCTTTAAAACTTCTCTCTTGAAATCTTATTATAATTTTTTGTATTGAATTGATGGCTTAGTTAGTCAGATAGTGACTGACATAACTCACTTTCTACTATTTTATACTTTTGTATAATGAGTTAGTATAAGGACATCTGGTAGAAAGAACGGCGAGCAAACGTGAATCTAACACAATTGTGGTGGAGGCAACAACTGCCATGAGCTGGAAATCCTGTCAAGAAAGCTCTTTGAATGAGTTTATCTGATCATAGGAAGTTATTTATAACTGAAAACATTGGTTCTTACACAACCAGAGGTTGTATTAAACCGAAATCTTGATTAAGTGTCTATCTTTACACTTAATCCCTTCAAAATGGTTGTTGGCAGTATGGTTTTTCATCAAAATTGAGTTCATACAGCTGAGTCAAATTTTTTTCAAAAAATTTGTACTGCCAGGCTTAAAGTTAGTACTGGTAGGTTTAAGTTTGTAATGCTAGATAGTTGTTAGTACTGGTGCGAAATAACAGCTTTTTGAAACTAGCCGTTGAGAGTTACTTGAGATTTTTACTGATCCTTTCCTTGTTTTAAGGGTTTCATTTTTGGATATTTTTACTTTTATGTTATTATCTTAACCTTATCTTCAATTAAAAGTTATCTTTTGATTAAAGTCAGTCCAATAGAAACCCTAACAAGCCTTTCATAATATCTCAATTCACTTTCTTCATCTACTTTCTACCCTAAAATTACACTATTCACAGCAGTCAAATCATCTTTTACTAAAACATAATGGCTACTTTATCCTTTGTTGACAAGCACAACGTGGTTGCTTACTTGGAAAAAACAGAGGATGATACAAAATTCCATCAGATAGTGGACTTTTTAAATGGTTCTCACATAAGGTATTCTTTACTCTTGAATCCCACTATTTGTGTCTCCCACATCAAACAGTTTTGGCAGACTGCAACTGTCAAAACATTTGAAAATGGTGACAAAGAGTTAAATGCCACAGTGGATGGTAAATCTATCACTATTACTGAATCATCTCTCAGGAGGCATCTCTATTTGAATGATTACAATGGTATTAGTGCTATGCCAAACACTGAAATATTTGAAAATTTAACCAGGATGGGGTACAACACCCAATCACAAGCTTTGACTTTTCAAAAAGGCTGTTTTGCTCCTCAATGGAGGTTTTTGATTCACACCATCCTTCACTGTCTCAGTCCTAAGAAAACCTCATGGGAACAGTTCAGTAGCAATATTGCAACTGCTCTCATTTGCTCAGCTACTGAAAGAACATTCAATTTTTCTAAACTCATTTTTGAAGGAATGGTTAAAAATGTTGATAGCATATCAAAGTTTTTGATGTATCCCAGGTTCATCCAAACAATTTTAAACATGAGAAAATATCAACTTCTTCCACACAAAACTGTTTATCCGACACCCAAACTTACCCAAAAACTTTTTAGTAATATGAAAATGGTTTCAAGAAGGTATAGTGGGGAAGAAGTTCCACTTTTTGATTCAATGTTACAGGTACAGGGTGAAGGATCAACAAGACCAGTTGACCCCCATCACACACCCACAACATCAGAACAATCATCTTCACAACCAAATTCATCAACAGATAGGTCTTTATCTTGAGAGGACTCTGATGTTCCTCAGCACAGAGCTCCTACCCCTCCCAATGTAGCAGATGAGGCTGACTTTGTCAGTATGGAAAGGGCTGCTTGTACTGTCTCAGGCTTAGAAGCTGGGCAGGACAGAAGTAACATACCTAAGACCCAATCCATGGCAACACCAGCAGTACCAAGTTCCTATAAACCCAGTACTATTGGTGGAATCCCAAGCCAACCGATAATTTGGGTGGCTCAGAAGCTCACCATATGGTGGACTATGGGTCTTTGCCCCATGATGCACCTCTCCCTGAAAGTAACACATCAGGAAGTGCTGAGGGCAGACATACACTTAAGGAATTGATGGAAACTTGTGCAAAATTGTCTGAGAAAGTCAACACTCTGGAAGCTGATCTGATCTCCCATAAGAAGGTGTTTGGGAAAGTATATACCAAGCTGGTGCTCCAAGTTAAGAAATTGGAGGACCAGGTCAAAACTCTTACAAGGAAGAGGTCAGCTCATGTGGTAGAATCAACCAGTTCATCTTCTTCATCAAGTTCATCAGAGGGTCCAAGTACAGATAAAGGTGAGGAATCTTCCAAATAGGGGAGGAAGATTGCCCAGATTGATGATGATCCTCATGTTACTTTGGTTCAAGAAGAATATGATACTCAGGGGAGGCAAACAGAGCAGATGGAACAAGGTACTGGTGGATTTACAGAAGGTACTGGTAGTGCATTTCAAGGTACTGCTAGTATTTTGGATCAAGGTACTGCTAGATCACAAGGTATTGCTGGTGTAGTATACACAAGAAGGCCTAAAAGATCAAGAGCAGACAAGGGTAGGGCAATAATGACAGAAGAAGAACCATCTTCTCAGAAGTTATCCAAGAAAAAACAATCTCAGATTGCTTTAGATGAGGAACTAGCTCAGAAATTTCATGAAGAAGAGTTAGCTAGGGTAGCTGATGAAGAAAGAATGACAAGATTCATGGTTGAGTACAAGTATCAAACTGAAGATGAACAGACAGCTACTCAGGTTCTTGTAGATCAGAAGTTAGCTGAAAAGCTACAAGAAGAAGAAAGGTCTAAGTTCACCACAGAAGAGCAAGAATCAACACTTGATGATCTATTGTAGGAGATCAGAAAGAAGCAAACTAAAAAGAAAGCTGCTTAGAAGAAACCTTCTTCAAGAAGTGAACAACTAAGATATATGAAGAATTACTTGAAGCATCAGAATACCTGGAAAGAAGAGCATTTCAAGTATAGATCTTATGAAGAGATTCAAAAGATCTACATTGATACACATAGAAGAATACAGATGTTTCTAAGAGGTGATCTTGAAAGAAGTGAAGGAAGAGGAGAAAAGAGAGCAGCAGAACAGTTGGAATAAGGAGATTCTAAGAAACAGAGAACTGAAGAAGAAAAGCATGATGAACCAGTTGAGTAAGAATTGGCTGAGAAAAAGGAAAAGACATTGAATGATGAACATATCCATGGAATGATGGTGGTGGTTCCAGAATCTCTTAACATTGATGCCATTCAAGCTAAACATCCCATCATAGATTGGGAAGTATACTCAGATGGAAGAATCAAGGGATGGAAAATTATCAGAGTAGGAGGAGCTTTTGACAGAGATGACCTAGATAAGTTGTGGAGCTTAGTTCAAGAAAGATTCAAAATCTCAGATCCTACAGATGATAAAGATAAAGAGCTATGGGTTGAACTGAATAGATTATATGAGCCAGATGGAGGTGAAGCTATATGGAGATTTCAAGCTCAAATTTCAGAGATCACATGAAGACTGTTTGATAACTGTGGTATTTACAAAGTTTCTACTAAAGCAGGAGTGGAAATTTATATGTTAGTAGAAAATGATTATCTACTCAGAGTAGTAATCTTAATGGCTATGCTGTCATAAAGACTTAAAGTTGAAGAAGATTCAGAGATGGTAAACGAGCTAATCAGAAAGATATTTCAGCTTGCAGATCAAAGGAAAGCTAGAAGACTAAGATTGACTATGTAGTTTTTGGAAGAGTCCTCACAATCCACATTTAATTCAGAGAAACTTGATGATTTAGGGTAAATCACAAGTTTAGGGGATGATTGTTGGGAATCAAATGTTCAGGACTTAGTACTGCTGGAAGAATTGCACTAACAGTACAAACTATTAGTGTATAACTGAAGACTGCTGAAGAAACAACCAAACAGTACAACCTGTCAAGTTAGTACTGCTAGTTGTAATGAAGGTACTGCTGCATGGATAACTGCTTTAGATGATATTGTAGAGGATAAGTATGGAATAGATCTTTTGTATATCACAATTAGTTAGAAATATACGGTAGAATACTTATCTTGTAAAGGACTCCTTAAGTCTATAAAAGGAGATCCTAGGTTAGATGTTTTAGATACATGTAAAAAGTACATCAGTCAAATACATTGTTAAGATTCAAGGTCATTGTAACCCTAGTGATATCAAGATCACTCATATTATTCTTTAATAATATAGAATCGTTTGGTGTTAAACTTTCTGTGTTCATACAAGCATTACTGTTTCATTCAACAAACAAATTCTTCTAAGTGTGGTTGAGTAGATTCCGCATACTTAACTACATAACCTCAAAGTATCTCAAACACATCATAAGGGAGTAACGTCCTAAGTGTTTTTACAATCCTCTCATAAACCATAAAGTGTTTTCTCCACCTTGTAAACCTTGTCAGGAAAATCAGGATCTTTAAAACCAGGTGGCTGAGAGACATAAACTTCTTCATCAATTGTCCCATATAGAAAAGCACTCTTCACATCCATTTGATACACTACAAAGTCTTTGTATGAAACATAAGCCAAGAATAACCTTATAGCTTCAATTCTTGCAACTAGAGCAAATACTTCATCATAATCAATGCCTTCTTCTTGAGTATATCCCTGAGCTACTAACCTTTCCTTGTTTCTAATCACAATGCCTCTTTCATCCTTTTTGCATCTGAAAACCCATTTTGTACCAATTGCCCTCTTCCCATTTGGCAAATCTACCAAGGTCCAAGCTTCTTGTAGCTTGAATTGTAGAAGCTCTTCTTGTATAGCCTCCACCCAGCTTGGATCCTGCAATGCTTTATGTGCATTCTTTGGTTCTAATTTTGATAGAAAACAAGCAAACAAACAATTTTGGAGGTCTTTATAGCTGTTTCTTTGATGAAGGGATCTAGCAAAGAAACCTTGTTTCGACAAATTCTTTGTCATTCTTCTTGTCTGAATAGAAGACTGCACTTCTCCAATGATTTTTTCTTTAGGATGATCTTTGTGAATTCTGGTTGTTGGAATAGGACTGACAGGGATAGTATAATCCAAGTTTTTTATGTCAGCCTCTGCACCAAACTCTTCATCATCTGTATCAGCATATATATTCTCCAAAGGAGGCATGGTTGGATCAATTGGATATTGATCTTCATCAAAAGAAACGCCTTCCTTATCAGCATATAACAGAAACGCCTTCCTTATCAGCATATAACAGAGTTAGTACTGCTAATGTTATTTCCTTTATTGACAATATTAACTGATACATAATCCTTCTCTTGATCTATACTTCCAAGGTCTGTGCTTGGAACTTCATTATCATTCTTTTCATCAGATGAGCTATTGTTCCATGGATCTTCATTAACCACTTTAGCATCATCAGAAAATTTTGCACCATCTTCTGGCAAACTTTTTGAATCTTTGGTTGAGAAAGGTGGATCAACAGTCCAAATGGGTAGCAAGATGTACTTCTTTGCAGGTTTAGTCTCCTTCCTAGCTTATGTACCTGCATTAGTAATAACTTTTGTACCTGCATACTTATTAGATTGTGTACCTGCAACAACTGGCTCATAATTCATTGTCTTGGTTAGTGAATCAATATCAAACAGCCAGTTTGGTCCACTCCCTACAACATTAGGTGTATTCTCACTAAACTAAACATGCAAGTTCTCTTCCACTTTCCTGGTCCTACTATTGAACACTCTAAAAGCTTTGCTATTCATTGAGTATCCAACAAAGAAACCATCATCAGCCTTGCCATTAAACTTGCCTAAGTGATATATGGTATTCAAGATAGTAACAAGATACCCAAATGGTCTTAAGAAATATAACATTGGTTTTCTACCATGTAAAAGTTCATAAGAGGTCTTGTTGTGAGGCTTAACTACTTTACTTCTATTATGCACATAGCAAACATTATTGACTGCTTCAGCCCAAAAAGTAGTAGGTAATTTAGAATTAGCTAATCTTTTAGTAAGTTCATTAATGACATTTTCTTTAACATAAAGCTTACTTTCTAGAACATTAATCTTCTCTACATACTCAGACTCATTTTGTTTTAAAAATTCAAGTCTTTGCTCAACAGATTTTAAACCAACTTTATAACCTAAGTTATCTTACTTTAACTTCTTAATTTCTTATCCTAAGTTTTCATTCCTAGAGTTAAGTTCCTCAACACCATCTAATCAAGATTTATAAGAACAACCAGAATTATTAGATACCTCAGGGTCAGAACTTGATGATGAAGAAGAATAGGTCAGGAGTGCAAAGTATGGTCCTTCTGCTGCTTGATCACTCCAATCATACCCACCCAAACCATCATAAGACACCAAAGCTGTAGAATTCTTAGGTTCCTCAAACACAGCTTTCCTTGAGCTCTCTCCATTCTTTTAGTCTTTGTAGCAACCCGTAAATTTTCACACATCAAAATGACTATTTTACCCTTTGATTTTTTTAAAGTTGACTCTGACCTTTACTTCTTGACTATTTGACTTTTACCTTAATGTAAAAGCAAATATGGTAATCGGTAGTTAACCGGTAACTTCCCAAGTTAAATAACCCACTCTGATTCGAATTATTAATCTCTGAACGTTACGTTCACCCGTGTCTATTTAACAAAGGAATATATTGTTTTTCTTGCATACCAATACCGCAATAAAAATGGTTCACATTCGATAATCATTTTTCGGAATCAATATTCTCGTTTTTATATTAGTTTTATAAGAACGACTCCAAAAATATATTCCTCGCAATTACCCAACCAAAATACCGTGTTTATACTTTAACTCAACAGGACACGAGTTACACACAATATACTAAATGAATAAAAATCCTTATCTTACCAATAATAGATAGGAAATCTTATCTAACCTCCCCATAAAATCCGCCCTATTTTATATTCCCTCCCCCTCTCTCTCATTTGCAAATCTATCTATATCTTTTTTTTTCTTTCTCTTTGGAGATCGAGAACCAGTGGCCATAGCATCAACACCACCTTCATCCGTCGACATCCACCACCAGCCACCACACCGCCACCACTCCATTAATCCTCATCCGTTGTTGGGCCGAGCCATATGTAGATCGAGGGTTTGGAAGTGGTACCTTGGGGTGTTGTGGCGTGCTTTGAGTCGGATCCATCTCTAACCGATCCCAACTCGTGTTTTCTTGTAGGTAACATCTCACAGCTCGTTAAATCATTGACCTCTTCATATTTTCTATTTAATCTATACGAATTGATCGTTATTTTAGTTTTCGTGGAATTAAAAGATAATAAAACGTTGTTGATATCATCGTGTGTGGTAGTTATTTTTTAGACAAAAATCAAGCAGGGTGTTTGTTTTGCTCGGTTTTATATTTGGGTTCGGGTTGACCCGTACGGTCACGGTGGTGGTTCTTCGGCTGGTACACAACAGTCCCAAAAGGGGTGTCGTTGTTGTTATTGTCCTGTTGTAAGACTCCCACCACAGCCCCGACAATCACATTCAAGGGTGCATTTGGCTTAGTTTGTTAAGTGGTTTATATTAGCTTAATGAGTTGTGGCTTATTTTGTTTATTTTCTTGATTCTCGGATTGCTATATAACTCGAGGGAATGCTTGTTTGTTTATCTGTTGTCGCAAACCAACCCAAGGAGGGTGTGTTTGCTTTGCTTTGGACAATTTATGTCTTGGGTCGAGGACAATAGGTCTCAAGTTGAAATCGGATTCTGTAATGCCCCCAAAATAGGGTCCAGCGGAAGCATACATGTCGCTTAGGTGCTACTCAATTGGTATCACAACACAAGTACAAAGAATGGTTTTTTCCTCAATCATTTAGAATAAATTCCATTAACAAAAGTGTTAAATTTACATTATTAAAAAGTAGTGCGGAAATAGGCCCATGAAATAAGTAAAGCGGTCCCAAATGTTTATCAGAGTATTTTGATCCTATAACCATGCCATACCATGCCAACTATCGCCAAATGTGAGCTAACACTTTAAGAACCTGAGAAATACATGCTAAAACGGTCAACACGAGGTTGGTGACTTCATAGAGTTTAGTTTAACTGTAAAGCATTTGACTGAAGATTTCCCAGCAAAGGCATTATAAATCCACTCAGTCCCAAGTCCCGCCCATACAAGACTTGCAACCTGTGTGTTTACAATCTACTGCCAAATAAACAATAAGTACCATATGGACCATAAGAAACGAAAGACCAATATATTCCAAACATATAAAGGGTTGTTATTGTATTAAGTTCATGACACCGAAGCCTTAAGATTTCTAGTTTCTAGTTCCTGTCCGTTTGACATACCAGTCAAGTGGTGAAACCACCCGGAGTTTCTAGTTTTCTGGTAAGCATCCGTTTGACATACCAGTCAAGTGGGGAAACTACCCGGACACCCAAAGTTTCTGGTAGATGTCCACCTAGGATATCCAAGGTTCCTCAAATAATTATACGTCCGTTTGACATACCAGCCAAGTGGGGAAAGCACCCGGACGGGGAGTTCAATCCCAATAGATCTATTCATAACATTCGCACTTAACGGTTCATAACATAGGCAATAGGTAATAGTTTAATGCACTGGTGTCCATAAGAAAACAATCAGGTGTGTAACAAGTAACACACAATACTTTCGAGTAACAAACCATTGGTTTCAACCAATTAGTAATGCTTGAGAAAACAATTCGCATTTCAAGTAAAACAAGCATGGAGTGTAAATATAAACGAGCATGTATTCTCCCCCAAAACAGTTATAAAACAAGTAAAAGTAGGGGCCATGAACTCACCTGATGCAATAGCAAAAATGACAATAATGGATATGCTGAAGTGAGGCACGATCTCTAACCGCAACCTAATATAAATGATATGATCTAATATAAGTCATGAAATGATGCTACACATGCAAATATGCATGTTATCGATACCACTCGTGAAATTTGAAAATAACGTTTATCGTCGAAAAATATATTTTTGACGTCTCGTTAAGTTATAAAACACTTTTCGTGTAAATACGTCGTAACGATATCCCACGTTCGTCGTTTGGTGATTTATCAATAAATATAATGTTTTCTGTCATAATTTAATATTTTTCACAACTTATAAAAATGACTAAATGGCCTCGCAAAACTAGTCATAAAACGGTGTATATTGAGTGTTAGTAAATAAGCTCGGCGTTTTTAGAAACCTTGTAACAATATCTTAAATTTGTATCTTCGGAATTGTCCATACACGACTCGATCAATGAGAAAAATGGCTCTCAACATGGTCACTTGCAAAAACAGTTTGACTTAGAATTATTTTTAATAGAAGCTGATGGAAATATGTAGTGATCGTCAGTTTTCAAATGCTTGTATCTTGGTCGTTATAAGCTCGTTTTCTAAGTTCTTTATGTCCTCGGCTTCGTCTTACAGTGAACTAATATATTTTTGATATGTCGGCATGTATAGATCATGTTTGAAGCCTCGTTTTACCCGTTGAAATTCGTGCAACAGCACACTATTTTTCAGAAAAATAGTTTTCGTCGCTAAAATTGAAATTAACGTATCTTTCTCGTCGTAAGCTCTTTTTTACTCATTCCAGCGGCCACGGTTTTTTTTTTGAAATTATTTTCTAATTATGAAAGCCAAAACATCTCATGACCTACTCAGTTTTCCAGGTTTCACAAAAATGGACAGAACCTTTTCTATATGTTGTTAAAACCAATTTTTCTAGTTCAATACTTGTACACATCCTTTCCAATCAACACCAAAACTATTCTAAGCCTACCATACACCTTCTTAGGGTTTCATGGGTTCCTAATCTTCACCAAAAATGGTGGATGACATAAGATCACTAATAAAAATCTTTAAATCCATTTTAGTGAGAAAAATAAATGTTAAGTGGTATATAACATATGTATATTTGCATGATTTGCTACTAGATCATCAAAAAGGATTAAATGAAAGTATGTAAAAGTAGGAAATTTATTTAGACACTTACTTGAGGCTTTGATGAGTTTTGGAGCAAAATGCTTAATTACTTCAAGGATTTTTATACCAAAACCTTAACTAGGATCTCTAATAGGACTTGTAAATCACTTGTTCTTGAAATTTTTAGGATCTTTTCTTCTTGTTTTTATGTTGGCCAAACCATATGAGAATGGGAGAGATGAGAGGAATTTTTGATAGTTTCTTGAAGTAGTATGTGTTTTATGTAATAATATGGCTAGTTATAAGATATTTTGTCAAAGTCAAAGAACTAATAAATGTTGGGGGGAACATGGGGCGTGAATTTAGGGGATGGGGAATGGGGTGAAGATTTTCTTTAATTGTCTTGGACTTTAGGTGAGATTGGGTGAGACTTTTAGCTAGTATATCTTGTTATCGGGTATGGAGTTAGCTAGAAATAGATTTTAACGGAAGAAGATAAACTACGACGAAGTCATAAAAATTATAAAATCACCTTTCTTGCAAATGTCGGGTGTCCAAATAATTATCGTGTTGAAATTTCGCAAACCGTCGTAGTTATAAGCTTTTAACGGTATATATAGTAAAGAGTTTAAAAACACCGGGTAAACTAATAATATAATTCTTATATCATTATAATGAGTGTGAAAATATATTAGGATCATAGCCGGGAGTGTCAGGTATATTGTTCGTAGTATATGATTGAGTGATAGCGATTATTTAATAAATAAATATACGTGAATAGAAATTATGCAAACCCATGCATGACCTAATATGAGATGATGTTACTGATGATATGTAGACTACTCTAGTCTATATGATGTGTCCCTAATGACGTTTTATGAATACGCAGCTAAACCATAATGGTTACGCGAATTTTGAATACCCGTAAACCTAGTTTACGAAATGATGAATGATGACCATTGTTGGAAATGTTCTAAAGATTAGTATTGGGAATTAAAACGTTCACAAGGTTAGTTCTGCTCCAAGAAATATACTAAGTATCATTCTACTGCTAGTGTATTTCATTCTACTGCTAGTGTTATAGATTCTCCTGCCGCAAGGATTCTAGTGCTAGTGAAACAGATACTGCTGTTGAAGAGATAAGTGTCGCGTATTCTACTACTAGATGGATAAGTATACAAAGATATTTTGTGTATAAAAGTCAAAGATATATGGTAGATAATATCTTTGATAGATGTTCAGTCAACAAGTTGTGTACACAGATACAAGTTGTATCTTAAGGACTGACACACTCAAGCAAACCAAGTAGCTTCGACAAGTATTATCATTTATTGTAAAAATCTCCTTAGTTGTATAAAAGGAAGATCTTATATTAGTTACAAACATCTAAATGTGTGAATTTGGGATTAATGTAACTAAAAGAAAAACTAACTCAGTTGATAGAACAAGATAGAAAATAAGTTTTTCTTTGTAATAGAGATTCAGGTTTTTGTAACCCTAGTGATAGTGAAGATCACTCGTATTATTCTCTAATAATATTGAATCGTTTGGTGTTAACATTCATTGTTCATTATCAAATTCAACAACCATCACTGTTCCATTTCCAATAACAAATAACCTTCTAAGTGTGGTTAAGTAGATTCCGCATACTTAATCATATTCACTCAAAGTATCTCATACACTCGTTATAAAGGACTAACATCCTATTAAGTGTATCGTACATCCTCTCAATTGGTATCAGAGCAAGGCTGATATCTTTGATTTAGAAGAAGAAGAAGAAGAAATGGACGTTGAATCTATTCAGACGAATGTTGCTGCAAAATTACCCATGCTCAAACAGAATGAGTTTGAGATGTGGAGGCTGAGGATAGAGCAGTATTTCCAAGTGCAAGACTATGCACTTTGGAAAATTATTGAAGATGGAAACTCTTACCAGCCTACAACCACTACATCAACAGTTGAGGGCAAAGTGGTGACAACTCTGTAGCTCCACCCAACATCTGCAGAAGACAGAATAAAGAAGAATAATGACCTAAAGGCCAGAAGTATGCTGATGATGACCATTCCTAATGATCAACTTTTAAACTTCAGCAAATTCAAAGATGCCAAGTCATTATTTGAAGCCATTGTTGCCAGGTATGGTGGAAATGAAGCCACCAAGAAAACCCACAAGACTCTGCTCAAGCAGCAGTTTGAAAACTTCTCCTCAACCAACAATGAATCTCTTGACCACATGTTTAATAGGCTTCAGAATATTGTGAGCCAACTTGCTATTCTTGGGGTTGAAATACCTCAAGAAGATTTAAACTCAAAATTTCTGAGAAGCTTACCAGAAGAGTGGGCTATACATGTTGTTGTCTGGAAGAACAAGCCAGACCTTGACACCATGGAACTAATAGACTTGTATAGCAACTTTAAGATTGTGGAATAAGATTTGAAGAAAACTGGAGGTACTAGTTCTAATACTGGGAACATGACATTTATGTCATCTCCTAGTACCTCAAATCCAAGTAAAGAGGTTAAGGTTGTTGATGGTGTTGGTGCTGCTAGTTCATCAAGCAGTACCATGGGTATTTTGGATGAGAAGACTTGTTGTGCTTTCCTCACAAGTCGAAATGATGGGTCCATGCTCACTTATGAAGACCTCCAAGAGATCAATGATGATGATCTGGAGGAAATGGATCTAAAATGGCAAATTTCTCTTCTTAGCATGAGGGCTAAGAAATTCTATCAAAGGACGGGGAAGAAGCTCACAATCAGCAACAATGATACTGTTGGTTTTGACAAGTCAAAGATAGAATGCTATAACTGCCACATGATGGGGCACTTCTCAAGAGAATGTAGAAGGCCAAGGCCGAAAGATAGCAAGAATAGAGGTTTTGGAAGCAAATCCAAAACAGGGGAGGTTTCTGAGCCAAACTCAAAAGCTATGGTAGCTATTGATGGCCTAGGTTTTGATTGGAGTTTCATGGCTGATGAAGAAGAAGCTTCTTCACAAATGGCACTCATGGCTTTCTCTACTGAGGTACAAAATCATAAAGTTTATTCTAATACTTGCACAACTCTTAAAGAACTACAAACTTTAATCAAACATTATGATGACCAAAAGAAAGTCCTAGGCAGAACTCAACAAGAGTTAGTAGATTATAAGTGTGGTTTAGAATCCCTAGAGAAGCAGATCATTCACTACAAACAAAATGAATTTTTTTTTCTGATGACAAAGCTCTTCTTATACAGGACATATTCTTTAGAGATGCTGAAATTAAGCTTTTAAGAGATGCTTATGATAGGATCAAAAAGGAAAATGGAAACATTCACTTGACTGTAGAAACACTAGAACATGCTTCTAGAGGTGTAACCAACATGATTGAATGTCAAGTGATTAATAGAGCCAAGTCAGGGTTAGGATATAATGCTGTCCCACCCCCTTACAAAGGAATTCCTGTTCCCCCAGGGATAAACATAGAGAATTCAGGAGTAGCTGAATTTCAAGAACCTGAGCTGCAATATGGTGTTCAGCCAAAAACCAAGTTAGTTGTTGATGAACCTAAGAAAGTAAGTGAGAGTTTATGTAAAACTTCACTTCCTGAGGATAAGGTGTCCTCTGATAGAAGATCAGATAGATTAGTCATTGAAGACTGGATATCTGATGATGATGAAGAAGAACAGGTTATGTCTAAACCTGAAGTGGTTAAGAAAGCAGGAACAAGTGTTCCTAAGATAGTCAAACATAACACTGATAGGCCTAAAATGTATGTTAAACATGCTAGGCAACCAGTTAGATATTGTGAACAATACAGAACTACAAACAAGCCGAAAGGCAACCAAAGGAATTGGAATGGCCTTAAGTCTCACAAACTAGGTTATGACTTTGACTTCTTTAACAAAGCTTGTTTCATTTGTAGAGAATTTGACAATCTTGCAGCTTTCTGCAACCAAAGGGTATCTGGGTATACAAACAATAGGGTGAATTTAAAAAGGCATACTCCTAAAAGTCACTCTAATTATACTAGAACAACACCCAGAGCAGTTTCATCAAAGTCTGGACCAAAAGCAGTTTCTACTGCTAGACCAAAAGATTCTACTTCTAGACAAGCAGTTTCTACTGCCAGAACTTTTTACTCTGTTTACCCTAAACCAGCAGTACAAAGTGCAAAAACAACTTTCAAACATGCATAAACAACTGCTAAGAGACCTTTTCAAACAAAAACAGTTTCACTAAAACAAATTTGGAAGCCTAAGGGTTCTACTTCTAGAGAAAAGAAGGCCAATGCTGTTAAGGCCTCAGCATGTTGGATTTGGAAACTGTTAGGAATATAAATATTCAGATGAAGGCTCGGTCACCCCGAGCATCTATTTAGCATCTACATAGCTCGTAGGCTTATTTATATTAGCTTAGCAATATTAGTATTAGTATTATTAGTTTAGTCGTATTTATATTTGTGGAGTGGGTCGGGGCTTTCCCCACTGTCAGCTCACTCCACAGCCCACTAGGGGCACAAATATTAGTAACTATATAAAGCCCTTCCCACACTTGGGAAGGGTTGGAACTCTTGTCACAATTTCACCTACTAATCTAATCTTTCATATTTTCTCTCAAGGTTCCCTCTCTCTCTAGTTCATCTCATCTCTCTAACTCAACCATGGATCTAATCTTCCATGAACCAAGACCACCCGAATAGATCCACACAATCAAGATGGTTATATCCTACAATTGGTATCAAGAGCCATGGTTAGGTTCGAATGATTTGATTGTGTGTCGGTTTTTGTTTTCTTTGGTTCGAACATTTTTTGTTGGCTCAAACTGTTTTACATCTAATTTTTGTTCGAATACATATTTTGAGATTATTTGTTTTAATCTTCACATGGGCTTGTCAGTTTCATTTTATTTGTTCGAATCATTTGGTTTTACCAAATCCAAATTTGTGTGTCTCTACTTTTGGATTCGTGTGCTTTTCCTAGTCAAACATGTGTGTCTTGTTCATGATTCGAAACATTTAATTGTTGATGATTCTTGTTTGACCTCTACTGATACGCTACTCTTATTTAATTCTTTGTTTGATCCTCTACTGCTATGCTACTCTTATTTAATTCTTTGTTTGACCGAAAGTCAGCCACTTTTGTTGTTGGTTGTTCTTGCTTAAGTTTTAAGAGGTGATTCTTTGTTGAAGATTGAAGATGTTCTTGGTAGAGACTTGTGTGTTACTATGTAGCGATTTGTGTCTTGGTTCAGTTTGGTTTTTAGCCAAAACAGGACATAATGCCAAATCTGGGAAAGGGACAGTTGTACTATTATGATAGTGACAGAATGGCGTTTTGTGGTACTAGCGATTTGTCTAAGTGGCGATTTGTCTAAGTGGCGATTTGTCTATGTGGCAATTTGTCCATGTGGCGATTTGTCTAAGTAGGCGATTTGTGTCTTAGCGACTTGTGTTTCAGCGATTTGTCTGCTCGTTACAGTGGTCAAATCTAAACGGATTGCTGTCAATGCTTCAAGATAACTAGCGTTTTGTCCCTATAATGAATTATGATGTAGCAGAAGACCAGACCACTACGACCACAACCATTAATAAACTTAAACCAATCTCAGTTCCATTACATCATCAGTCCAAGATTCAAATCAGAGAAAATGACCAGCTACCACAAACCAAATTACGCTACACAATCACTACACCAAGTTCACTATCTATTCTAATCCTAAATCCTACTCTGTACCACTTCCACTTCCACACTACTCAAACCGAAAAGAATAATAAAACAAACAAGATCTCAGTTTCTTTTGTTCGTGGCGTGCGATAAAATTCAAGATCTTTAAAAGATCCAACACACGAAAAAGAAATCATCATCAATCACTATTGAAGCTTTGCTTCTTTTTCATATACGAATTTAAAGAAGACAATAACTATCATGTTATCATCTTTCTTTGATTCGCTCAAGACCAAACAACATAATGAAACTAAAATCATTAATTAATCCTACCTTAGACCTCTTTCACGAGACCTTGAGACCTCATACTGTGCTCGAAAAATTCTGACTTAACCATGAAAGACGTTTGGTGGTCGTGTGGGGTGTTGGTGCTTGCACATGTTGTTTGTGCTTGTATGTTGAAGGAGGTATAAGTTTGATTATTGATTGTGATTTGGTGACTGAAGAAGCAGGGAGGCGGATTATTTGGTAATGATGATTGGGATTAGGGTTTGTGGGTGTGAGGCAGTTAGAAGAGAGGGGGCGGATTTTTAAGTGTGATTAGGGTTGTGTTGATGTGCTAAAGTGGGATTTAAATACCGCAATTTTAGGGTTAGTGTGGTTTGGATCCGGATTGGTTATTGGTTATTGGTTAAATATGGATTGGGCTTAAATCGTGACTGGGCTGTCTAATCACAAGACTTGGGCTGAGCTTGTTGGATTCGTGACCTTGGGCTGAGCTTATTGAACTGATATCACTATGGACGATTGTGAATTGAACATAACAGAACTTAGTTAGTTCGACTAGTTAGTGGACGAAAGAGTAGTATTTTTTTGGGATTCACAATTTTTTATGAGTGTTTGGCTATATGAGTGAGACTTTGGTCGTATATAATCTCGCAAGGATATTCACGTCACGGCTCGTATTTGGGTTTATGAATATCAACGTAGTTTCAGAGGTGTGGATTTGTCAGCATTGTTCTATTAGTGCCTACGACTGGAGTGAGCCTGCAACTTGATCTTTGCAATTTGAGTTATAGCTGACAAATAACAATTTGTTTAATTGCGATTTGTCAAGTTGCATTTTGACTTGTTGCGACTTGACTGATTGCGAGTTGACCAATTGCTATTTGACGTTGTGAGTTGACACTTGCGATTTGACAAATTGTGATTTGGTTGATCGCAATCAGACTTGTTGCAAATTGACAATCTGTGACTTGACTTGTTGCGATCTGATCAAGTTGTGATTTGACTCCTGTGACTTGAATTTCGAAGATTAGCATTGCACTTCACTCTAGGCTATGCGTGTTGATTTCACGGTTTCTCTTGTAGATTTTAGAAAATCCCGTGAAAGATTCGATTTCTCGGTTTAAATCTCAAGAGTAGTAAAATCCCGTTAAATCAAATTTGGACAAGTATGCAGGACATGGATTTTGACATTATAATACTTGCGGGGTCTGACTAATCTTTCGGGATAAGTTTGTGTTTCAAGATCGGCAGGACTTGGGAAATTATGGCGACTTGGTTGGTTTGTTAATTCACAGGTTGGTGTACTTAGTGTCACAAACATCCCGGGGTGGATGGATGCACGATGTTTGATGACCCTTGCTCGAGCATATATAGGGTGATTAGACTTGGATGTTCAAGAAGTGGATATATACGATAAAGGTTGGAAGGTTGGGTATATATCACTACCTATATTTAAAGGAGTTACGTTGTTGTGCTCAATATAGGTTCTAAATCACGATTTTAGTGCAAGTATAAGTCGCGGACTTGTCTTTTATCAAGCTTCATCAAGTAGTTGTTGTTTCTCAAGCTTCTAACGGGATTGTTGTACAAGATCTTCTCAAGAGGTGGTCACACTTAAAGACAGGAGGTGATTTGTTTAGAGACGTGTGTTAACCTTTTACTCACTTTAAAGTTAAACGCATTTCATCAAGCGGTTTTGGCATATTACGAGCTTTATTGAATTGTTAATCTGCTAAACCATTGATGAGGAGGAAAACAAGGGGTTACTAAAAGAGAGTCTTAATCACCATCTTCTGTGCAGCAGTTTTATTTGTCTCTTTCTATATATTGTGCCTGACAAATTCACAAACATCACGGACTCTCAGCTTTGGCAAAAAGGTCATTTCATGCCCTTTTTGAGGGGGAGAATTAGCGCGTGTTTCCTAGCAGTTCCGTCTCCACCGATGTGAATTTTAGCGGCTCCGATTTCAGCGGGTCAGATCGTAGCGATTCAGGATTCAGTGGTTCAGTCTCCAGCAGTTTGAATATTAGCGGTTCTAGTTTCAGTGGTTTAGCTTTCAGTGGTTTGGGTCTTAGCAAATTGCCTAAGATTTCAGTAGTTGGATACTTACTGTTGTGCAGTTTGTTCTTGAATTTATTTCTCGGATAAATCTCAAGAACTGTAAAATCCTGTACACAGTACGACAACTATTCCATGCACTGCATCTGATAACATCCAAGTAGCTGGGTCAGACAGCTTTGTTTGATAGGACTGACTATGAATCATGGGCACTGCTAAGAATTAGCGCATGTTTCTTCTCCCTTTGACTATTCAACCGCACAACATGATCACGAAGTTAATTTGGTATTCCTTGCTTGAGAGTGAAGTTGGATTTCACGAAAGAGTCTACCTATTTTATCTTGAAATCGGGGATGGTTGGATGCATGATTTCAATGATAACTTGCTCATGCTTAAGATGTAAGTTGAAGACTTGGGTTATCTAGTTACTAGCAGTCGGGGTAACTATCACTTAAGAGTTATTGGAGTACTCAGTGTCACACGTCAATGACGTTGTCGATAATCGCAAGAGGTGTTAATGTCTCATACTTTGGTTGGGTATTGAGTACATAGAGATTTGCTTGGAGCATTAATTCTCTACACCGTTCTTCCAACATTAGTGCAAGCTTAAGTAACAATTTTGAGGACTTCTACTTCTGTTTTCAATATTGGTATATCGGGTTTCCTTCATCAAGTGGTCACTAATCTGTGTACAAGGTTGGTTAGTTTGTCAAAGGTTTTAAAAGTTGTGATGTGATATGTAATTCTCACGGGATATTCTTAACCCAAACTGATGTTTACCAAAATCAAATCATTCATGCCACATTCAATCTATTACTGTCTCACGGTTTTTTCTTGGTTTTGTAAAATCCCGCGAAAGAACTTATTTCTCGGTTTAAATCATAGATTTGTAAAATCCCGTGATGATGGACTATGCGCTCTTAACCATGATCGGGTTAAAACCATTATCAAAGTTCAGTTAATGCATCATGAAGGACTTGATCGGGGCATTTAAACGACCACAATGTGACTACGGCGTGAATTCATTATTATTTATTTGAGGCTGAAGTGAAATTTCATAGGTGCGTGTACTTAGTATCTGAAGATATCGGGGAGGTTGGATGAAGATTCTTCGAGATCCTTGTTCGAGTTTTTGACATTTACAATGACGAGGACTTGGATATCTAGTTATTTTTTCTTTCTCTCTATTACAAAATAACTATCACTTTAAGGAGTTACGTTGTAGTGCTCAGTGTCACACGAAGTTGTGGATATCCAAGAGGTGATGTACATCTTATACTTGATGGTTGGTTGGTTGAAGAGTATAGAGTACTTAGGGATTCAATGTTGCACGAAATCTCTACACCGCTCTTTGTCATGCATTAGTACAAGTTTAAGTCACAAGGTCGGGTTATATTACTTCAGTCTCAAGTTCATCATATTGGGTTTTTCTCCATCAGTGGTCACGACATCAAACCGACAGATTGATAATGGGGTTGGTAACGAGTTAAAGGAGAGAAGTAGAAAAGAGAGAGATGACGTCTGTACACATCAGTGCAGGCCTCGCTCTTCATCATTATGACGTCTGTACACATCAGTGCAGGCCTCGTTCTTCAAAGAAAAGAAAAGTGTACGCTTGAGTGCACTTTATCTTCAAAAGAAGAGGAATCTTCTTATTTATGGCCATTCTCATCAACAAGTTTCATGCTCTTTCCGTGCTTATTCAGTCTTAAAGTGGATCGGCGCATATTGGAGTATATTTTTATTCACGTATTCAACCAAAAATTGCAGTTGACAGGCATATGCAATTTTTGAGGGGGGAAAGGGTGAATAAACAACATGTCAGTCTTCAAGAACCGTCAAGTGGAGCTACTTACCGTTGATGGTATTCATATTCACTAGTTCAATCATCAAAAATTTCAGTTGGCAGGCATATGCAATTTTTGAGGGGGGGAAATGGTGAATATTAATCTACATGTTAGTTGATGATTGAGAAATGGTCATACGACTCCTGAATACGTCAGTTCAGGATTCATGCAAACCATGGTTCTCCAACACTACATCTTCTTCCTCTATCAAGGTGTTAAAGAACATGGTCATGGAATGCTAATCGACGTCATCTCACGGGCTGGTACAATCAGCAACAAAGGGTTTCTAGTCAATGCTTATGTACACGTCATTACGCTGCATGTACACATCATGATGATGATTCCGATTAATTGTAACCATCATGGGGGAGAGAAATGTGTACACCAAGGACGCACAACAGGTTTTACGTGATTGGGCTTAATCATTTATTCCGGTGTTGATAACCGCAGAGATGATCAGTGGTTCAACTTGTTACCTTGGTATTAACGTTTCACTGTTACGTCATAGACTGATTAATCATAACCATCAGGGGAGAGAGAATGTGTACATCAAGGACGCACAACAGGTTCACGTGATCAGGGCTTAATATCCAAGGATGGATACATACTATAGATGATCAGTGGTTCAACTTGTTACTTTGATGTTATACTAAAGACTGAAGAAGGTCGAGTCGTCAGTCTATTCTTCATTCTCTGCTGTGTGTTATCGTCTCATGTGTACGTTGCGGGTTGATGGGTTACATGTAAGATTACTGGAAGGCAGTTGGTGAGATGAAGATGATTGGTATTCTGTTCCTCCAAATTGGGCAATCTTGAAGAAGGTCGAGTCGTCAGTCTATTCTACATTCTCCGCTATGTGTTAGAAGACTAAAGACGGCATGCATTTGGTTACCAAAAGACTTCTTCTTATTATGGGTGTTCATCCAAAGTCTTCTTCTTCTTCCTATTATGGGTGTTCATCAGAAAGGTTGTCAGATTGGGGGAGAGCACTAATTAGGGGAGAGTGAAAAGCCAGAATCAATCCCTGTTTAAAAGTGCTCACATTGCTCTTCAGCATGTCAAGTGATGAATGTGGAGAAGATTAAGAATGCTGAGGAGTAATGGTTTCTGGTTCGTATCCTTGTACATATATACTTGTTCATATCTTATACCATATTGTAAATAGAGAATCGTAAAACCAGAAAAACCATAAAAAATTGAAAAATAGAAAATACCAAAAATAGTTTCACCTAGGTTTGTAAATAGATATATAGAAAACCTGCAAATTGAAAATAGAGAAACGTAAGACCAGAAAAACCATAAAAAATTGAAAAAATAGAAAATACCAAAAATAGTTTCACCTAGGCATGTCTTCTGTTTATCGATAACATTTACGGACCTAGAAATGTCATTCAATAATGGCACGGGTCTTTAAATGAAGCTCGAGCAGGAGTTAAAATGGATAGTTAAAACATGTCTAAATGGCTTGCTGTTACTTTAGATAGCAACCCGCGCTTCAAACTGGGGAAAGCACGTCGCCTAAAAGACGGCTGTTCCTCCAACTGGGTGATGTTCACCTGGGCATGGATTACTTTATATCCATGTTTCTTCGATCTGATGTACGTTTCAGTGCATCATTTCTTGAAAAAGAAGAGAAATCTTCTTTGCATACAAATAGTTTTCATTCTAAGATTCTTCTGAAAATTATTTGTGAGACACTTGGTGATTATGTGTTGCTTGAAATTCTTTTATACTTGGATTGTGCATAAAATTTGTCACTCAATCAATGACTACAAATATTTAACTAGAATACGGGTCATTGATTGAGGGGGAGAGTGAATTCAAATTTTATATCATCAAATGGATTTCTTGGTTAACTCATACTTGTTAGAAATTTGTTTTGTAGGTAATGGGGTATTAGTTGAAGAGGATCTTGCAAAAAAATTTATATCAAATGGCCAAACGTGTTAGTTGCTAGAAAGTTTAGGACATTATGTGCAACTTGCTTATAGTTTCCTAGCTTTATGTATCTAGAAGGCTCATTTGTGTTACTTTGGAATCCTCGTTTAATCCCCTAAGTACTTTAAGACTCAAAACCTAAAAGAAGTAAGAAAACCAGTTGTGTTTGATGTTCTTGAATACTCCTATGACATTTGTATGATCTAAATGAATAAGTTTCAAATGTTTTTTGACTCTTGTTAGTCGATTGCTGCTTAATTGTTGTTGATATTGTGCATATGTTCTCAGGATTCGCTTAGGTATATTGCTATTATGTTAGAATCATGTTCCTAAGATCCTGAATTGAATATTGAAATCTGTGTGAATTGCCATGTTCATGATTGCTAATTGCTCTTCATGCTAGATAGTGGTTTGACGTACTTCCTGATTGTGGTTTGATTATAAGATGAACTTGGTATTATAATGTGGCAAGCTGCTGAAGGGTAGCTATTAAGGAATAGTGTATCTGTATGTATGTATATCTGTGTTGATATTCTTATGCAAATTCCATAGCCAAAATGAGTGTGCCAGTTCCCATTCTAACCATTTGATCAGACGTTCAAACTCTATTGATTGGCTCAGAATTCACCACGACAACAACATCGGCAGCAACAACAAACATCAACACCTTCATCACCACCACCACCTTCAGTGAAACAAAGTAATATTTGTTCCGATCTCGCCAAGTGAGGATCTACAATACTTGGACGTTTTTGTTGGTGGATGGATAATCGATGTTGACCACTGACTCCCTCAGAGAAGCGGATGATAACATCATCTGTGCCAAAAAGGTCAATATCATTCGTGTCATAAAAGTCACTTTGTGCAAAACAAGCAGTGAATCTCCCTCTTAGATTAAGGGGGAGCATAGTATGTCTTATCATCAGAACATGTTAAACCTGACCACATTTTCTCCCATGTTTTCTAAATTATTTAAATCAATTGGGATCACAAATCTCAAAAGGTTTGAAATTTTTGATCGGGGGAGAGAATGTGATTTAAATATGAAACCTGATGAAAATGTGATGTTTTGGAATTAAACGTTAGGCTCTCCCATATGTGCTAAACTCTTTCGTATATCGATGCACATATTGAGGGGGAGCAAATGGACAAAAAGGATTTGGCACCGCATGAGATCGTGACTCAGACGTAACCAATGAATTGACGAAACACAAGTTGTCATCAATCGAAAGGACATATCCTGGCCGGGTAATAATTTCAAGCTGGTCTAACCAGTGATGTAAGCGTGTCTCAAAAAGGATGTGTCTGAGTAGAGTGTACCGTTTTGAGAAACTTTCTGTGAACTTGACCAGGACGGGTAATAATTTCAAGCTGGTCTAACTAGTGATGTAAGCGTGTCTCGAATCGGTCATGTTCACTAAAAGTTGATCAATTCAAAAAGTGCGAGCTCTACCTAACATGTGCAAATTTATAAAACAATCAACCGAGCACATGTTGAGGGGGAGCATTTGAAAAATATAAAACTCTTAAGTGTTTGCAAAAATGGGTTTCAGAATCATGAACACTTTGAGAGATTTTTCAAAGATTTGGTTTATGGCAATCGTGGAAGTACACCAAAGACCGACCATTTTAATGAATGTATCGAGTTATAAGGATGGTTAGGTTAGGCTCAAGTTCCCACGATCCCGCCAGAGCCGGAGGGATCTACCCAGGGACAATCCACTAGTTAGTATAGAAGTCCTTAGGTATGATTAAAAAAAAAAGGAGAAAAGTGGATAAGGGAAAAGTGCAGACTGAGATGGAGCTAGTACTGGAACAAACCCAACAAGGTTCTAGTAATGAAGTCTCGGTAAGCACTGAAGGGGTTGAAGAATGAAAAAGAATTGTAAAGATAAAGGGTGAAAAGAAAGAAGCCCTCCTTACAACTTAGGCAGAAACCGGGTCAATACATATGCTGTCAGAATCACTTAGTTGATTGCTGGCATTGAAGACAAAGTATCATGGACCCAGTGATACGTTGCACAACCCTCCCTAGCCACTCAAGGTCCCTCAAAGGACTCTTGTTTCAATTGTCACGGAGTTCAATACATTTCTATCGTCTCTCTCACTCCGAGTTAGATGATATTGAAAAGGTGGCAATCCTCTCCAGCCTCCACTCACTAAATCAAAACGCACTATTGAGTCTAGAGCCACGAGATGCATAATAAGATCTCATAGGGACACGAATTATTTCTGCACTGGTTGTTCAACATCAAGGACACCAGTTGTAAACTCATGAGTCCTACGCAGATCTTAGCAATCTGCCAGAACATTTATGAGAGAATTTACGAATGTAATTCTCAATGATTGAATGGAAATTCCTGCCAGGGTCAACATCAAACAGCCCTGAAAGCAGGTCACTTCGGTAATTCCCTGTGGATTACGCTTAGTGATCACGGCGGTTTCAAACGGTCTACAGTCGTGGAGTGATCTCCAGCAACTCACCTAATCGTTGATATACTAAGGTACGATCTTAAAAAGCCCTCTGTGGGTTTTCGATCTAGGAACGGTCTTGGTAAGGATTAGAGAGAGTTTTCACACTATGCTGTTAACAATCTCGAAGTCCGAACCTGTAAGTACCGGACGTTTTATTGCTAACTGTCATATGCAGGAACATCTGGCGATTGTAGCTGATTGCTGTTGCATCTGTTTGCGGTTGTAGCTGATTGAAGTTGCAGCTGATTGCGGTCGTAGCAGATTACAGAAAAGATGCCAATCCAGCACCACATGCTCACACTACATCATCATCGTATTCAAAGAAGTCATGATCAACCAAAAGACCTTCAACACGGCTTCTGCTAACTCTGATGCTGAAGATCATGACCCAGAATAGTGTGAGCATATCGGCTCAAACATTTACACATCACATGGAAACATACTGCTGTAAGATGACTTGGAAACAAATGTTGGAAGATAAAGTCGAAGAATACTCAAAGATCATCCAAGACAATCAATCAGTCATCAAATGATTACTGCTGAAGGCACAAAGACTAAAGACATTGAAGAATCAAAGACTACGAGCTATGACGTCAAGTTCAGAAGACAGAATGCTAGAATTCAAATTATTATTTCCGGGGTGACCTCCCTTAGGGGGAGATTGTTAGGAATATAAATATTCAGATGAAGGCTCGGTCACCCCGAGCATCTATTTAGCATCTACATAGCTCGTAGGCTTATTTATATTAGCTTAGCAATATTAGTATTAGTATTATTAGTTTAGTCGTATTTATATTTGTGGAGTGGGTCGGGGCTTTCCCCACTGTCAGCTCACTTCACAGCCCACTAGGGGTACAAATATTAGTAACTATATAAAGTCCTTCCCACACTTAGGAAGGGTTGGAACTCTTGTCACAATTTCACCTACTAATCTAATCTTTCATATTTTCTCTCAAGGTTCCCTCTCTCTCTAGTTCATCTCATCTCTCTAACTCAACCATGGATCTAATCTTCCATGAACCAAGACCACCCGAATAGATCCACACAATCAAGATGGTTATATCCTACAGAAACCTCTCAAATCCAATGGTGCGTCAACTGTTCTCAAGAGATTTAATTACATTGATGCACATGGCAAATCCAAGTCAGTAATGGCTTGGGTTCCCCAAGGAAACTAATTTCCTTATTTGTGTGCAGGAACATTCACCAACAGATCGTGAAGATCAAGGATATTCAGATAGTGGGTGTTCAAGGCACATGACAGGAAACATGTCTTATCTTTTCAACTTTAAATCATTAGATGGAGGATATGTTACCTTTGGAGGTGGTATCGGTGGCAAGATTACTGGTAAAGGTACTCTTAAAACATGTAAATTAGATTTTGAAGATGTGTACTATGTGCAAGAGCTAAAGTATAATCTTTTTAGTGTCTCACAAATGTGTGATCAAAAGAACAAAATTCTTTTTACTGACACTGAATGTCTTGTACTTTTTTCTGATTTTAAAATGCCTGATGAAAGTCAAGTACTTCTTAAAACTCCAACAAAGGGCAACATGTACAGTGTTAATATGAAGAATATTGTTCCTAAAGAGGCACTTACTTGTCTAGTTGCAAAGGCCACATTAGATGAATCTATGAAATGGCATAGGAGGCTTGGTCACATTAACTTCAAAACCATAAATAAGATTGTTAAGAATGGTTTGGTAAGAGGTTTACCTCAAAAATGATTTGAAAATGACCAAACATGCATTGCTTGTCTTAAAGGCAAACAACACAAAGCCACTTGTAAGCCCAAAATTTTTAACTCTATTGATCAATCATTGTTTATGCTTCATATGGATTTATTTAGACCTACTTCTGTTAGTAGTATGATGCATAAAAGATATTGTCTAGTTCTTACTGATGACTATAGTAGATTTACATGGGTTTTCTTTTTAGGTTCTAAGGATGAGACTTCTAGCATTATATCTATTATACATTTATGGCGCAACCCGCCCCACCGGGTAATTGCTACTGCCACTCTGTTTTTATAACTGATTTTCCGGGTTTGGTATAAAAAATTTGCTACTGCCACACTCTTGAGATGTAACTACAGTTGTTATGTGAGATGGTGTACAGTTACATGAACAGTAACATTAATAATATTTTATTCCCGCGTTAGTGTTTTCCCTCTTTACACACACCACATCCACACAATTTTATGTTCCTGAATCTTCCATTAAATCGTTCATTCATAGCCAACCACACACAAAAAAAAATTATTGGTGATTCCCAAAAAAAAAATTGTCGATCGACAATTTTTTTTGGGTAAATCGAAGATAAGAAAGCTAAGTCTTCTTCAGTTGCAGGTAAATCATTGTCAATTTTTGGAGATCCTTTTTAGCGGATGTGTTGATTTTTTTTTGGGTTTTGATGAATCTATGACAAATTCCAGCCACCCATTATTGATGTTCTTCTACAAATACCGTGTGATAATATGTAAGTTTTTTGCCTTTTAATTTTTTTTTTGTTTAATTTTGAACTTAGGGTTTCATGTTAACTTTGGGGTTTTCATGATTTGGTTGGTTAATATTGTTGATTATCATTATTTATACAATTTTTAAGTAGATTATGTATTTTTATTAATTTTTGTTATTATATTTATTTGTTTATTTGTTTTTTTTTTGTTTTGTTTTTTTTTTTTATTAAAAAGGGATAAAATTTCAAGTAAACTGAAGATTTTTATAAAAAAAATAAAAAAATAAAAAATTTGTTGCTAATGATTAAGCGACTGGTTTTTGATTCTTGGTTAATGAGGTAGTTAAGTTTCATAATCTGCCGTGTTTTTAGATTTTCGTTATATTGAAATTTGAGTATTGAAGTTTGTTGCGTCATTAGATTTTGTGTGCAGGTTTCATTTCAGGTTCATTTTAAGTTCGTTGCGTCATTGGAATTGCAACCCCATTTTAAGTAAGTTGTTTTTTTACTGACTTTGTGATTAATGTTTTGTTGTTGTTTTACAATAAAAAAATAGTAACAGTCTCCTGGTGGTCGTTTGTCACAGGTGGTGTCTGCTGGTACTTTATTGCTCCGTGATGCGGCTACTTTATTGGTCCGTGTTTGTAAAAGTGTTTGTGTAATCTGCTTATTGCGCCTTAAGTCTGTTTTTAAAATATTTAAAACACCGAGTTATTTCTATGAATCATTTAAGCAATTATTTGATATTATAACATACCTTACTACATAATGGTTTGTTTTTCTTTTGGCTTATAGGGATGTGGTGACCGAAAATACATGAGAATCTAATTCGTCGAGAATGGTCAGTCGATCTTTGTGCTACTACAGTTGGTTTACATGATAAAAAATACATGTAATAGCAGATAAAAATACATGTAATTGCTATGGAATATGTGATTAGGATTATAGTATTATGGTAACTAGGGGTCAATGTATTTATATAATAGCAAAGATGTCGTCGTTAAAAATTTAAGTTGATTTTTATGTTGGTGTTATTTGCAGGCTTTTTTCAGGATTAGGCTGGAATGGACATACGTCACCATGAACCGTATTCGTGTTCCAGGTCATTTCCATGCTCTTTTTTGGGTTCACAGTTCATACGCTTTCAAAAGGTGATTAGTTTGATGGTTGTGGTTCGCTTTTATAGTATAAGATTTATCATTTTATATTGTGTATAAGGTGTGCGTAAGTTGTGGTCATAATTGGTGTATAAGCTGTCGTTATAGATTAAAAAGAAAAAAAAGGGTAGATAAAGGTCTACGATCTTAGTTTGTTGGAGGGTGTTTGTTGAAGCCTATTTTTCAGGATTATGAGGTAATTCGATTTATGCTTTTAGTTGCAGGCGAGCAAAAATTGCAGAACTCAGGTTGCAGCGTCTGCAGGAGATCAAGTTTACATGTTATGCACCCGTTGCTCATGACAAAGTATTCAGTTTTTAAGCTCGAACTAACGTTCGGATAGTATGGATTAAATGTTTTCTTAGCGGATGTTTCGGTTTGGTTATGCAGATTTTAAATAAGAGGATACATGTGGTTTTGGTTTGTGATTATTGGAAGTAGAGAAGAAAGATCTTTAGGTTTCAGGTAAGTTTTTTTTAGATCGTTCTGTCGTCGTTCAGTTTTTCTTTCAAAAGTTTCAGTTTATGTGTTTCATTTAACGCTTCGGTAACCTTGAGCTTTTTCTTTTGTTTGGTTATGATTAGCTTTTAACAATTGTTGTAAAAAGGAGTGCTCATAGATGGGTCAACTGACTTTGGTTGAGGGAGCCGGTGGGGTTGTGGTGACTGTTCCGCTGTATATGTAGCACAAGTTGAGTTGGCCTCCGTTGGAGTTCGCGATGGTTTGTGGCCAGGTTAAAAAGGTAATTATATATTCTAGAAATTTTTACCATGAAAACCGGAAAAAAAAAATTCTACGTTTATGCAATAACCTTGGTTAAAAATACAAAAAAAATAATGTTGTTAACCTGTTATCATTTGATTAGTAGCTTTAGGCGATTTATTTTAAATTAGCTAACTATTACATCTTTTAGGTATATGCTAATTTTCTCTAAAATTATATTTTTGGTGGTTTTCGGGGAGCCTTTTGGCTTAGTGGATTACGTATTGGATTAGTGGATTATGTTTTCAATATCTCTTTAAAAAATGTACTTTTTAATCACATTAGCTTTTTAATAAAATTATTGCCAAATATGATGTATGTTTGTTGATTGCTTGATGTGTTACGCATACGTGACATGAATGCAATATCGTAAATTGTGTCATCTCGCAACCTTTTTTTCTAGGAAAAGATCAGCAAGATTACAATTTTACTTTCACTATTCGTATGCTATAATCAGAACTAAAAGCTGACTTTGTTCTTTCCTGTGCAGGACGCTCAAAATGCCAGGGTTCGGTGCTGCAGTATGCAAATGGAGCGGATAAAACATCGGAATCCTTTCTCTTCTACGGTTACCCTTTATCCAACATTTTTATCAGATATATTTTGTCGCTATTTCACTTGCAAAATAAATGCTTAAGTATAATGGAGTATCATTATGATTACAAATTTCTCTTATTTACAGGCTAGGAGTTTATGAAATTACAGTCTTCCATTGCGTGCTCGAGAATGAAGGGAGTTCTTTTTTCTTGATCTCATGACAAGATGTAAGATTCCATTCTTTAGTTTGAAGTTGAGGCAAAGAACGACTGAAGCAAATGACAATGCAGGTGATGTATCTTCAGGTAGCTTGAACGCGAGCATTAACGACTGTTTCCTCAGTGCTGGTCAGTAGTGATAAAAAAAATATTGTTGCCAATTTAAATATTAGCATGATTACGTCTAAGCAAGTGCTAATTTTGCCACTTTCATTTATAATATACATGTGATTATTATTTTAGCAATGTTTCAAATGCAGTTTGTTGTGAGCAGCGACGGGTGATGAGCTATCGTTGGACACGGAACTCCTCAATGTGAGTTTCCTTTCCCTTATATAGTCAATCGAAGAAGAATTAAAGCATAGATTTACATGTAAAAAATGATAAAAAAAGCTCTACTTAAAACATACACATACAGTTTACATATTAAAATGGTCTGTTTAGCCAAAAGAATTTACATGTGAATCTGTGCTTTAATTGCAATAGAATTTACACATGATTATTATTAAGCATTAAAGTATACAACATGGCATAGATCATACCATTGCAAAAAGCATTAAATGCTCCACTTAGTGAACATAATTTACATGCGAAAAAATGCAGTCTTATATTTTAACAACAGTCAACAGCATACATTTTCAATTGGTTTGTTACTTGTTAGCAATTTAGTATTCGAATAACATTATTAAACTTTGGCGCCAAATGCATGTGTGTAGGCTTTTGTAAAATTGTGGCAAAGGTAAAATTAAAAAACGCTTTTCACTTAAGCCATAAGGCATTTCTTGATTGTAACGGCGTGGGTGATTAAGAAAACATGAATTGTGTTTACTGTATGTAGTTTATATGCGGGCGTATCTTGGCTGACCAATCACACTAAGTGTATGATTGCAGCCATGGCGGGTATTTGGTACAGCCACCATATGTGTAAATCTGTCCCTTAAGGGGTATTTGGGATTGGTTGGTGAGTCTTTTTTTTTTTTCCTTTTGATTCATATGAGATACGACACAATCATTATGAACCCGTTCATAAGTAATTAGGTCAATTTTGCCCTATTTTGAGATAAATGATTGTATGGAGCATTGTTATTTATTGGACAACAAAAATAAAATCACGGTCACTATCATTTCAATACTTCTCTTTATTTAATGCACTTTAAAGTCTGTAGTTCAGTTCTAATCTTTGTGGCTTATGTGGATTTTCAGGTCGGGATATAGGAGTGAATCTTCCAATTTTGTTAAACGCAATCGTTCACCAACATGTATTCATTTCCTGTTACCAGTTGTAGTTGCGGCTACATTTTGCTGCTGGCATCACACAGCCATCACAATGAATGGCAACAGAGGGCAAATAGGCAGGTTAGCTTTCGTATTTGCTGCTTTGTTGACAGGTTAACGTCTACCAAGTTGGGTTATATTTATGCTTTATGGCTGTCCAGTGTTTGGTGAGTCTTTTTTTTTTTTTTTTTTTTTTTTAATTTATTTTTTTCATCTGAGATACGACACAATCTTTATGAACCCATTCATAAGTAATTAGGTCAATTTTGCCCTATTTTGCGATAAATGATTGTATGGAGCATTGTTATTTATTGGACAACAAAAATAAAATCACGATCACTATCATTTCAATACTTCTCTTTATTTAAAGCACTTTAAAGTCTGTAGTTCAGTTCTGATCTTTGTGGCTTATGTGGATTTTCAGGTCGGGATATAGGAGTGAATCTCACGATTTTGTTAAACGCAATCGTTCACCGACATGTATTCATTTCCTCTTACCGGTTGCAGTTGTGGTTACATTTTGCTGCTGGCATCACACAGGCATCACAGTGAACGGCAACAGAAGGCAAATAGGCAGGTTAGCTTTCGTATTTGCTGCTTTGTTGACAGGTCATAATGCACAATTTTAACGGAAACAATCATGATTATGATGCACAATTTTAACAGGAACTATAATGTTTAAGTTGTAAGATATTGGACATTTTCTTTTGCTTTAAAAGGTTTTGTGTTTTTATTTGGAAATAGGGTAATAGTTGATGGTTAGATTGGATATATATGAAAATGGCCACCTTTTTTATGATCCGTGAGTGAGGTCAGTATGTAAAAGGAGATTACGGTCATCCAACTTGCAATGATAGTTAAGATCTAGACATTTATATATGTGTTATATGTTTCAGACACCATCTTCTACTTGCTCCTAAGGGGAAGAAACACCCATATCCGTGTCTTCAGTTCACTTTCTTGGGCCCTCGGTCGTGTGTCAACACTGTCAAGGTAAAATTTCCATATTATTTTTTAAGTTTGGGAGAAAATGAAAAAAGGCTTCGTTAAGAAGTTTCTTTCTTTGCGCTTTTAAACCTGAAGGGAAAGGCGGGTTTCCTTGGAATGGTATACGGTTTTTACTTGGGCTGATATTCATGCTTTAATTTAGCTGTACAAATCTTAAAAGATTCTAGCCTTTATGGGATTGAAAAATTAATTGTTTGACTGCAAAAAGCAACACTATAGCTCTAGCAGTATATCTTATTTCTGTCAACTTGCTAATGCAGGAAGTTCATGGAAGATTGGTTATAGGTTCGTTCTTGCTGAAGTCATACTTACGTCTGTCAACCTAGAAGTCTTGAAGCTGAAAACACGTACCAAGTTTTCCTTACATCCTCCATTTCAAAAAGATCTGATCCATTAGAGTTTTTAAATTATTATCATTTGTGTAAAGCATGTTTACATTAATCCAGAATCTATACATATATGATTCATATCATTTTTTAGAAACTTTTTGTAAGTTTGATCAACATGGCCAACATTGTCAAACTCCATTTGGTATTCTTTAGGATCTAAATTATACCGGTCCTCGATTTCCTTTTTGGTATCAGCAAACGAGGAATGTGTGTTGACGTAAATTGGCCATTTATTATCGAAAGCGAAATTTTGCCCATCTTTTTTATAATTTTTTTACGCTAACTTGCATCTACAAATACCCTGCCGCAACGCGCGGGTAACATACCTCGTTCTTAAAACATTCATTACAGAGATAGAAAACCTAGTAAGCAAAAGAGTAAAAGTCATTAGATGTGATAATGGGACAGAGTTTAAGAATAGAGTTATGGATGACTTCTGCAAGGAAAAAGGTTTTAGGAGAGAATTTAGTGTAGCTAGAACTCCTCAGCAAAATGGAGTTGCTGAAAGGAGAAATAGAACACTCATAGAAGCTGCTAGAACCATGTTAGCCAACTCTAAGTTGCCTATCACTTTTTGGGCTGAAGCAGTTAATACTGCTTGCTATGTTGAAAATAGGGTTTTGGTTGTCAAATCTCACAATAAGACATCATATGAGCTTTTTAGAGGTAGAACTCCTGCAATAGGATTTCTTAGACCTTTTGGATGTCATTTGACAATTCTGAATACCTTAGACCATCTAGGAAAGTTTGATGGTAAAGCAGATGAAGGATTTTTAGTTGGATATTCTCTTCATAACAAAGCTTTTAGAGTATACAACTCAAGAACTAGAAGAGTAGAGGAAAACTTGCATGTGAAATTTTTAGAGAATAAATCCAATGTAGCAAATCAAGGTCCTAATTGGTTATTTGATCTTGAGACACTAACCCATTCTATGAATTATGTGCCTATTATTGCAGAAACTAATGATTTTTCAGGTTCACAAACAACAAATGAGGCAGGGTTAGAAAAGGAGACTGATCAAGATTCTTTATGGATGCCAATAAGTACCAGTGTGGCTTCAACTTCAATAAATGATGAACCTTCTTCTAATCAAGCTAAATGTTGGGATTCGAGATTTGATGAGACAAAATAAATAGAAGAATGAAATAAAAGGGTTTAAAGTGACAAAAGATGAAAGTTCAAGATTACTACGAAGATCTTTTATTTTTAGTATTTATCTTTTGTAAACCCTAATTCTCTACTATATAAAGAGATTAAGGGTACATGTTTTATTAAGTCTTCCACAATGTAGTCATTAAAAGTGTGTGTGTGTCTAGGCATCAAGTCCTCTAATGGATGCCTAGGGTTCGTAGCTTGTATAAGCTACAAGAATCGTTCGACTAACCTTGTTCAATAATAATGAGTCATTTGATTATTCCGCTGCGTACATCTATTGATCCTGTTATTGTTGAGTAACCGTTCTATTGTGATCGAATAGAATTGGAGGTAATGATGGAAAAACTTTGTGTCAATAACAATTGATTTGTTCTTATTCCGCTGTGCATTAATATTCATTGTTATTGTTGAACCCTAAGGCTTAAAACGATCCAAGAAACTATTTAGCACGTTATTAGTTTCTACAAATGCTAAAGGAAATACATAACTAATATGTATTTTCGGGTACATTCAATCGAAGCTACATTGAATTAGGAGCATTTGGGTTATCTCTTGTTTTGTTACAAAACTTGCTAAATGAAATCATTTTTATGCATTAAAAGGAGTCGAGATAACCGCACCTTTACATTGTCCTCATATAGGCACACACTAGAACATTATATCTAAACTCTCATTAGTTTTAACTAAAGTATGCAATTTTTGTATCTAGGATCAATCATGCCTCCCGCGACATTCTATGACCACAAGGATACCCTAAACTACCTTCCAAAACACCACAAAACTAAGGGACTTACACCATCTCAAGTGAAAATCTTTAAGGCCCTAGAGAAACGATTTGTTCACGAGGGTAAAACCATTGACCCTTCATTTCTAGAAGGAACCAATATTTCCCAAGAACTAGCAACCATTCACTTTGATGGTCTTTTAGACATCAACGAAAAAATATGTCCTAGATTTGTATTAGAGTTTTATGCTAGTGTTATCCTCACCACAAATGATTATGGTCTCATCTCTACCCAATTCAAAATCAATCAAAATGACTTCAACATTCCTCTAAATCAATTTGCGGAAGTTCTTGGAATTCCGTGTGAAGGTACATGCCTTTACTCGAATAAATGGTCTTTATCAACCCTTGATTCTATTGTTGATCGTATGCCTCCATACGACACTCCCTTGCTTCCAAAAGAGATAATTCGAGACCATCTCTTCCTTCCTAGAACTTCCAACACAAGAACCACCCGCCAAGGAAAAGAAGTAAACCGAGACCCTTTTGGCATGGAGCTAAGTGAACTTAGGCCACAATTCAAAAAGTGGGAAGAAATTCTTAGAGCCAATGTCTTGTGTACCATAGGCAATCGTGACCATATCAATGCTTGTCTATGCTACATGCTTTATAGCTTGTCAACTCATCAACCTTTCAACCTTGCCTACTATGTCGCCAAAAGGATGGCGGACATACCAATGTTAGGAACCACCGCTCTTTCATACGGGATGCTTCTCACCTGCCTTTCTAGAGCCTTTGCACCCATTCCACCAAATGCTAGAGGTTTTTGCCCCGACTAACACAAGGAAAATGTCCTCATCCACCTACTTCCTCATCATCATCATCTATGAGGGAGGATGATGGACTTCCAAATTCTAGGCTTCCACCTCTCAAATACATGCAACAACTTCCAACCATTGACAATCAATCGGAAGAATTCAAGCAAACAAGAGGGATGTTCAAGTGCATTGGAAGATTCCTAACAAAGATAAACAAGAAACTAGGTAGGCAATGAGAGGTTTCATAAGTGTTTGGTACACTTGTTTCTAACAATGATGTGTGATGTATTTTTACGGTCGTAGGATGATAACTTATCGTTGAACAATTATGTGAACTAACATTATCTTGCAGGGAGATAACATTATGATGTTATCAATTTTCCATCCTTAAGCCCCTGTTTGGCATAACTCACATTGTTAGTGATATCATTAGCCCCGGTTTGATCTATAACCTTACATGTGTTATTACCTGTTTTATTTTTATTTTCCAATCACAACTAATTAATTACACATGTTTTAGGAAAAATTACGGGATTTGAACGGGGTTCGGGGGTTCAAAAAATGCCTCTGTCTACTTTTTTTGATCGGCGGATTAGACGAAACCAAATATTTGGTTCCATCCATCCAAATTTTTGGTGCGGCCAAAAATTGCCTGACGGATCAGGCGAAACCAAATTCTTGGTTCCGCCTGTGTTAGCGTTTGGTTCTGCCATTTAACAGCTATATTTTTAAATTTTCGTTTAAATCCTGCACTTTAGTTCACTCATTCTTGTTATTAGGATTCTTTTACTGATAATGCCTCATATTAGGATTATCTTAGACAAATAGTAAAAACATTTCCCACCAAAACTTGAAATTTCAAAATTCCACTCAAGTTACCTTTCGCCACAAAGCTATGATCCCTCAAAATGGTTCCTTGCCATCCGTGGATCAGTCACATCATAAGATTTTCCACTCACCACCATGCATTAACTGCATATCTTCTTCATTTCACTCAAATCAATTCCATTTGATTGACTTTGATGATTTGACAACCTTCCCTTCCACTTCCAAATCATTAGAAACCACCATTTTTGTATGGTTTAACATCAAATCCAAACACACTCTTCCATAAATCTTGGATTCTATAAATTGGAACCTTTAGGATGATCATTTCTCACACCTTCACCACCACTTCTAGTAGCATTTATGCATATCTCAAACATCTAGACCACGTAGAAGAAATGCCAGGATGAGTGTAAGACCATGTTGCTTTGTCAATCTCAACTCATCTTCATCAGACTCATCACCACTAAACATCTCTTCTCCAATCAATGATGAAAATTTCCTCACCTTTTCCACTCCAAAACCCTCACCTGTCATTATCACAACTCCTCCACCAACAAAAACACCTGTGGCCACCACACCACCTCCCGCAACATCTCAATTACCCAAATCACCATCACCTCCTAGATCTCCAAAACTTCAACCAATAGAGTTGTTTGCCACTCCACCAACCTCTCCACACCCCTACTCGGAAACCTTGGAAGACCTACCAGCTAGATCCACCAATCCACCACCATTGCCATTTGAGAGTGAACCTTCACAACAACAACCATTACTCTTCCACCCTATTTGTAGGGAAATTCATGGCCCTTTATACGGAGATCAAGCTCCACCACCTCAACAACCTCAGCCTCAACCTTTCTCACCGACCTCCACACTGCAAGGCATTGACGAGTTAATGAGGAAATTGACCGCCTCTATGCGTTTTCCTACATGGTGGATTCTCACCTCCATGAAGCAATGGATCTACAATCCACTTTGCTTTCATCCATCATGTCTCCACCAAATCCTAACCACCAATCAATTTATGTTCCACCACCACCACCACCAACAAACGAACCTACCCTACCACCAAACTTCCCTCGCCATGGTTGCACCATATGTGAATGAATCGCTCATCTCACTCAACGAACCAACATTTTGGTTCATGAGCACCAAAATGAGATGAGGTTCATCTTGAACCACATCCTCGAGCGCCTCAACGCTCTTTCTCACCCTCCTTAATAGATGCTCACACTAGGAGCTTTTTATCTTAGGATTTTTTTTTCTTTTTTTAGGATTTTTATTCTAGGATTCTTTTTCTTTGTAAGTTATTTTCTATTTATTTCCTTTGTAGCATCTCCATTATAGCCAAAATTTGTGATTTTTTTCACAAATAATTTTCTAATGAAAGATGTTTGTTGATGTTTGTGTGTTGATTATGATTAATTATTGTACATTATATGGTTGGATTGTTTATCAACTAACCTTTGTTTTGTAGCACTCATTATTCATGCATCATTACACTTGGCACCCTAACTAGGGGGAGTATTCTCCAAGGGAGAGCTAATCAAGCACTAACCTTTGTTTTGTAGCATTCTTAATTCATGCCTCATATACTTGGCACCCTAAGTAGGGGGAGTATTGTCCAAGGGGGAGCTAATCAAGCACTCAAAATGCATGCATCATTATACTTGGTACCCCAACTAGGGGAAGTATTGACCAAGGGCTTGCACTACATTCCGCTATGCATTTCTTCTTTTTGTTTCGAAAAAAAGGGGGAGATAATATTAAACTCATACATCATACATTTTATACAATTTAAAATGGCTAAATTTGATTTTAAAATTGCATAAAACTAGTTTAATGTATATTTTTAAAAGACTTGCACTTTATTTATCTCATTGCTTAAAAATAAACTTTATGTTTTGTCCTCAACAAAAAGGCGGAGATTGTTAATACAAATATCGTCTAAAAAAACGTTATTTATATTTTACGATCTTTGCTATATTTTGTTAATGACAATTATAAACTTTATTTTTAGCAAAACGTAAATATAGTTAAGTCTTTTACATATATAGTCACAAGCTTTTCATAAACACATAACATCATCTACATGTTACATATATAGTCTCTAGTATATACATGTTACATATTCATATACATTTATAAGTTACATTCATATACATTTTAATTCTAAATTTGGAGAATGTACTATGACATCATGGCATGCATCACTTTGAAATATTTAGAAGATTTTGAAGATCATATGAATATCTTAATTTGATCTTTACTCAATGAAAAGATATGGAAATATCTTGGTTAGATTTGGTGAAGATTTTTGAAGATTTGCTGTCAGGTTCCCATGGAACCAAACAACAACACGGACGGATCCTTCATTTTGGATCCGTCCCATCTGTGGCTTGTTGAGGCATTTGGCATATAAATAGCAAGCCACACATTCATGTTTTCTCATCACTCATAAGCGTAAACAACATCATACATTCATTCATTCATTTCTAACCCATTAATATTTCATATTTCATTGTTGGTGATCTTTCTTTGTAGCAAGAAGATCAAAGCATCACAAGCTTCAACAAAGCATTGCAAGACTTGTTAGTTAGTCATAGTGTGAATTTGTTGTTTTTCACACATCATTGTTTGTACCAAACAATCATAATACCTCAGTAGTGATCGGTTAGTATTTTAGTCCTCAAAATACATAGAGTATCGGGAGTGGTTGTGCCCTTGTAAAAGAATTCAGTATTTAGCTTTGTACTGGAAAAAGAGTAAGCGACGTTTGTAAAGGTTTTATCCGCCAAGAAGGGAGCTTGTTTCTTAGTGAAGAAAAACTCTCGAGTTAGAGGCTCGAGGAATGGAGTAAGGCAAGGAAGAGAGTCCTTGTAGACCGAACCACTATAAACAACCATGTTGTAGTTTGATTGTTTCTTTCTTTACTTGCATTATATATATTGTTTATTATTTGCATTTGTTGAAATCACGTTAAGTATTCAAAGCAAAAGAATTTTAAAACGGTAAAACTATTCAAACCCCCTTCTAGTTTTCCACACTTAGTATTTAAACTTTTCCCTGAACTTATTTGAACTTGAGAAACCCAAGATATCTTGAGAAACGTGAGCGTTATCCCTTTATTATGTCAACACAACCTAGAAAGCACGAAACGAATCAAATTTTCCAAATAAATTAACTTCGAGAAAGTTATTCGTATTTATATTCGTTTTTATTAGAAAAATCATTTCGGAAACAATGGTGCAAGTTTCATAAATTTTCGTGTCCGTTTGGTACGTTAAATGGGTCCCAAAGTAAATATTTCAAAAGTTTTCCTAACTTGTCACATATACCCCCTTCGCCCACAAGTTACACCGCACCCCCTCCATTTTAGTTTGTCCACCTTCGGCCCCTCACCCACATATAAAAACCCCCACATTCTCTCTCTCCATCATTTGATAACACTTACCTTCACCGAAACCCTAATTCCGGCGAAGTCACCACCCACCTCTGGCCAATTTCCGGCCACACCGAAAACACCCCTCGCGCATAAATCGAAGCCCCCGTATCATTTCTGGAGCATTTGGGGCTTGTTTAAGCTCGTTTGGTCCGTGTTTGAGCATCAACGCCACCACAGTTCAACACCACCACGCACCACCACTTCGCCCCACCTTTCTCTCTCTCGGTATAACACTCACGCGCCCCTCCCCTTTTATTTTTTAATTAAAACCGAAACCCTAACCATAAATCTTTAATAAAAATGTTTTTATTTTAAGACTGATTTTAAAACCTTTTGTTTTACTTAAAAACCACGTGGATCTAAGTTTTGGCTGTGGAAATCGTTCGGACTCGGTCCGAGTCATGTGACTCAGCCGAGTCAACTCGCGAGTCGAGTTGACTCGAGGTGAGTTCTTATTGTTTTTGATTTATTTTGTTTTGTTTTAACTTGTTTTCTTGTTTTGAAGCTTGGTTTGGATTTGGATTGGATTTTGGTGTTGGTTTTATCTTGGCCGAGAGCCAAGAGGTCTCGTGTAGCCTTGAGCCGTGACTCGTTGAGTCACGGCATAGCTTTAGGTTTGTTTGTTTTGGTTTGATTTTGGATAGATTTGGAATTTGGTTGTGTTGGTGGTTAGGCCGAGAGCCCTATGGCTCGAGTGGGAGTGAGCCGTGACTCAAGGGAGTCACGGCTAGAGTTTTAGTTGTTGGTTGTGTTGGTTTTGGATTTGTTTTGGATTTGAGTACTATCCGAGAGCTCATAGACTCAATAGAAGCCAAGCCGTGACTCGTGGGAGTCATGGCTATGGTTAGTTTGATGTTTTGGTCTTAGCCGAGGGTTTTGACTCGTGTGAGTCGAGCTGTGTCTCGTGGTAAGTCACGGCATGTGGGGATTGGTTAGTAGTTAATTTTTATGTGGTAGCGTTTTAGATTAAAAGTGGGTTGGTTTAGGTCGAGTGTAGCCAAGAGCCCCCTAGGCTCGATGGGGTGTGAGCCATGACTCAAGGTGAGTCTCGGCTTATATTTAGATTAGTTTGTTATTTGTGATTATTTGGATTTGCTTGGTTTTTGATTTGGATGTGTTTTGTGTTAGCCGAGAGTCATACGACTTATATCGAGTCGAGCCATGACTCAAGGCGAGCCACGGCATGAGGTTTTGGTTTGTTGTTTGTGTTTGTTTGGACTTGGTTTGGTCAGGTCGCGGTTTGGATTTGGTTGAGTTGTGTCCTAGCCGAGAGCTACATAAGCTCGATGCGAGTCAAGCCGTGACTCACGGGAGTCACGGCAACGATCATTAAGTTTATTTGTACCGAGTAGTTTAGTCGAGACTCACGGGAGTCTCGGCCGTGTCGTATTCAAGGTTACAAAACCTTAAGTCAAATTTATATTAGTTTTGTTCGTTATTTTATTTTCCGTTACTTACTTATTTATTTGTTTATCAATATGGTGTTTCGGGATAATATTTCATAATATGGGATATGATTTAGACATTGGACTTGGATATGTGTTATTAACCTTTGCTTTGATGAGAATTGGATGTTATTGGATTTAAGATATTAGCCGATGGACTTTATGGACTTTATGTTAGACTCATAAGAGCTTAACATATTTTGACCCGAACATACACAAAATGGTCGATAAACTTGACAACTAATATATACGTGAATGATAATGTCTAATTATATATTAATAACTTGTAAAATGTGATGATAAAACTTATATTCAAGAGTCGTAACGACTTGGAAATGCTTTATAAACAGACGCATCATGCCCAAATTTCAACAAAGTCTTTTATAACTTAATCGTTTACAATTACTTAATGTCCTTAAACCTTTTCAAAACTTAAAAAATTTCCTTCTAAATCATAATGTTTTTGACCGGATCTTAACACACTCCTTGTGTTAGATAGATACTTTGATTTGATATTAACTAGCACGCGGAATTTACTAGCTAATACTTAGAAGATATTGTGTTGTGTATTTGGATGAATGGAACAGTGAATATGTTTGTATGTATGAACAATGAAGACAATAATGATTAACCAAAACGATTCAATATTATTAATGATAATAATACGAGTACTCTTTTTAGTACTAGGGTTTACAACCTTGAATCTTCACGACTTGTATATCTTTCTATGTATGTAAACCTTAACCTAGGATATCCTTTTATAGACCAAGGATTCCTGTACAAGATAACTATAATTCTACTTAAATAGGATATTCACTAAATCCTTTCTATACTTATCTATTACACGTTTACAAAAACATAAGCAGTACTAACCATATATACTAGCAGTACTAACTGACTTAGCACTGTTACTGTATTCTTCAATAAATCTTCAGCAGTACTAACTTATAACCGATAGTACTAACTGTTAGGTTTAATTCCTAACAATCCTCCCCTAAACTTATGATTTTTCTCCAAATCACTAAGTTTCCTCGAATTAAACTTCAACACTGATGAAGGGGGATTCTTCCAAACACTACCATGTCAATCTCTTAGTCTGAGCTTTTCTCTGTTCTGCAAGATCAAAAATCCTTCTGACTAACACATCTGCCATTTCTGATTCAACTTCAATCTCCAATTTTGAACATACTAGAGTCAATAAAGTTGCTGTTTTGAGTGGATAGTCTTTTTCAACCAACATATATATTTCTATCCCATCCTTGGTAGAAATTCTATGTACACCACATGTATCAAAAAGCTTCCATGAAACATCTTTAATTGGAGCTTGAAACCTCCATATAGCTTCACCACCATCTGGATCATAAATCCTCTTCAACTGTACCCATAGCTCTTTGTCTTTATCTTCATGTTGATCTGCAACTCTGAATCTTTCTTGTACTAAGTTCCATAACTTGTTGAGATCTTCCCTATCAAATCCCTTAAGCAAATATTCAAACAACTTGTATTTTTCAGTTTTTCCACCAACACTTATGATTTCCCATCCTTTCATTCTCCCTTCTGTGAATACTTTCCAGTTAATGATTGGATGTTTTGATTGGAGTGGACTTACATTTGTTGATTCAGGAATCACTACAATCATGTTTTTAAGCTGTTCATCAGATAATCCCTTAGCTTTAGTCTTTTGTCTCTTAGATGTATCTGACTCTAACACTTCTGGTCTTCTTTTCTCTCCTTTACTATGCTCAAAATCTCTATGAAATGACTTATTAATCCTTGCATAAGCTTCATAATAAGCTTTTTCAATCTCTACATCTGATCTTCCTTTGAAATAACTTGGCTTCCAAAATGCGTGGTTCTTCAAATAACTTTTCATGAAGCTGATCTGTTCTTTCTTTGTAGGCATCTTCTTCTTGTACCCTTTCTTTTGTCTATCTCTGATCTTCTACATAAGATCACTCCAAGCAACTTCCTTATTCTTTGCTAAAATGAACTCAGTAAGCTTTGCTGACTTCTAATCTGTGGTTAAACTTTCATCTTTAAGAATAAGAACTGCTTGTGCTCTCACAATAGGATCTGAGTCTAACAAATATTGTAGTTTTTCATCAAAGGTTTCTTGAGTAATCTGCTCAACTGAAGCTATCTTCTCTAACCTTCTTTCTTCCATAAAATCAATCACATCTGCTTCAGACATCTTCTTTGCTAACTCTGCATCAAGATCAATTTGAGCTTGTACATCTTCTTGTTCATCCTCTTGAAGTTTCTTTGCCACTTCTGCATCATAGTCTATCTGAATCTGAGTTCTTGGCTTAACTATCTTCTGTGGCTCATCCTCTTCAATTACTTTGCCCTTGTCCTTAGTAGTTTGTACTGCTTCTTGTTCTGTCTCTGCAGTTTGTACTTCTTCTTCTATTACATCAGCAGTACCTTGTTCCTGATCTTGAGCACCTATATCTACATCATTACCAGTACCTTCATCAAGCAATCCACCAGTACCTTCTTCGTGCCTCCCCTGAGTTTCTGATCTCCTACCCTTATCTTTCCCAACTATTCCTGATTTCCTCGCCTGTTTGGGAGAATCACCATCATCATCATCTGAATCATCTGAGTCACTATCTGAAGAATCATCATCCATCATCACTCTTGATCTTTTCCTCTTAAGTTGATCTTCCAACTTCTTTACCCTGAGAGTCAACTTTGTGTAGACATTAGCAAAATTGGTCTTGTGACTTTTGATTTCCTCCTCCAGAGATTCTACCTTGGCAGATAACTTGGTACATAAAGCCGTCAATTCATCAAGTCTAGAACTGTCCTCATCACTTCTAGCTGTGTTACCTGCTAGGAGAGGTGAGTCATGGGGCAAGGATCCAGTTTCCACTCTAGTTAGACTAGTTGTGGTCCTTCTCCTATAAGTTGTGATAATTGGGGGTGTATGAGTTATTTCAGGAACCATTGTGGGTGTTGGTTGGGGATCAGTTGGGTTTACTGACCCTTCACCCTGAACAAATTGAATCATCTCAGGAAATAGAGGTATTTCTACCCCATTAAACAATCTACTTGCCATAGCCATAATTTGAAAAACTTTTGGTTGCAGGCTAGGAGTAGGAAAAATTTCTTTATGTTGCTTAAGCAAATTCTTTTTCTTATTCAAAAAGCTTTGAACAAACCTTGGATACATAAGAAATTTTGTTTTACTTTTTACATTAGCAACCATACTCTCAAATATAAATTTTGAAAAATTGAAAACCTTGTTTGTTGACAGACATATGAGGGCAATAGCAATATTGCTACTGAATTGCTCCCATGATGTCCTTTTGGCACTTAAACAATATAAGAGAGTATGGATAAAAAATCTCCATTGTGGGGAGAAACATCCCTTTTGAAAAGTAAGTTTTTGATTGGATGTATCATACCCCATTCTAGCAATTTCTTGCCAAATCTCAGTGTTTAGCATATTGTTGATACCATCTGAATCTTGCAACTTAAGATGTCTCCTAAGAGTAGATTCGGTAACAACAAAAGATATGCCATCCACTTTGGAGTGAATTTCTATGTCTTCCTCTTCACTAATTTTGACAATGGCAATTTGCCAAAACTGTGTGATATGAGAGACAATAAGAGTAGGGGAAACAGTTAAAGCATACCTAATATGAGATGCGTTCAAGAAGTCCACAATCTCATAAAATTTTGGTCCATCCCCTTCCTCTGTTTTCTCCAAATAAGCAACCTGGTTGTGTGTCTTGATAAATTCCAAATTAGCCATAATATTCTCTGTAAAAATTGATTTGACTGTAGTGAATAGTGAAAATTTTGGTTAGAAAGAAGAAGATGAAAGTGAGATGAGATATTATTGAGAGAATTAGGGTTTCTATTGACCGACTTAAAGAATATTTTAACTTTTTATTTGAGGATATGATTATAATAGAATAAAAGTTAAAATATCTAGAAGAGGATCCCTTAAAAACCGTAACTAAGTCAGTAAAAATCGCAAGTATCTTCCAACGGCTAGTTTCTAAACAAAATTAATTACTGACACAACAGTTCTAACGGCTAGTTGAGCAGTACAAACTTTGCACTAGCAATACAAACTTTGCACTAGCAGTACAAATTTTCAAGAAAAATTTTAATGAGCAGTAATAACTTAATATTGATTTAAAAATAAGACGGCTCACCCATAGTTTTTAGCAAACTATCAGCTATCAACGGATTTGATATGTCTTTACCAATAGCCGTTTGCTTTGGACTAGCCAACTCTTCACTGTTAGATATGGTGAGTTGATAACCATACAATTTTTGATAAATTGTCAACCGTAAAAGGATTTGATTAGTCTTTACCAGAAACCGTTTGCTCTGGACTAGTTGGTTCTTATGTGGGTTAGACATGGTGAACCAATAACTATTTGTTGTGTGCAAAGATCACACACTAAGTGTAACACCCCCGTTTTCGATATTCGCAGCGAAAATATTAGTTGGGGTGTTACTTCAAGGATCACAGTCATGAAAATAGAAAACGACTCGAAAAGAGACGTTTTAAATAAAATTGTTATCATTCATTTATTAAATCAGAGTTACATAATATAGGTCCCAGAGGGAAGGTTGGAAATTCGTTCTAAAAGTCACATTATTCGTTGAATGATAACATAGTGGACACTCATATTATAAATTGAAAGTCCACAGCCACTCCGTGCCAAGTTCAGTCTTTTAATTACCTGATATAAAACATGCTAAAAAGTCAACACAAAGGTTGAGTGAATCCATAGCATTTAAAGTTATAATAGGTTTTGAACACAAGCTAAATAAAAGAAATCAGTTATATCACAATTCGGAATATTGCACTAAACCTCATGACACGCAATGCGTTGACAGTTTCTAGTCTCACTAACATAATAAAAATGAAAGTGGTTTGCCCCCAAGATTAGATTTCAAATATAATGCATCTGTCTAACCGGCTACCACAAAGATATCCATCCGATTAGTACAAATGGGTCGTCAGGCCAATAGATCTATTCACATATTCGCGCTCACCCAGCAGGTGACTAATGGTGCATGATACGAGGGACTTTTAAATAATAAATATAAATAGGGAACAGTTAACTTAGTGCAATAACAATCAAGAAAATACTTGTGTTCGGTTTGGTAGCATGTATCTCTCCACAAGTTTGGAAAACATATAAAGAAAAGTGGGACTATGAACTCACCTGGACAGTCTAGATGGAAAACAAAGTTAGATAGAGTTGGTAAACGTCTCCGGCACGCAACCTGGTTTGTTATGTCAAGTTTCTGTAATCTTTTCTAAATTTATATATAAGTTTTATTATTTGTTATGTAACGTTTTGGGTTGATGATTAAGTATTAAAATGAGAGAACATGAAGTCTCTTCAAAAATTATAAGTTTTAATCTTATTTCTAATTTTTATGTTTTCGTTCCGTCTATTCGTTAAATATGTTTCTCGTTTGTTTGTTATCGTAATTCGTTTATTAATCAAATCGAATTATATAAAAATAATAATAATATTAATAATAATAATAATAATAATAATAATAATAATAATAATATAATAATAATAATAATAATAATAATAATAATAATAATAATAATAAAAATTAATTATTATTATAAGATGTTACGCTTGTTCCCCTATAGTTTCACGTATTGACAATTTATACCCTTGAACTTTCGTAAAATGACAATTTTTACCCTTCAACTTTTATAAAATTACAACTTTTACCTCTCAACTTTGGTCAAATGACAGTTTCTACCCTATAGTTTCAAAAATGACAGTTTTTACCCCTGAGTTGCAAGTCGACAGCAGACTAGGTCCTTTTTATAATTCTATTTAGAGTTTTGACAGAAAATACCCTTGAGACTCCCAAGTCGTTACACCCGACGTCCTTATTTCATAAAAACGCGTTATAAGTTACGGGAAAAGGCGAGACTTTTTACGACTCTTTTATAAACTTTATTTTCAACTTATTAAGAGCTTATTTACAGCTTTTCAGCTTGTCACACTAACTTATGAAGCTCAAAATAATTTATTAAGGGTGCGTTTGTATCGCAGAAATGGGCAGAAAAGAAAAATGAATATCTTGATGAATACTCGATCTTTTTACTTCGGTCTTTTTCCTAAAATTAGAAAGCTAGGTCATCTTTAACGTGACAAAAATACGGAATTTTTAGAGTCAGTTTGGTGGTCGAATTTGGGGTCCAAAGGTTGGGGTCTAATCGTGTTGCGAGAGGAAAAAGTGTTCGGTTTTTGGTTTCTGAGTTTGTGTCCTTGTTTTTATTGCATGCTAACGTTATTATAAACATGTCTAATCTATACCTAAACCAATTTATAATCTTTTGATTTGTAAAGCAAGATTTTATATATATATTTGGGTGCGTTTGATTTGGGTCGACAAGGAAAGAAATGAAAAGAAATATATAGTTTTTAGCCTAGATTTTATTAGAGGTTATTTAGTGGTGTTCTATGAGTATTTAGAGTATATGTAAAGTAATGAAAAGGGTCAAGACACTCACCTTTCTTATATTCGATTTAGGGTATAAATATGGGGCGTATGGCTCAGTTTTGAAGAGCTAGGGGTTTTCTTCCTTCTTGGCTCTCTCAAGGTTCCTTCTTAGGCTTATCTTAGGCTATTTGATCAGTAATGAAATGAGTATGGACTGTGGTGGTGGTGTTCGAATAGTTTGAGAGGAAAGGTGATTATGTGTGTCGATATTTATAGAGGAATGGAGCTTAGGGTTTCCATATTGTTCTAGGGCTTCTCATGTGGTAAGAAAGGGAGACAAGGAGGTGTGTTCTCCCTCTTAGGGCGCCACATGGTTGGAGGAGGAGGGAAAGTGATGTGGAACTTCCCTCTCCATGTGATGTTCTTACTACTTTTGACTATAGGGCTTAGTTTCTAGAGAAAAATGATGTGGAAGGTTTATGTGGTATGTAATGTATCTAGGAATAAAAAAATAATTGTTTAATACATATTTAAATATGTCGAGTGTATATTAGGGTTAGGGATAAAAGAATTTCAGTTGTGCTTTAAGGAGTAGTAATATAAGCTTAGGAGAGTTGCACTAGGGTTTAGAAAATAGGAAAAATATATTTTTAAGGTTTATTTAAGTTATTAAATTTTATATAATTTTTATTAAGTTTTAACATATATAAATGAGACTTTTAAGGTTTTATGCATTGAAGGGTTGTACACTGAGTTTAAGGGTTTGTACTATGGGTTAATTAATATAGTAAATATGTTTTTAGAGTTTTCTTAAGTTACTATAATCATGTGTTAATTTTTACAAGGTTAAAAGGTATAAAAATGTAATTTTAGACTTTTTTACTTTAAATACTTGTACATTAGCTTAGGTGGGTTGTACTAATAGATAGTGAGTTTAGGAAAATTTATTTTTATGGTTTATGTATGAAAGACTTGTAATTTGTGCTTTAAAATATATTTAGGGTTTTAATAGGATTTTTATTAATATACAGTTTTTATGCATGAATGACTTGTACATTGTCTTGGAAAACCTGTACATTTATATTTTGTAAAAATCTTATATATATTAATTAGGGTTTGTGATTTTTAATACATAAAATCATAATTTTGTGGAATTAGGGTTTTATCGGGAGTTAGAATGGAATTAGGGTTTATGAGCTTTAGATGCTCGTACCTTAGTCTAAATGAGTTGTACTTTAATATCCTAGGGTTTTTGTCATTCATAAATGTTGTTATAATAATTTAGGGTTTTATCGTAGCTCTATTAGATAAGAAATATTCAGTTTTACACATATGTTAAAGAATTAACGTAAAGTGGTAAATGAGTTATCGTAAAGTTTTATACTGACATTGTTTATATGAATAAACATTAGATAAGTTAAGGTTGGGTTGCATGCGAGCACGTTTATCGAGGATGTGAGTCACGTCACATGAGATAATAGTTATGTTTAGATAAGTAAATTAAAAAAAAAAAATTATACGTAGGAAAAAGGGTAAGTACAGTTAATTACAAAGTGAAATTTTACCAGTGGTTACTGTATCCCCCGGTTGAAGGGAATCTCGTCCCGAAATTCAGTCTATGTTGGTCGAGGAGTTGGGAAAATGATGTGGGTATACTATCCGTATTTGATTTTCTTTCTTAGGGTTCTTAACTTACCTTATTGATGGATTCAGCACCTGATCTGAATAAAATCTAAGATTTTGTCTTATTCAGATAATGAGTGTGGGAATGGGAGGTCGTACAACGATTTGATTGGTGATTTGAGTTTGATATGCTTAAAATGCCTCAAATTCAAAAATAATATTATATATACTATTATCTTGTTCTTATGTCATTTAAATTTAATAATATTGTTTCGCTATCAATTCTTAGTTATATTCTTAGTCTAAAAGGATTGCCTAGGGATTTCCATTTGGTACTTAAGAGAATATAATTTCATCAGTTTTATTCCTACTAGATGAAATAAATTTGAATGTTTTGCCACTTAATAAATCCAAAGGCTGTAAATAGTGTTTCCAACGGTCAAGAATAGTGCTCGTGAATAGTAAAATCTAACGGTCAGGAATAGTGAAATAACGGCTAGTTTTTCTCCTATAAATACCTCATTTTCAATCCTCATTCTTTCATCACTAAATTCTTTCATTAAAACCTTAAAATGCTGCATCTTATTACAATCCTAGCAATCGTTCATGTCATTCTCGGTATTATCTATTTGATGTATATTCCTAAGGAAAATTACGAGTTCATGGTTTATGTTGTTGCGGCTCTTATGCCATTCGGGCTCCTTTCTATCGGTGTTGACAAATTATGGGGGTAATGGTCTTTTGCTATTTCTATATAATCCTTAATAAAACTTATTTGTTTCCGTGCTTAAGGTCTAGGTTTGGTCTCGTGCCTAATGTTTCGTTGGTATCTATTACACAGGGTAATCAAAATGATTCATCCAGTGATTACTCTCCCTATCGTGGTGTTGATGGGAGTCTTTTTTGCTATAGCGGGTCAACCCATTAGTGATTCTCTACCCTACCTAGGAGTCATTGTAATACTAGTACTTTCGATGCTAGTTATCTCGCTATGTATGAATTTTCATAGGTTCTAAATAAATTTGTACTATCTATGTCTTCCATAAAGTCTTTGTGTGTTCCTAGGGTTCTAATATTTGTACTTTGTCAATTTCCTATCTTAGAGGATATGGGCCTTAAGTGTAAACATCTATTGTGGTTGGTCAAACGGAATAGTTATGAACAGTTTGTTTTATTTCAAAATTTTGCTTTTGAATGAAGATTGTTATTAGAAAATCTGAAAAGATAACCGTTGTAATTATGACATGATTCTTCCTGAATTAGACATAGTTGATCAGGCTATGTATAATTGAGGACCAAATGATGTGATATTTGGTTCAGTTATAATGGCACTTATATTTCTTCAAAAAGTTTTAGATGGTGTTCAACGTTTTGTTTTAGTAATATGACATCAAAATTTTATATATATATATATATATATATATATATATATATATATATATATATATATATATATATATATATATATATATTATATTATATATATATATAATATATATCCAAAAGATTAAGAAATTTTTTGTTCATACTTCCGGGGTAATTCAGAAATTTCTGGGGTGATAATAGGGTATCCTCGAAGTAATTCTTAAGGTTCAGGGGAAAATCTTACAGGATGGAAATTTTCTACATTTCAGTCCGGAATAATATTAACCTAATTCCTAATGGCATAACAGTGGATGACTACGTAATACCTATAAACAGGGTAATTGAAACAGAAACCGAAGTTAGACGTAAATGGAAATATTATAAGGTAGGGATTCATATAGTAGGAGAGTAGTGATTACACTTAGGTTACGTTCATCGCAACTAAGGTAGAGTACAAAAGGAAAAATATTCTAGGAAGTTTTAAACTAGGGTTTATTCATCTACTACAGGATTCTATCTTTTCCATAGATGTCATCCTGGGGTCTACTCGAGTTCTTACTCCTTGGCACCAGTCTTGTCTTTCCAATTTGGGTTGAAGTTTGGGCACTGATTCTTGTAGTGTCCATTTCCACCACATCCGTAGCATACTACAGCCGATGGTTGTTCCTTTTTATCCAAGGCTCTGCAGTCTCTTGTCTGGTGACCCGTTTTCTGGCATTTTCCACACTTGACAAAACAATATCCGTTGTGATGCAACTTGCATTTTTGACATGGAGGTAACTTTCCAAGATAACCATTCTTGTTAGCAAGTGTGTTGATGCAGCCTTTACTAGTTTCCTGTTTGGTTCCTAGTTGGTGGTGGTAGTAGGTGGGGGTGAAGGTTTTTCTTTCATTGAGTTTTCGCTTTTGGTTATTTTTCTTAAATGTAACACTATGCTTAATTCCTAGGGCACGCTTGATGTTAGGTTTAATTGTTCTGTCTGGCCTTTATGGTGAGCTGGCCTACATCCCGTGAAACTTTCAGGGGTAAGTTTACAAGACACAACCATCTTCTTTTCTCCTGTGGCCATATTGTTGCTACTCAGGTGAGCTACTGTAGTCACTTCAAGTACTGCTGCAATGAGGTTGATTACCAGCTTTTGGATATCTTCAGAAGTCATTAGTGGAATATTGGTATTTTTCATGCTGACTTCCTTCTGGCAATTTCACAAGAAACATGAATTTCAGAATTCCCGTAATGACCATGTTAGAATAATTTCATATTAATACTAACAAGTGGTCACAATGCGGAGTTATATCCAATTTGAGAATCAATAAATTACGATGTGTCTGTTTAATATCGTAAATAAATGATTAACTCTTGGTATAAAACTGCTAAGGAATAATAATCCATTTTTCAAAAACCAGAGTTCAGCAACTTTCTCTTTATTCATCAAGTTTTCTTCCGAAATTTTGTCTTAAAGGGTTCTATGGTTATAGCCTAGTTATGGAATCATAATAATCTTTAGGTAATGTCTGGGTAATTCTGATTAGAATAACATGATATTAATAACTTGATTGATTGTTTTTATTAAACAATTAATACAAGGTCTTTTATTAATGATGCATGTAGTTGGTTAAGGATTTTCTATCTCTCTTATAAGTGCTTGGTCCTTTGTTGTCAATAATGGTCCTAGTTTCTGTCAATTGTTAAGTTACCAGTTGGTTGGTTTTCTAGGTTCTGAGGTAGGGAATGTATAGTTTGGTTTGTGTGGAGTAATTTGTCTGCTAGGGAAAGTAATAAATAGTGAGTTTTTATAGGGTCACGGGTAGTCATTACATGTATGTACAGCATCATAGTAAGACATAATAGAATGAGTTTGTTCACAACAGAAAATATATAACAAAAGTAGATTGTTATAGATTAATAAGTTGATTACAACTATGAAAATTTCAGACTTATTTAGATAATAAAGGAAATACTAACCAAATACTATTTGGTTTACAACAATGATACATGTGACTTTAAGATCAGTTACGTCCTTGACGTAGATGCTTAATTTCAGTCTCAAATTTTAGTTTTGCAATTTCCATTTCTAAGAAGAGTTACTGAAGTTCCTGGTATATCCTCAATTGATTGTCCAATATGGCTTCTAAGGCGAAAATCTTTTGATCCTGGTTTCTTACCGTTTCACTGGCTATCCACAAGGTTCTTTCAATGTCTTCCACTCTACCATGTATTTCACAGTGGTCTCTTCTTGAACAATGGATCCTGGAATCTAAGCTTCTAAATTTATGATTGTAAGTATTTTTCATCTTGTCAACCTTTACTCTTAAATCAAACACCGCTCGTCTCTCAGCATCTGCCCTTCTAAACAGAGTGTCGATGTTACGGTCGTACCATTCAAAACGTAATGGTTGTAACCCTTCCAACTATTTAGTGTGGGTGTCGAGAGTGTTGGCTTGTTGATAAAGAAGGTTCCATATTGAATCATTAGGGTTTAAACTAAAGTCGGGGGAATTAGATGAAGACTCATCATCTGGGTTGTACGGTATCAGGGAATTTGGAGTGTCAGGTAGTGGAGAGTTTGGTCCTTCATCTTTCTGAATTGTTTCTTGGTGTGTATTTTGTCCAACCTCAATTGCTGTTGGACAACCAATCAACTTTTCATGAGATTCGGTTACTTCCTTAAGTTTCTGACGTGGAGACGAATGAGTAGGTGATAATGGGAGTGGTTTTGGGGTAGTTTCGTTCATGTTAGGGGTTTCGGGAGACATGGTACTGTAGTAATTTGCAAATAATAATTATAAGTAATTAATAACAGTAAAGAAAGAAAAAGGAATATAAATTATTCAAGGGTGTGGGAGTATCTATCAAAAGTGCAAAGTCTAATATGAAATAATCCTAATAGGTAAGGTACTAAGTACGATATTATCTTATAAATAATGTTTCAGTGACGTCGTGGCACGGAGGACTTTGGTTAAGTTTGTGAAAAATTGGTTATAGTTCAATGTTTGAAAACATTTGGTTCTCTATAACCATAGCTCTGATACCAATCTGTAACACCCCCGTTTTCGATATTCGCAGCGGAAATATAAGTTGGGGTGTTACTTCTAGGATCACAGTCATGAAAATAGAAAATGACTCGAAAAGAGACGTTTTAAATAAAATTGTTATTATTCATTTATTAAATCAGAGTTACATAATATAGGTCCCAGAGGGAAGTTTGGAAATTCGTTATAAAAGTCACATTATTCGTTGAATGATAACATAATGGACACTCTTATTATAAATTGAAAGTCCACAGCCACTCCGTGCCAAGTTCAGTCTTTTAATTACCTGAGATAAAACATGCTAAAAAGTCAACACAAAGGTTGAGTGAATCCATAGCGTTTAAAGTTATAATAGGTTTTGAACACAAGCTAAATAAAAGAAATCAGTTATATCACAATTCGGAATCTTGCACTAAACCTCATGACACGCAATGCGTTGACAGTTTCTAGTCTCACTAACATAATAAAAATGAAAGTGGTTTTCCCCCAAGATTAGATTTCAAATATAATGCATCTGTCTAACCGGCTATCACAAAGATATCCATCCGATTAGTACAAATGGGTCGTCAGGCCAATAGATCTATTCACATATTCCGCTCACCCAGCAGGTGACTAATGGTGCATGATACGATGGACTTTTTAATAATAAATATAAATAGGGAACAGTTAACTTAGTGAAATAACAATCAGGAAAATACTTGTGTTCGGTTTGGTAGCATGTATCTCCCCACAAGTTTGGAAAACATATAAAGAAAAGTGGGACTATGAACTCACCTGGACAGTCTGGATGGAAAACAAAGTTAGATTGAGTTGATAAACGTCTCCGGCACGCAACCTGGTTTGTTATGTCAAGTTTCAGTAATCGTTTCTAAATTTATATATAAGTTTTATTATTTGTTATGTAACGTTTTGGGTTGATGATTAAGTATTAAAATGAGAGAACATGAAGTCTCTTCAAAAATTATAAGTTTTAATCTTATTTCTAATTTTTATGTTTTCGTTCCGTCTGTTCGTTAAATATATTCCTCGTTTGTTTGTTATCGTAATTCGTTTATTAATCAAATCGAATTATAATAATAATAATAATAATAATAATAATAATAATAATAATAATAATATAATAATAATAATATAATAATAATAATAATAATAATAATAATAATTTTAAGATGTTACGCTTGTTCCCCTATAGTTTCACATATTGACAATTTATACCCTTGAACTTTCGTAAAATGACAATTTTTACCCTTCAACTTTTATAAAATTACAACTTTTACCCCTCAACTTTGGTCAAATGACAGTTTCTACCCTATAGTTTCAAAAATGATAGTTTTTACCCCTGAGTTGCAAGTCGAAAACAGACTAGGTCCTTGTTATAATTCTATTTAGAGTTTTGACAGAAAATACCCTTGAGACTCCCAAGTCGTTACACCCGACGTCCTTATTTCATAAAAACGCGTTATAAGTTACGGGAAAAGGCGAGACTTTTTACGACTCTTTTATAAACTTTATTTTCAACTTATTAAGAGCTTATTTATAGCTTTTCAGCTTGTCACTCGAGCTTATGAAGCTCAAAATAATTTATTAAGGGTGCGTTTGTATCGCAGAAATGGGCAGAAAAGAAAAATGAATATCTTGATGAATACTCGATCTTTTTACTTCGTTCTTCTTCCTAAAATTAGAAAGCTAGGTGATCTTTAACGTGACAAAAATCCAGAATTTTTAGAGTCAGTTTGGTGGTCGAATTTGGGGTCCAAAGGTTGGGGTCTGATCGAGTTGCGACAGAAAGAAATATGAGGAAAAAGTGTTCGGTTTTTGGTTTCTGAGTTTGTGTCCTTGTTTTTATTGCATGCTAACGTTATTATAAACATGTCTAATCTATACCTAAACCAATTTATAATCTTTTGATTTGTAAAGCAAGATTTTATATATATATTTGGGTGCGTTTGGTTTGGGTCGACAAGGAAAGAAAAGAAAAGAAATGTATAGTTTTCATCCTAGATTTAATTAGAGGTTATTTAGTGGTGTTCTAAGAGTATTTAAAGTATATGTAAAGTAATGAAAAGGGTCAAGACATTCACCTTGCTTATATTCGATTTAGGGTATAAATATGGGGCGTATGGCTCAGTTTTGAAGAGCTAGGGGTTTTCTTCCTTCTTGGCTCTCTCAAGGTTCCTTCTTAGGCTTATCTTAGGCTATTTGATCAGTAATGAAATGAGTATGGACTGTGGTGGTGGTGTTCGAATAGTTTGAGAGGAAAGGTGATTATGTGTGTCGATATTTATAAAGGAATGGAGCTTAGGGTTTCCATATTGTTCTAGGGCTTCTCATGTGGTAAGAAAGGGAGACAAGGAGGTGTGTTCTCCCTCTTAGGGCGCCACATGGTTGGAGGAGGAGGGAAAGTGATGTGGAACTTCCCTCTCCATGTGATGTTCTTACTACTTTTGAATCTAAGGCTTAGTTTCTAGAGAAAAATGATGTGGAAGGTTTATGTGGTATGTAATGTATCTACAAATCAAAAAATAATAATTTGTTTAATTTGGTTCTTGTTGAATTCGAACTAGGTAAGAAACCATAGGGTCGAATAGAGCTTATATGAATGGTACATTAGGTTATGTCGAGTGTACATTAGGGTTAGGGATGTAGTTAGTGTCTAAGGTTTGTTTTTAAGTATGTATTAGTTAAGAAATAATTTCTAGGATTTTCTATATAAGTATTTGTATATCGATTTCTATAAAAATAAAAGAAATTCATTTGTGCTTTAAGGAGTAGTACTAAGGTTTAGAAAATAGGAAAAATATGTTTTTAAGGTTTCTTTAAGTTATTTAAATTTTATATAATTTTTATTAAGTTTTAACATATATAAATGAGACTTTTAAGGTTTTATGCATTGAAGGGTAGTACACTGAGTTTAAGGGTTTGTACTATGGGTTAATTAATATAGTAAATACGTTTTTAGAGTTTTCTTAAGTTACTATAATCATGTGTTAATTTTTACAAGGTTAAAAGTTATAAAAATGTAATTTTAGACTTTTGTGCTTTAAATACTTGTACATTAGCTTAGGTGGGTTGTACTAATAGATAGTAAGTTTAGGAAAATTTATTTTTAAGGTTTATGTATGAAATACTTGTGATTTGTGCTTTAAAATATATTTAGGGTTTTAATAGGATTTTTATTAATATACAGTTTTTATGCATGAATGACTTGTACATTATTTTGGAAAACCTGTACATTTATATTTTGTAAAAATCTTATATATATTAATTAGGGTTTGTGATTTTTAATACATAAAATCATAATTTTGTGGAATTAGGGTTTTATTGGGAGTTAGAATGGAATTAGGGTTTCTGAGCTTTAGATGCTTTTACCTTAGTCTAAATGAGTTGAACTTTAGTGTCCTAGGGTTTTTGTCATTCATAAATGTTGTTATAATTATTTAGGGTTTTATAGTAGCTCTATTAGATAAGAAATATTCAGTTTTACACATATGTTAACGAATTAACGTAAAGTGATAAATGAGTTATCGTAAAGTTTTATACTGACATTGTTTATATGAATAAACATTAGAGAAGTTAATGTTGGGTTGCATGCGAGCATATTTATCGAGGATGTGAGTCATGTCACATGAGATAATAGTTATGTTCAGATAAGTAAAAAATTATAAAAATTATACGTAGGAAAAAGGGTAAGTACAGTTAATTACAAAGTGAAATTTTACCAGTGGTTACACTAAGCTTCCAAATCACCATACAGTCCAAAACAGAAATCACTTGTAATTCCTTGGTACTTATCATCCATACCTGCAAATGTTAGTCCAAAAACAAGGAAACAAAGTGCAAAGCACTTGTCTCATAATACATAAACATATGACTAACATTGCACATAAAAAGGAAAATTAATTTCCTTGTGGTACCCAAGCCATCACTGACTTAGGTTTTCCTCTTGCATCAACATAATTAAACCTTTTTAGAATAGTTGGAGTACCATTTGATTGAAGTTGTCTCCAAACCCATGATGCAGATGCATTAATACCATTACCCAAATTTTCCTTAGTAGTGTTTTTAAAACTTTCAGTATTAACTGCTTACCTAGCAGTATGAACTGCTGGGTTTGCAATTGCAACCTTAGGTTTCCAAACTTGTTTATTTATCACTGCATTGTTGTGAAAAGTCCTTCTAGCAGTTGATGGTTCAGATTTGAAAAATGTTTTTGCACTTTGAACTGCTTACGTTGGGTAAACAGGTCTAAATGGTCTAGCAGTATGAATTTCTGGTCTAGCAGTATGAACTGCTCTTGGGCCAAACATTAAAAGAACTGATCTAGGTATCATTCTAGCATTTGTAGGGTGAATGGGAGGTCTTACTGAGTTCACCCTAGGACTTGAACACCTAGTTACCCTATTGTTACAATAAGCAGCAAGATGGTCAAAGCTACCACATGTAAAACAAGTTTTCCTATAACAAACAAAATCATCACCTAGTTGGTGAGACTTGAGGTTGTTCCAATTCCTTTGGTTACCTCTGGGCTTGTTTGTGGTTCTATACATTTCAGCATACTTAACTGTTGGTCTAAATGGTTTAACATTGGTTTTAGGCCTAACAGTATCTTTCTTGACCACCTTAGGAACTTTTGGTTCCTCTATCTTAACACTAACAGGCTTAACCTCAGCCTGAGTACTCTCATCATCATCAGAAGTCCAATCCTCTATGGTTAGAGCATCTGATTCCCTAGTTGAGGACCTATCAGAGGACACCTTGTCTTCAGAGAGTGATTTATCACTTGCACTCTCAAAACTTACTTCTACAGGCTTTTCAACTACTTCCTTCTCCTTAGGTTTAGGTCCATATTCCATCTTAGGTAATTGAAATTCTTCCAAACCTGTATGTTCAAGGTCAATACCTGGAGGAACAGGTATTCCTCTATGAGGAGGTGGAACTGAGTTATAACCTAGACCTGACTTAGCCTTGTTGAGAATTTGACATTCAATTATCTTGTTAACACCCTTAGAGGCATACTCTAATGTATCTACACTTAATTGAATGTTTTCTTTTGCCTGTTTCAACTTATCAAACTCAGCTCTTACAAACTTAATTTCAGCATCTTTGAAAAATATATCCTTTTTAAGCAAAGCTATGTCATCAGGAAACTTAGATTCCATACTCTTATAATGAACAATTTGCTCCTCTAAAATAGCTAAACCCCTTTTATGATTTTCCAAATTAAAAATAGTCTGGTTTAACTCTATTCTCTGTTCATTATAGTGTTTCGTAAGAGTTTTTAATTCTTTTAAAGCATCACATGATTTAGAACACTTAGAAACTTGTACCTCAGAATCTGAGAAAGCCATAAGAGCAATTTATGTAGGTGCTTCTGCTTCCTCCTCTGCAATGTAGCTCCAGTCAAACCCTAAGCCATCAATGGCAACCACAGCCTTTGAACTTGAGTCTGTAATCTCTACTTCTCTGGTCTTGCTTCCAAAGCCTTTGCTCTTGCCATCTTGGCAATCTGCACTCCCTTGAATAATGACCCTTCTTATGGCAATTATAGCACTCAATCTTTGACTTGTCATACCCAGCAACATCATTGCTGTTTATGATTATCTTCTTGCCTGTCTTCTTCAAGAATCTCTTAGCTCTCATGCTGAGAAGAGAGAGCTGCCACTTGATGTCCATCTCTTCAATGTCATCTTCATCAATCTCTTGAAGGTCTCCATGAGTCAACATACTTCCATTGTGCTGAGTAGTCAGGAAAGCACAATAAGTATTCTCATCCAAGAGTCCATTAGTACTGCTTGAAGTACTAGCAGTACCAATATTTGAACTAGCAGTACCAACTGCTCCAGCAACTTGCACTTCATCTTCTTCACATCAACCTTCTTCACATCTTGCTCCACTATCTTGAAGTTGCTATACAAATCCATCATACTCATAGAATCTATGTCTGGCTTGTTCTTCTAGACAACAACATGCATAGCCCATTCTGATGGTAGACTCCTTAAGAATTTAGAGTTGAGATCTTCCTGAGGCATCTCAATTCCAAGAATAGCAAGTTGACTCACCAGCTTCTGAAGTCTGTTGAACATATGATCTAGTGATTCATTGCTTGTAGCTAAGAAGTTCTCAAATTGTTGCTTGAGTAATGTCTTCTGAGTTTTCTTGGTGGCTTCATTACCACCATATCTGGCAACAATAGCTTCAAACAAAGTCTTGGCACACTTGAACTTACTGAAGTTCAATAATTGATCATTAGGAATGGTCATAAGTAGCATGCTTCTTGCCTTAAGATCATTCTTGTACTGGACCTTCTCTTTAGTAGTCATTGGCTTTGTTTGCACTGTAGTTACAACCTTTCCATCAACTGTAGATGAAGTAGTTGTAGGCTTAAAAGTGTTCCCTTCTTCTATAATCTCCCAGAGTGCATAATCTTGCACCTGGAAGTATTGCTCAATTCTTAATCTCCACATGTCGAACTCATTAAGCTTGAGCATTGGTAACTTAGCAGCAACATTAGTTGTACTTGTCTCCATGTCCATCTTTATTCTTGGAAGAGTTCTCTTTGGATCTTCTAATTCAAAGTATCAGAAACCTGGCTCTGATACCACTTGACCAGATCTTAACACACTCCTTGTGTTAGATAGATACTTTGATTTGATATTAACTAGCACGCAAAATTTACTAGCTAATACTTAGAAGATATTGTGTTGTGTATATGGATGAATGGAACAGTGAATATGTTTGTATGTATGAACAATGAAGACAATAATGATTAACCAAAACGATTCAATATTATTAATGATAATAATAAGAGTACTCTTGTTAGTACTAGGGTTTACAACCTTGAATCTTCACGACTTGTATATCTCTCTATGTATCTAAACCTTAACGTAGGATATCCTTTTATAGACGAAGGATTCCTGTACAAGATAACTATAATTCTATTTAATTAGGATATTCACTAAATCCTTTCTATACTTATCTATTACACGTTTACAAAAACATAAGCAGTACTAACCATATATACTAGCAGTACTAACTGACTTAGCACTGTTAGTGTATTCTTCAATAAATCTTCAACAGTACTAACTTATAACCGACAGTACTAACTGTTAGGTTTAATTCCTAACAGTTTTATCAACTATTTGGGAAATGGGTAAAACACCGAAACAACCTATTAATGTTTTTCTTTCTTGTTTTTCTTATTTTATTTCTTCTTCGTAATCTTAGTTCTTCTCTCCTTTCGTTATTCTTTTCTTTGTATCCATTTGTGTTTGCCGACTTTTATTACTTTAAACTTCTCGTATCCACACGAGTCTTAAACATTTATTCCTCTCAAACGCCATTAAAATTAAACCTTTTCATTTCAAATATGAGTATTACTTTATAAATCGCTTTGAGGTTTATTGCTGAGGCATACTATTCACTTATTAGTTTGTGCTGAGGTTCATTTGTTGTGCTGTACCATCTAATCATTTGTGAAATCCTGTTTCTCACTACTACTAAGGTGTGATTCATAGCCCCACTTTTACTTTTAAATTGTTTATAAACCTATAGGGGAGATACATGCTATTTACTTATTTTATGAGCACAATTGTTTATTGGTATGCTATTCCTTTCTGAAATGATAATGCTAAGTGCCGTCCTTGCCAAAAGAAAGTCACTCGATCATGAACCATTAATCACTTGCGAGTGAGCGCGATTATAGTTTATAGGCCTATAGGAATTGACCCTCCTGCCATGTTGACTAAGGTCGGTCCACATGTGATGTATTCTTCAATAGGTATCTGGAAAAGTACCTAGCTTTGGCGGCAACTATTATATTATGAAATTCCGCGGTTATTGCCGACTTACGCCAAGGTTATTGGTGCCGGTTAACGCTTTGTGTGTCATGAGCTTAGCAAAAAGTATTTGACGCTTACCCGATATTTGTATTTGTTACTTATATCTTCCAGACATGAAAATCTTGTGCTCAACTGCTTTATTTATTAAACCTATGGATTACACTCAACCTTTGTGTTGACTTTTTAGCATTTTTTATCTCAGGTAATTGATGAATATTTGTGGGCACTGGGAGTGGCTGAAGACTTTTGATAGCTATCTTTGGCTTTTACTATCTATCTTTTACTATTTTATCATTAGAAAAACCTATTGAACTATGTATTTTATTTCCGCTGCAAACTATGTTTTATTTCCGCTGCAACTTATGTTGAGAGTCTTTTAAACTGTAAATGTTTAATTTTGTATTCGAATGATATGTTTTTGCTAAAACGTCTCGTTATGAGATCGTTTTCTATGGATGAGATTGTCTTACCCCTCACGTAGCGCCCCAAGCTCCGTTCCGCTGCCATATTCCGAGTTGGGGGTCTTACAGAATGGTATCAGAGCCTCTGTTTATAGAGAACGAGGTCATACTCGATTATAAACATTTTTGTGTGTGTCAAAAAGTATTCGAAATAGATAGCTATCAGCCCTCCGAGCTACTTCGCTCTTTAATTGCTTTACTTAAACTTTTATGTGTGCATGCTTTTGCACTATTATAAGCTTGGATTTTCCGCTGCTATCTCACTTCATATAAAACTATTTTATAAAAATTTGGCTAGAATTTTTATACTTTTCCTATACTCCTTGTAGAGTATTATGTCTACATCAATCCATACCGGTCATTTATCAGCTACACTCGTTGCTCACCCACTTGCACCACCGAGTCCAGAGGAGGACCCACACCCTATTGATGCACCTCACCCGGAGGATGATGAGATGGACGATGACGAGGAGATGGATGATGATGAGGAGATGGATGATGATGATGATGATGACGAGGTGCCATTGGAGGAGGAGTAGGAGGCTCTCCCCATGCCACCTTCGCCAGCAGTGTCGAACATTGCATATGAGTCCGATACTTCAGATGCATTAGGTCATACTCTAACTACCGAGGTGACGTCTGGACCACCGTCTACGTTTGAGATTGACGAGTCTTCGGCTGCACAGCGAGTTGCCCCTATCGAGCTCAGAGCTGAGCTAAGTTGTTTGAGGCAGGACATCTCTTGGTGCCAGGGCCATTATATTTCGATGTCTAGGCGATTGTGTGCGCGACAGTCTGATGTTTTAGAGTTGAGGAAGGAGATTAAGGGAGATAGGAGAGCTACAGGTGATTTTTATGTGGAGTTGTATGAGCAGGCTGCGAGGTTGAGTTCTACAGAGAAGACATATACAGAGATTCGGGAGCGTTTAGCATCATTAGAGAAGAGGATGACAGAGGTCGAGAAGATTGTGGAGGAGTTGGACTTTGGAGCGGTGTTCATTGATATTGATTGTCGTCATTACCAGCATAGTATTTAGGAGTTGAGGGATGAGTTACATGCCATGTAGTGGCAGGCGCACTATGATAGGATGGTGCGTTTCCGTTTTGATGACAGTATTGATCTTTTGGCTATGTATAGGGGAGATCGTCAGTGAGAGTGTAGTGAACATCTTATTTATGGTAGTTTAGTATCATGATAGTGGTTTACCTTTGTACCTACTAAACTGAATAGTTTCAGTTAGTAGATTTTATCAGAAACTTGTAATCGTTTTGCATATCTTGTAAGACTTATAGCAATTATTAAATCTATGATGTATTTTGGTGATGTACTATTATTGATGTTGAATGTGTGCTATATTATGATGATATCATGGTGTTGTTTATCTTGTGATGTGATTCTGTTACGTTAATCAAATACTTACAGTGTTGTACATTGTAATGATTGATAGAATTATGCCGCCTAGGAAGATGACTCCAGCTGCGATCCAAAAGTTGATTGATGATGGCATTGCCGCGGCGGTTTTTCTAAGGAGTAACTGTTCTGAGGATTGCAAGGTGAAGTATGCGACAGGTACCTTGGTGGAGCATGCATTGTCTTGGTGGAACGCTTATGCTCAGGATATGGGGTTAGAGAATGCTTATAATACTTCATGGGAAGAGTTTAAGAAGGAGATGGTCAAGAAGTATTGTTCTCGTAGTGATATGAGGAAGTTGGATACTGAGTTCTACAATTTTGCTGTAAAGGGTGTTGATCTTGCTACTTATGTGCGACGATTTCAAGAATTGAAGGTTTTCTGTGCTCACATGGTGCCAGACAGTGAGAAATTACTGGAGAAGTTCATTGGTGGTTTACCTTCCAGTATTGAAGGGCACGTGACATCTTACAACACTCTGACTCTGGATGATGCTATCTGCATATCTGAACGACTTATGGATCAAGTGGTTAGGCATGGCACTATTCAGAAGGGTAACAACTATGACAACAAATAAAAGTGGGAGGACAACAGGAGAAACAACAACTACAACAACTTCAACGACCGCAACAACAATAGTCACCCTCACAATAACCATCACCACAACAAGAAAAACAACCAGTACCATAATAACAATCATCACCACCAGCAGAACAGAAGACAAGAGACTGTTAAGGCTTATATGGTTGCACCAGCACGAGTTGGAGGGTATGCTGGGCCGCATTCATTTTGTGATAAGTGTAATTAGCATCACGCTGGACCATGCGCAGCTAAGTGTCAGAAATGTCAGAAGTCAGGGCATATTGCTAAGAATTGTTAAAACAGAACTGTGACTAATGGGAATGCCACCCAGCCCGTGGTAACTTGTTTTAGATGTGGAGAGCGTGGTCACTACAAGAGTCATTTCCCAAAGAATGCTGGTCGGAGAACTGAAGGCGCTCGTGGTAGAGCATATGTGATGGGCAATGGGGAGCAGCAGCACGATCTGAATGTAGTCACTGGTACATTTCTACTCAACAATCATCGTGTTAAAGTTTTATTAAATTCCATTGCCGATATGAGTTTTGTTTCTTCTACGATTTCACCACTACTTGATATCACCCCTACCCCTCTAGACACTAGTTATAGCATCGAGCTAGCTAATGGAAGCTTAGTTAACACTTGTACCGTAATCCGAGGCTGTACCCTAAACCTTCTAGATCACCCATTTAGTATCGATCTCATGCCCATCGAACTCGAAAGCTTCGATATGGTGGTTGGTATGGATTGGCTATCCAAACATCGTGCAAGTATTGTTTGTGGTGAATGAGTTGTTCATATCCCTCTCAATGGCGAAACCTTAGTTGTCCGCGAAGACCGTAGTGGAACCCGTTTGAATATCATATCTTGTATTAAGACCTTTTTCAAATACATCGAGAAAGGATGTCATGCATTCCTAGCACATGTGTCCAAGAATGAGTCGGGGGAGAAGCTACTCGAGGATGTTCCGATTGTGCGTGATTTTCTTGAAGTATTTCCTGAAGATCTTCCTGGACTTTCACTGGTTCGACAAGTGGAATTTCTGATTGACCTAGTTCCGGGAGCTACACCCGTAGCACGTGCACCGTATTGACTAGCTACGATGGAGATGCAAGAGTTGTCTAAGCAGTTGCAAGAGTTGTTGGATAAAGGGTTTATTCGACCTAGTTCCTCACCCTAGGGAGCACCAGTGTTATTCGTGAAGAAGAACGATGGATCATTTAGAATGTGTATTGACTACTGTGAGCTGAACAAGCTAACAGTGAAGAACCACTACCCATTACCTACAATCGACGATTTGTTTGACCAGCTACAAGGATCAGGTTACTACTCCAAGATAGATTTACGGTCAGGTTATCATCAACTTAGAGTCCGGGAAGAGGATATTCCCAAGACAGCGTTCAGGACTCGATATGGCCACTGTGAGTTTCAAGTGATGCCCTTTGGTTTGACAAATGCACGTGCAGTATTCATGGACCACATGAACCGAGTGTGTAAACCATATTTGGACAAGTTTGTTATAGTTTTCATCGACGTAATTTTCATCTACTCCAGGAGTGAAGAAGAACACAAGCAACACCTGACGATAATTCATAAGTTGCTCAAGGAAGAGCAATTGTACGCAAAGTTCTCTAAGTGTGAATTTTGGATTCGCAAGGTACAATTTCTTGGTCATGTGATTGATTGCAAAGGGTTACATGTGGATCCCTCGAAGATTGAAGCTATTGAGAACTGGCCAACGCCTTCTAACGCCACAGAAATCCGCCAATTTCGAGGATTGGCTGGATATTACAGGAGATTCATCGAGGGATTCTCCAAAATATCTAAACAGTTAACTACGTTGACTCAGAAGGATAAGAAATATGTGTGGGGAAAGGACGAAGAAGAAGCATTTCAAACCCTGAAGCAAAAACTCGCAGTGCACCGATTTTGGCATTACCAGAAGGGGTTGAAGATTTCGTAGTTTATTGTGATGCATCATATCAAGGGTTAGGAGCAGTTTTGATGCAACGAGGGAAAGTCATGGTATATGCTTCCTGAAAACTTAAGACTCATAAGGAGAAGTACACCACACATGATTTGGAGTTAGGAGCAGTGGTTTTTGCACTCTAAATGTGGAGACACTACTTATATGGGATGAAGTATATTATCTTTACCGATCACAAGAGTCTTCAACATATTTTGGATCAGAAGGAGTTAAAAATGAGGCAACGAAGATGCTTGGAAACCTTAAGCAACTATGATTGTGAAATTCGATACCACCCGAGAAAAGAGAATGTTGTGGCAGATGCCTTAAGCCGGAAGGAACGGTTGAAGGCACTGCGAGTTCGAGCTTTGGTTTTGACTATCAATTCAAACCTTCCCGCCCAGATTCTGCATGCTCAAGAAGAAGCCGTGAAACAAGAAGACCTCAAGAGTGATGTGAAGTTATAAATAACAACTTCATGATCGTTTTAAGCTACTAGAGATGACAAATAACAACTTCATGATTGTTTTAAGCTTCTAGGGATGAGAATAATAATGAATAAACATGATACGCAGCGGAATAAACTAAAACATCATTATTATTGATACAAGGTTCTTCGTCATCATCTCTAACAACTACATACAAAACACAAAGCCCCAATACTACGTGATCAAGTATAGTACGGTTACCTAATCTAACAGGGATCAATGATCCTGGAGGCTTAAACCAAATCTCTAACCTAGGCGTCCATTAGAAGACTTGACGCCTAGTTACACACACACACTATTTCCTGGTGTTTACATCTTGACACACCTATAAACTAATGCCTCTAATCCTCTTTATATAATAGAGGATTAGGGTTTACAATGGATATCTACTAATATAATAAAAGATCTTTTGTATTTGTGTAGTTTCATCATTTGTCTTCTTAAGCCCTTCATCTTTCACATGTTTTGTCTTATCAACTCAATTATAATTCCCAACAATCTTCCCCTAGTTGATAATGACAAAACCAAATAAGCACGAACTTCCCCTGAAGTTAAAATATATGAAAGATCCAGACTTCCCCTTAATCTATGCTATATCACCAAGGTTCTACAAGTTGCAATCTTCTATGTAAATATTCTTCCCCTTTTTGTCATCATTAATTAGGGGACAAAAGTAAGCAACCTTGATCTTCACAACCACGAACCACTATTGTACTTCCAGCCAGTCTTCCATTGTCTCGAATTGCCCTCCATGAACGAACACCAAAACGCTTACTATAAATGAACTCAAGACAAAAGAAACCTAAACCATCAGTAATAATAATAACCAGCTGTTGTAAAAACCTTCACCTCGATGTAGCATATAAATGGTTAATCATTTGAACATTAAGCTTCCACTGAAACCCATATGTTAACCATTTAAAAGAACTTTTCGAATAACTTACCACCATAGCAACAAACACCATGTAGTACCATCCATGAATGATCACCAAATAGCTTACGAAAAAAGACTACAAAAGCATTTGAAACCAAGAAGTAGTAGAATGAAGAATAGTCCTTTATCTTGAACCTGATTTAGAATAGTATTCGATAACAAGAAACATCTGGTCAATCAAAAACCAAAAATCCAAAATCAAACACCTACATGTGTGTGATATAATAACGCCCAAAATCCAGCCAAACACCTTGTGTGTGTCAATCGATATCACAAAACCAATCAATATCGACCAAAAACCTAACTCCTTTTCTTGTGTGTGTCAACCAAACCCTAAACTTGAAAGAAAAATCCAAATCCAGTTGTAAATACGAATCAAGAAATTCATATAAAGATCTATTACCACATTAGGGTTTCCCACATCCCGAAGAATAAACATCATCATCTATTATCAGGACACAATGAAGCACTAAATCAGAATGTGTCATATTACACATCAACACCAGTTCTGCATATACGCCAGCAATACAAATCTTCAATGGCAGTACTAAGTCGAAATACACCAGCAGTACAAAGTAATAAGAACGAGAGGCAACAATACTAATGTGTAAGATCAGTTTTGACAAGTAGTACTAACATATTTGTCGAGCAGCATAAATTCCATACACATCCAACAAATTGAAAAGTATGATTATTTAAACAATAAACTATCCCCATAACCGACAATTTGATATAGACTTGTAAAACATGCACGTAGTAATCTTAAACACTTCACTGAACCATGATAAAAGTAATCTTAAACTTAATAGATCAAAAGTCGATTCACCAATCAGATCAAAGCAACCATGCATGAGTCGACAACCTTCACAGCTTCACTTACAATATCTTCCACCGATCAACATTTCCATTCCTTTCCAATAATCGAATAGTAGTAATGAATATGAAACAGCAGAAACCAATACAGTCAGTACCCTATCGTGCACTTTCAACTTACTATGAGCAAGCAGTACTAATTTTTTTTGGAGATGGCAGTACAAACTACACAGGACAGTACTAACTCAAGAAGGAGCAATACTAAGTGTACATGGGCAGTATTAACGCTGAAAGAAGTAGTACTATGTAAATATATCGATCAATAATCTTCTTTAAATCATGATATTCAAACAGCAGCAGCTACAATGATCAGAATAAGGGTTTCATCCAACCTAAACCCTAATCACAAATCGATTATATCCATTCCAAAGCTGCTTTTCTTTGACTTCCATGATAAATTAAAAAAATAGAAAACGAAATCAAAAAGTTTGATATCATAAAAACCCTAAAAATTGACTTACAAAAATTGTTCTACAGCAGACTTTGATGATCAATAACTTTCAATCCAAGTCTCAGATTAAAGATCCCTCTGGTGAATATGTACTTTAATATATGAAGAATCTCCAGTAAAAATTTTAGCCCGATCCAACGGTTAACGAAGGAGTTATAGTCCTTTGAATACAGCTCTGCATTGAGTTGCGAAAATTGAACCAAAATCGATTTTTCTTCTTTTCTTCGACAAAACCTTGTATAATCCCTATATATCACGAGCGCCCTGGCTCTGATACCAATTTTGAAGTTATAAATAACAACTTCATGATCATTTTAAGCTTCTAGGGATGACAATAATAATGAATAAACATGATACGCAACGGAATAAACTAAAACATCATTATTATTGATACAAGGTTCTTCGTCATCATCTCTAACAACTACTTACAAAACACAAAGCCCCAATACTACGTGATCAAGTGTAGTACAATTACCTACTCTAACAGGGATCAATGATCCTTGAGGCTTAAACCAAATCTCTAACCTAGGCATCCATTAGAGGACGTGACGCCTAGTTACACACACACACTATTTCCTGGTGTTTACATCTTGACACACCTATAAACTAAAGCCTCTGATCCTCTTTATATAATAGAGGATTAGGGTTTACAAAGGATATCTACTAATATAATAAAAGATCTTATGTATTTGTGTAGTTTCATCCTTTGGCTTCTTAAGCCCTTCATCTTTCACATGTTTTGTCTTATCAACTCAATTATAATTCCCAACAAGTGAGAATCTTTATGGTATGATATATAAGAAGTATGAGAAGCATTCCGATGGAACTTTGTGTTTTAAGGGAAGAAGTTGGGTACCGTGTTTTTGAGGACTATGAGACTTAATCATGCTCGAGTCTTATAAGTCAAAGTACTCTATACACCCAGGATCCGATAAGAAGTATCACGATCCCAAGGAGTTATATTGGTGGCCAAACATGAAAGCCAACATTGCCGATTATTTTCGTAGGTATCTTACGTGCATGAAAGTTAAGGCTGAACATCAGAAATCGTCTGGTCTTCTACCGCAACCTGAGACTCCCGAATGGAAATGGGAACGGATTACTATGGACTTCATCACCAAACTTCTGAGGACTTCAACTGGTTTCGATGCTATCTGGGTTATAGTCGATCGACTAACAAAATCAGCACATTTTCTACCCATCAAAGAGCACTGAATTATGGACAAGTTGACTAGACTTTATGTGAAGGAAATAGTATAGAGACATGGAGCACCAATATCTATCATCTCTGACCGAGACAACAGATTCACTTCTAGCTTTTGGAAATCACTTCAGGATGCCTTTGGCATGAACCTCGACGTGAGTACTACATACCACCCGCAAATCGATGGCCAACGTGAAAGGACAATTCAGACTTTAGAAGATATGATTCGAGCATGTGTAATTGATTTTAGAAATGGATGGGACACTGTTGGGAATTAAACCTAACAGTAAGTATTGTTGGTTATAAGTTATACTGCTAAAGATTTATTGAAGTATACACTAACAGTACTAAGTCAGTTAGTACTGCTGGTATAGACATTGGTAGTGCTTATGTTTTTGTAAACGTGTAAAAGGATAATTATAGAAAGGATTTAGTAGATATCCTTATTGATATAGATTATAGTTATCTTGTACAGGAATCCTTGGTCTATAAAAGAATGTCCTAGGTTAGGTTATACGTATCAGTTTTTGTGAAGATTCAAGGTTGTAAACCCTAGTACTAGCAAGAGTACTCGTATTATTGATATAATAATATTGAATCGTTTCGGTTAAACAATTGTCTCTTGTTCATATACATAAACACTGTTCCATTCATTTATCATACATACAATTAATCTTCTAAGTGTTAACTAGTAAATTCCGCGTGCTAGTTAATATTACTCAAAGTATCTATCTAACACAAGGAGTGTGTCAGATCCGGTCAAGTGGTATCAGAGACATGTTCTGGTACTTTGAATTAGAAGATCCAAGACGAACTTTATCTATAAGGAAGATGGACATGGAGACAACAACCCTAACTAATATTGCTGCAAAATTGCCAATTCTCAAGCCTAATGAATTCGATATGTGGAGGTTGAGAATAGAGCAATTCTTCCAGGTGCAAGACTATGCACTCTGGGAGATCATAGAAGATAGGAACACATTTAAGCCTACAGCCACTACAACTGTAGTTGAAGGTAGGACTGAAAAAAAAGTGCCGACAAAGCCTATGACTACTGAAGAGAAGGCCCAGCACAAGAATGATGTTAAGGCAAGAAGCATGCTGCTTATGACCATTCCTAATGATCAATTATTGAACTTCAGTAAGTTCAAGTATGCCAAGACTTTGTTTGAAGCTATTGTTGCCAGATATGGTGGGAATGAGGCCACCAAGAAAACTCAGAAGACATTATTCAAGCAACAATTTGAGAACTTCTCAGCTACAAGCAATGAATCACTAGATCATATGTTCAACAGGCTATAGAAACTAGTGAGTCAGCTTGCTATTCTTGGTATTGAGATACCTCAGGATGATCTCAACTCCAAATTTCTGAGGTGTCTACCATCAGAATGGGCTATGCATGTGGTTGTATGGAAGAACAAGCCTGATATAGTTTCCATGAGCTTAATGGATCTATATAGCAACTTGAAAATAGTAGAGCATGATGTAAAGAGGTCTACTGGAACAAGCTCAAGCTCAAGCTCAAGCTCTGGGAATTTGGCCTTTGTGTCAACTCCCAGCACCTCAAGTTCAGAAGAAGAATGACAAGTTGCTGGAGCAGTTGCTACTGGTAGTTCAAATGTTAGTACTGCTAGTACTTCAAGCAGTACTAATGGACTTTTGGATGAGAATACTTATTGTGCTTTCCTGACTACTCAGCACAATGGAAGTATGTTGACTCATGGAGACCTTCAAGAGATTGATAAAGATGATCTTGAAGAGATGGACATCAAGTGGCAGCTCTCTCTTCTTAGCATGAGGGCTAAGATATTTTTGAAGAAAACAGGCAAGAAGATAATCATAAATAGCAATGATGTTGCTGGATATGACAAGTCAAAGATTGAATGTTATAATTGCCATAAGAATCATTATTCAAAGGAGTGCAGATTGCCAAGACAACAAGATGGCAAGAGAAGAGGCTTTGGAAGCAAGACCAGAGAAGTGGAGATTACTGACTCAAGCTCAAAGGCTATGGTTGCCATTCATGGCTTAGGATTTGACTGGAGCTACATTGCAGAGGAGGAAGCATAAGCATCTACAGAGATTGCTCTCATGGCATTTTCAGATTCTGAGGTACAAGTTTCTAAGTGTTCTAAATCTTGTGATGCATTAAAAGATCTAGAAACTCTTTGGAAAAGGTATGATGAACAAAGAATAGAGCTAACCCAGACCAGTTTTAATTTAGCAAATCATAAAAGGGCTTTAGCTGTGTTAGAAGAACAAATTGTTCATTATAAAGGTAATGAGTCTAAGTTTGCTGATGATATTATTATACTTAAGAGAGACTTAATGTTTAGAGATGATGAAATTAGTGTGTTAAAACATGAGTTGGAAAAGTTGAAACATGCCAAAGAAAACATTCAAATGAGTGTAGACACATTAGAGTATGCATCTAAGGGTGTCAGTAAGATAATTGAATGTCAAATCCTCAACAAAGCTAAGTCAGGCCTAGTGTATATGTCTGTTCCACCTCCTTATAGAGGAATACCCACACCCCCAAGCATTGACCTAGAACACACAGGTTTAGAGGAATTTCAACTACCCAAAATGGAATATGGTCCAAAACCTAAGGAGAATGTGGTAGTAGACAAGCCTGTAGAAGTAAGCTTTGAGAGTGCAAGTGATAAATCACTCTCTGAGGACAAGGTGCCCTCTGATAGGTCCTAAAGTAAGGAATCAGATGCTCCAACCATAGAAGATTGGACTTCTGATGATGATGAGGATGATCAGGTTAAGGCTAAACCTGACAGTGGTAAGATAGGAGGAACAAGGGTTCCTAAGGTGGTCAAAACTGAGACTGTTAGGCTTAAACTAATGCTAAACCATTTAGACCAACAGTTAGGTATGCTAAAATGTACAGAACCACAAGCAAGCCCAGAGGTAACCAAAGGAATTGGAACAACCTCAAGTCTCACCAACTAGGTGATGACGTTGTTTATGTTAGGAAAGCTTGTTTCACATGTGGTAGCTTTGACCATCTTGCTGCTTATTGCAACAATAGGGTAACTAGGTATTCAAGTCCTAGGGTGAACTCAATTAGACCTCTCACTCACCCTACAAATGCTAGAATGATACCTAGATCAGTTCTTTTAAGGTCTGGACCAAGAGCAGTTCATACTGCTAGACCAGAAATTCATACTGCTAGACCAAATCAGAACTTTTGCCCAATACCAACAGTTCAAGGTGTAAAAACAATTTTTAAATCAACACCAAAAACTGTTAAAAGGCCCTTTAATAACAAAGCAGTGTTAAACAAACAAGTTTGGAAACCAAGAGTACAAACCACAAAGCCAACAATTCATACTACTAGCCCAATAGTTAGTACTGGTCACCTTAATCATACTGCTAAGGGAAATATGGGCAATGGTGTTAATGCATCAGCATCATGGGTTTGGAGACCTATCAAACCTAATGGTACTTCAATTGTTTTAAAGAGAATGAATTATGTTGATGCTAGAGGCAAACCTAAGTCTGTGATGGCTTGGGTTCCACAAGGAAATTAATTCCTTGTTTGGGTGCAATGTTAGTCATATGCTTATATTGTTGTGAGACAAGTGCTTTGCACTTTGTTTCTTTGTTTTTGGACTAACACTTGCAGGTATGGATGATAAGCATGTCACACCCCCAAATTTTGTGACTTGCAGCGGAATGAAGCATTCGAGGGCATGACTGGTCATAGCACCAAAGTTGCAGTTATATTGAATGACCTAAAGTGTCGTTTGAAAAATACATCATTTGATTATTTAAAAACATTCAGAGTTACAAAGCTAGGTCCCAAAAGGTGAAACATGTTGCGGAAAATAAGTTCATACAATTCAAACGATGGTTAAGTGCATAAAATATAAAGTGAGACGCATCGACTCCACGACTCCATGATATGTACTTATGCAAGCCAACATGCGATACCTTAATTACCTGAAAATACATTGCTAAAAATGGTCAACAAAAATATTGGTGAGATCATAGGTTTATGTAAATGAAATGTTGTACGGAAACCACAAGTATGAAGTGAATGACCAAATGCCACAAAAAATAAATGATACATTAGCTCTTAAGCTCATGACCCCGAAGCTAGACTGAATGAAATGCCCCAACTGAGTGTTTGCCAATCACTCTAATAGGACAGAAATGAAATGCGTTCGTTTGACAAGTTAGCGCTACCAACCCGAACGGATGAGTCACCCTCAATAGATCTATTCACTCACTCTCGCTTGCTCACATTAATGGTTCATGATAATAAAGGGGACTTTAATCTGGGTAAATGATGTAACTTAAGCAATGTAAATGAGTTGATACTTTGGTCCGCATAAAAATGGTGCAATGTATTCTCCCCCGAGAATTTAGAAAATTATGTAAACAATTGAAAGCGGGGCTATGAAAACTCACCTGGTATGATAGCACAATGACAATGATGAAATGAGGCTCGGTCTCTAACGGCGACCTATTATGATGATATGATCTAGTGTAAGCAATGAATTAACGTAACACATGAAAATACGTATGTTAACGATACCACTTATTAGTTTTGAAAATAACGTTTATCGAAGAAAAATACACTTTTGACGTCTCGTTAAGTTATAAACTACTTTTCGTGTAGTTATGTTGAAACGGTACTCCACGATCCTCATTTGGTGTTCTATCGGCAAAATATAATGTTTTCGTCGCAATTTAATATTTTCCTTAACTTGTGAAGATATGCCCAAAATGGCTTCGTGAAACTAGTCGTGAAATATTGTACGTTAAGTGTTAGTGATCAAACTCGACGTTTTTGAAAACCTTGTAACAATGTATTAATGTCGTTTCATTTAACTTTCAATTATACACGCTTCGATCAATTAGAAAATAGGCTATCAATATTATGTCTAGCAAAAACACTAGTTTTTATACTTAAAACACTTTCTATTAGTGGGCTGTCAAAATAAACATGGTACGTCGGGCTTTAAATGTGTATATCTCGGTCGTTATAAGCTTGTTTTCTACGTTCTTTATATCCACGGCTTCGTATAAACATGAACTAACATAATCTCAGTAGGTTGGGTCGTCTAGATCACGTCTAATGCCTCGTTTTGTCCTTTGAATCTCTGCGATCAGAAACTAAATTTTCAGAATTTTAGTTTTCGTCGTCTAACTTTAAAAAATCATATCTCCTTCGTTAAAAGTCAGTTTTTAGTGATTCTTGCGGCCACGGTTTCGTTTTTGAAAGAAATTTCTGAATATGAAGGCCAAAATAGTTCAAAATTTTCTGAGTTTTTCAGTTTACACGTTTTTGGACAGACCCTTATATATACTTGTTAAAACTCATTTCCTTGGTTCTTAACTTGATCATACCACTTCAAATCAACTCCACAAGTTTGAAAATCCTACCATACACCTTCTTAGGGTGTCATGGGGTCCTAAACATCACCAACCTTGGTGGATTTCATGAGATTACTAGTGAAACTTATAGATCTAGTGTTATAGATAGTGTATGTGCAAAGTGGTATCTAAAACATAAATAAGTTGTATGATTAACTAGTATAACTTGAAAATACATAATCATATGAATTAAATGAAAGTATGAAATGATCAAAGAGATGTTCTTGAAGCTTACTTGCAATATTGGAGAGTTTTGATGAGAAATGTGTAAGAAACTTTGAGTTTTTATAACAAAACTCTAACAAGGAAGGTAAATGAGACTTGCTAGCAACTTGATCTTGAAAAAATTATGGATTTGTGTTGTTGTTCTTGGGTTAGTCGAACATAGGAGATGAAATGAGAGAGTTTGTGTGTTATTTTTGCTAGTTGATTTTACAAGTGAAGTGTTATTGGAAATTATATCAAGTTTAAGCATTAATGGTTTTTGTTTTATTAATTAAGTGCATGGAGAATTAGGAGAGTTTAGGGGGGGGGGGGCACATGTGGGTAAAATGGAAGGGATTTGATGTTAATTAATGTTCATGTCTCCATTTAATTAAAATTAGCTAGTTTAAGGTATACATTAGGTGTTATCGGGTACCGAGTTAACTAGAAATAAATTGTGACGAGGTGAAATAAAATACGTCGAAGTTGTAAAAATTGTAAAATCATATTCCTTGCAAGAATCGGGTGTTAGAATGATTTTCAGGTTGAAATATCGCAAACCGACGGAGTTATAAGCTCCTAACGGAAAATGTAGCAATTGGTTTAAAAACACCGGGTAAATTAATAATATAATCTCTATATCATTAAAATTAGTTTGAAAATGTGTTAGGATCGTAGTCGGGAGTATTGGGTATAATATTAGTAAAAATGACTGAGTGGTAACGTTAATTAAACAATTAAGCATACGTTAATGAAAATCACACAAACCCGTGCATGAACTGATATGATAATGATGTTACTGATGATATGCAGACTACTCTAGTCTGTATGACGTGCCTTTACTGATGATGCATGAATACGCAGTTAAACCTAACTGGTTACGCGCATTTGAGTACCCATAAACTAGGTTTACAACATGATGAATGATGCCCATGAATAGTGATTTCCCTCTAGGAATGAATAGTGTCACATGAATAGTAAAATTTTTGAATAGTGATCGATGAATAGTAAATGATGAATAGTAACTCATGAATAGTAAATTGTCAGGGTTTGGAAAATGACCTGAAATTGTAAGTTGTGACAAAGCACCAAGGAATTACAAGTGCTTTATGTTTTTTGAGTAAATGGTGTTTTGGAACTCTTAGTGTGTGATCTTTGCACACAACAAATGGTTATTGGTTCACCATGTCTAACACACATAAGAACCAACTAGTCCAGAGCAAACGGTTTCTGGTAAAGACTAATCAAATCCGTTTATGGTTGACAATTTACCAAAAATTGTATGGTTATCAACTCACCATATCTAACAGTGAAGAGTTGGCTAGTCCAAACCAAACGGCTATTGGTAAAGACATATCAAATCCGTTGATAGCTGATAGTTTGCTAAAAACTGTATGTGAGTTATAATGTTTCAAATTCATATAAGTTAATACTGTTCTTTGAACATTTTTGATAATGGTTTGTACTGTTCAACTAGCCGTTAGAACTGTTGTGCCAGTAATTAATTTTTACTTAGAAACTAGCCGTTGGAAGTTTGTTGCGATTTTTACTGATTAAATTATGGTTTTTAAGGGATCTTCTTCTCAATATTTTAACTTTTATTCTATTATAATCTTATCCTAAAATAAAAGTTAACATATTCCTTAAGTCGTTCAATAGAAACCCTAATTCTCTTAATAATATCTCATCTCACTTTCATCTTCTACTTTCTATCCTAAATTTTCACTATTCACCACAGTCAAATCAAATTTTTACTGAGTATATTATGGCTAATTTGGAATTTATCAAGACCCACAACCAGGTTGCTTATTTGGAGAAAACAGAGGACGGGGATGGACCAAAATTTTATGAGATTGTGGACTTCTTGAACGTGTCTCATATTAGGTATGCTTTAACAATTTCCCCTACTCTTATTGTCTCTCATATCACACAGTTTTGGCAAACTGCCATTGTCAAAATTACTAAAGAGGAAGACATAGAAATTCACTCCAAAGTGGATGGCATATCTTTTGTTGTTACCGAATCTACACTTAGGAGACATCTTAAGTTGCAAGATTCAGATGGTATCAACAATATGCTAAACACTGAGATTTGGCAAGAAATTGCTAGAATTGGGTATGATACATCCAATCAAAAACTCACTTTTCAAAAGGGATGTTTCTCCCCACTTACATTGTTTAAGTCCCAAAAGAACATCATGGGAGCAATTCAGTAGCAATATTGCTATTGCTCTCATATGTCTGTCAACAAACAAGGTTTTCAATTTTTCAAAATTCATATTTGAGAGTATAGTTTTAAATGTGAAAAGTAAAACAAAATTTCTTATGTATCCAAGATTTGTTCAAAGCTTTTTGAATAAGAAAAAGAATTTGCTTAAGCAACATAAAGAAATTTTTCCTACTCCTAGCCTGCAACCAAAAGTTTTTCAAAATATGGCTATGGCAAGTAGATTGTTTCATGGAGTAGAAATACCACTATTTCCTGAAATGCTTCAAGTTGTTCAAGGTGAAGGGTCAGTAAACCCAACTGATCCCCAACCAATACCCACAATGGTTCCTGAAATAACCCATACACCCCCAATTATCACAACTTATAGGAGAAGGACCACAGCTAGTCTAACTAGAGTGGAAACTGGATCCTTGCCCCATGACTCACCTCTCCTAGCAGGTAACACAGCTAGAAGTGATGAGGGCAGTTCTAAACTTGATGAATTAATGGCTCTTTGTACCAAATTGTCTGATCAAGTGAAAAATCTGGAAGAAGATCTTAAAAGTCACAAAAGCAATTTTGCCAAAATCTACACCAAGCTGACACTCAGGGTAAAAAGATTGGAAGATCGGCTACAAAGAAAAAGATCTAAGGTGGTAATAGATGATTCTTCAAATGATAGCTCAGATGATAGTTCAGATGATGTTGGTGATGATTCTCCCAAACAGGGGAGGAAATCTTGGAAAGAACAAGGAGATAAGAGATCTGGAACTCAGGGGAGGAATGAAGAAGGAACAAGCAGATTGAATGAGGAAGGTACTGCTGGTGGAAATGATGATACATATATAGGTGAACAAGATCAAGATCAAGAAGATACTACTGAGATTGAAGAAGAAGCAGTACAAACTGCTGAGGTGCCAGAAGTAGCAGTACAAACTGCTATAGACAAGGGCAAAGGGATTTTGATTGAAGAAGAAGAGCCTCATCAGAAGAAAATTGTTAAGCCAAGAACTCAGATGCAAATAGATCATGATGCTGAAGTGGCTAAGAAACTTCAAGAGGATGAAGATAAAGATAAAGAGCTATGGGTACAGTTAAAGAGGATTTATGATCCAGATGGTGGTGAAGCTATATGGAAGTTTCATGCTCCAATTAAAGATGTTTCATGGAAGGTTTTTAATACATGTGGTGTACATAGAATTTCTACCAAGGATGGGATAGAAATATATATGTTGGTTGAAAAAGATTATCCACTCAAAACAACAACTTTATTGACTCTAGTATGTTCAAAATTGGAGATTGAAGTTGAATCAGAAATGGCAGATGTGTTAGTCAAAAGGATGTTTGATCTTGCAGAACAGAGAAAAACACAAACAAAGAGATTGACTTGGTAGGTGTTTGGAAGAATCCCTCCATCCTCAGGAGTAAAATTTAATTCGAATAAACTTAGTGATTTGGAGAGAAATCATAAGTTTAGGGGAGGATTGTTGGGAATTAAACCTAACAGTTAGTGCTGTTGGTTATAAGTTAGTACTACTGAAGATTTATTGAAGAATACACTAACAGTACTAAGTCAGTTAGTACTACTGGTATAGACATTGGTACTGCTTATGTTTTTGTAAACGTGTAAAAGGATAATTATAGAAAAGATTTAGTAGATATCCTTATTGATATAGATTATGGTTATCTTGTACATGAATCCTTGGTCTATAAAAGGATATCCTAGGTTAGGTTATACGTATTAGTTTTTGTGAAGATTCAAGGTTGTAAACCCTAGTACTAGCAAGAGTACTCGTATTATTGATATAATAATATTAAATCGTTTTGGTTAAACAATTGTCTCTTGTTCATATACATAAACACTGTTCCATTCATTGATCATACATACAATTAATCTTCTAAGTGTTAACTAGTAAATTCCGCGTGCTAGTTAATATTACTCAAAGTATCTATCTAACATAAGGTGTGTGTCAGATCCGGTCAGATTCCCATTTTCCTTTGATTGAGTTTTCGTACAACAACAGTTATCATGCAAGCATTAAGGCTGCACCGTTTGAAGCATTGTATGGTCGAAAATGCTGATCACCCATTTGTTGGGCTGAAGTAGGAGAAGCTTAGCTCATTGGGCCAGATATTGTTCGTGAGACGACCGAGAAGATCGTACAAATTAAGAATCGATTACAAGCCGCAAGAGACCGACAGAAGAGTTACGCAGATGTGAGGCGTAAACAACTAGAGTTTCAAGTTGGGGATAAGATTATGTTGAAAGTCTCGCCATGGAAAGGCGTGATACGATTTGGTAAGAAAGGAAAGCTGAACCCGAGGTACATTGGACCGTTCAAGATTTTGAACAGGGTTGGTCCTGTAGCCTACAGACTGGAACTACCTCCCGAGCTTAGTAGAGTACACCCCACTTTCCACGTGTCAAATTTGAAGAAGTGTTTATCCGATGAGACAGACGTAATTCCACTCGATGAAATGCAGATTTATGATCAATTGAACTTTATTAAGGAGCCCGTCGAGATTATGGAACGTGAGGTCAAACGACTAAACAGGAGCCAGATTCCCATTGTGAAAGTCCGTTGGAATTCCAAGAGAGGACTCGAGCTCACCTGGGAACGCGAAGACAAGTTCAAGCACAAGTACCCTCATCTTTTTGAAACCAGGACTGATAAGTTTAACTGAAATCCGGGATGGATTTCCTAATATGATGTATGTGCTGTAACATCCGGTAATTTTCCAAACCCTTTTCACTAGCCAAATATTTATTTTTGCATTACCTTAGTATTTAAACTTTTCCCTGAACTTATTTGAACTTGAGAAACGCGAGATATCTTGAGAAACGTGAGCGTTATCCCTTTATTATGTCAGCACAACCTAGAAAGCATGAAACGAATCAAATTTGCCAAATAAATTAACTTCGAGAAAGTTATGAGTATTTATACTCGTTTTTACTAGAAAAATCATTTCAGAAACAATGGTGCAAGTTTCATAATTTTTCGTCTCCATTTGGTACGTTAAATGGGTCCCACAATAAATATTTCAAAAGTTTTCCTAACTTGTCACATATACCCCCTCCACCCACAAGTTACACCGCACCCCTTCCATTTTACTTGTCACATAACTCTCTCTCCCTCATTTGATAACACACACCTTCACCAGAACCCTAATTCCAGCGTCGTCACCATCCATCTCCGGCCAATTTTTGGCCACACCGAAAACACTCCCTACGCATAGATCGAAGCCCCCGTATCATTTCTGTAGCGTTTGGGGCTTGTTGAAGCTCGTTTGGTCCGTGTTTGAGCATCACCACCACCACAGTTCAACACCACCACCCACCGCCGCTTTACCCCACCTTTATCTCTCTCGGCATAACACTCACGCGCCCCCTCCCCTTTTATTTTTAAATTAAAACCAAAACCCTAACCCTAAATCTTTAATAAAAATGTTTTTATTTTAAAACTCGTTTTAAAACCTTTTGTTTTGCTTAAAAACCGTGTGGATCTAAGTTTTGGCCGTGGAAATTGTTTGGACTTGGTCCGAGTCACGTGACTCAGCCGAGTGAACACTCACGAGTCAAGTTGACTCGGGGTGAGTTCTTGTAGTTTTTGATTTATCTTGTTTTGTTTTAACTTGTTTTCTTGTTTTGAAGCTTGGTTTGGATTTGGATTGGATTTTGGTGTTGGTTTTGTCTCGGCCGAGAGCCAAGAGGTCTCGTGTAGCCTTGAGCCGTGACTCGTTGAGTCACTGCTTAGCTTTAGGGTTGTTTGTTTTTGTTTGAGTTTGGATAGATTTGGATTTGGTTGTATTGGTGGTTAGGCCGAGAGCCCTATGGCTCGAGTAGAAGTGAGCCATGACTCAAGGGAGTCACGGCTAGAGTTTTAGTTGTTGGTTGTGTTAGTTTTGGATTTGAATACTATTCGAGAGCTCATAGGCTCAATAGGAGCCAAGGCGTGACTCGTGGGAGTTACGGCTATGGTTGGTTTGATGTTTTGGTCTTAGCCGAGGGTTTTAAATCGTGTGAGTTAAGTCGTGACTCGTGGTAAGTCACGGCATGTGGGGATTGGTTAGTAGTTACTTTGTTTGTGGTAGTGTTTTGGATTAAGAGCGGGTTGGTTTAGGTCGAGTGTAGCCGAGAGCCCCCTAGGCTCAACGGGGAGTGAGCCGTGACTCGAGGTGAGTAACGACATAGATTTAGATTAGTTTGTATTTGTGATTATTTGGATTTGTTTGGTTTTGGATTTGGATGTGTTTTGCGTTAGCCGAGAGTCATACGACTCATATCGAGTCGAGCCGTAACTCATGGCGAGTCACGCAATGATGTTTTGGTTTTTTGTTTGTGTTTGGTTTGACTTGATTTGGTTAGGTCGCGGTTTGGATTTGGTTGAGTTGTGTCCTAGCCGAGAGCTACATAAGCTCGATGCGAGTCAAGCCGTGACTCACGGGAGTCACGACAATGGTCATTAAGTTTATTTGTACCGAGTAGTTTAGTCGAGACTCACGGGAGTCTCAGCCGTGTCGTACTCAAGGTTAGAAAACCTCGAGTCAACTTTATATTAGTTTTGGTCGTTATTTTATTTTTCGTTACTTACTTATTTATTTGTTTATTGATATGGTGTTTCGGGATAATATTTGACAATATGGGATATGATTTAAACAATGGACTTGGATATGTGTTATTAACCTATGCTTGGATGAGAATTGGACGTTATTGGATTTACGATATTAGCCGATGGACTTTATGGACGATTTTGGTAACTGAGACGGAAGAGTATGTTAGACTTATAAGTGCTTAACATATTTGGACCCGAACATACACAAAATGGTCTATAGACTTGACAACTAATATATACGCGAATGATAATGTCTAATTATATATTAATAACTTGTAAAATGTGACGATAAAACGTATATTCAAGAGTCGTAATGACTTGGAATTGCTTTATAAACGGACGCATCATGCCCAAATTTCGACAAAGTCTTTTATAACTTAATCGTTTATGATTACTTAATGTCCTTAAACCTTTTCGAACCTTACACATTTTCCTTCTAAATCATAATGATTTATCAACTATTTGGGAAATGGGTAAAACACTGAAATAACCTATTGATGTTTTTCTTTCTTGTTTTTATTATTTTATTTCTTCTTCTTAATCTTAGTTCTTCTCTCCTTTTGTTATTCTTTTTTTTGTATCCGTTTGTGTTTGCAGACTTTTATTACTTTAAACTTCTCGTATCCACATGAGTCTTAAACGTTTATTCCACTTAAATGCCATTGAAATTAAATCTTTTCATTTCAAATACGAGTATTACTTTATAAATCGATTTGAGGTTTATTGCTAAGGCATACTATTCACTTATTAGGTTGTGCTGAGGTTCATTTGTTGTGCTGTACCATCTGATCATTTGTGAAATATTGTTTCTCTACTACTACTAAGGTGTGATTTGTAGCCCCATTTTTACTTTTAAATTGTTTATAAACCCATGGGTGAGATACATGTTATTTACTTATTTTATGAGCGCAATTGTTTATTGGTATGCTATACCAGACTGAAATGATAATGCTAAGTACCGTCCTTGCCAAAAGCAAGTCCCTCGATCATGAACTATTAATCATTTGCAAGTGAACACGATTATAGTTTATAGGCCTATAGGAATTGACCCTCCCGCCATGTTGACTAAGGTCGGTTCGCATGTGATGTACTATATTCGATTTTCACTAGGTATCTAGCAAAGTACCTAGCTTTGGCGGCAACTATTATATTATGAAACTCCGCGGTTATTGCCGACTTACGCCAAGTTTATTGGTGCCGGTTAACGCTTTGTGTGTCATGAGCTTAGCAAAAAGTATTTGACGCTTACCCGATATTTGTATTTGTTACTTATATCTTCCAGAATTAAAAATCTTGTGCTCAACTGCTTTATTTATTAAACCTATTGATTACACTCAACCTTTGTGTTGAATTTTTAGCATATTTTATCTCAGGTAATGGATGCATATTTGTGGGCACTGGGAGTGGCTGAAGACTTTTGATGGCTATCTTTGGCTTTTACTATCTATCTTTTACTATTTTATCATTTGAAAAACCTATTGAACTATGTCTTTTATTTCTGCTGCAAACTATGTTTTATTTCCGCTGAAACTTATGTTGAGAGTCTTTTAAACTCTAAATGTTTGATTTTGTATTCGAATGATATGTTTTTGCTAAAACGTCTCGTTATGAGATCGTTTTCTGTGGATGTGACTGTGTTACCCTTACGTAGAACCCCAAGCTCCGTTTCGCTGCCATATTCTGAGTTGGGGGTGTTACAATCGGGTGTCCAAACCATAATATGTTACCCGTCACAATTATAGATACATTCTATAACGGGTTAACTTTGAGACACTGTGATACAATCAATGCGGCTAGTGGTGGCACCTATATGAAAAGGAGGCCTGAAGAGTGTTATGATTTAATCGAAAATATGACTGCTAACCACAATGACTGGGATACCTCAGCTCAAAGTGGTGAGTCATCTAAATCAATCACTTCTTCATCTCCTGAATTAGCAGCCATCGCTCAGCAAATTGCCGAAATGAACAAAAGAGTTCTTAGAATGTGCCAAAACAGTCAGCAAATTAATGTTGTTAACCCAGGTTGTGAGACTTGTGGTGGTCCCCACCATTATTCCGAATGTCAAGCCGCCGGTGACTTCACTCAAGGAGACATTTATGCTGCTATGGGGAACTTCAATACGGGAGGTAATTCTTACGAACCTTAAGGAAACCGTAATTTCTTAAGCTATCGCTCCGACAATTATATTGGGCCACCCGGTTTCAATCAAGCAGATAACCCCAATCAGAACAATCAAAACTTTCAAAACAGAATTAACCAAAATCAGTTTCAAAATCGTTCTAACAAAGGGTTTTATCAAAACAACCGTGGGCAAAATTTTAACCAAGGCAATAATTTTAATCCGAAACAAGGATTTATTCAAAACCAAGGTCAAAATTTCCACCAAAATCATGCTCAGACGCAATTTAATCCATCTACCGAAGAGATATTAAGGCAACATATAATTGTGTCTGATGCTAAGCTTGAATTATTGGTAAATCAAATGACTAAAATGGAAAAAGCTTTAAATGAAAGACCTCCTGGTACGGATCCTAGAAACACCGAAACAAATCCAAGTGCAGAGCTTAAATCTATTACTACACGGAGTGGTCTTACTTTGGCTGGAACCTCAGTTTCACCACCTAATCCTTCTTCTTCTTCTATGGAGGTGGAACGAGGCCCGGAGATAACCATGGACCAGGTGCACATTTCAAGCTCAGGAAGTACCGCACAAGTCCCACCTCCGGTAATCCAGCCAACTCCTACACCTAAACCCAAGGAAGGCCCAAAGCCTAACGCTCATCAACCTCCAATTCCTTACCCTTCAGGACTTAACAAGACAAAACTTCTTGATAAATCAGATGTTCAAGTTTCAAAGTTTCTCAAAATATTTAAGCAACTTCACTTCGATATAAATCTTGTTGATGCTCTAACTCTAATGCCAAAATTTGCTAAGATGTTAAAAGATTTATTAAATGACAAGGAGAAATTAGAGGAGCTTGCAAATACTTCGATAAATGCTCAATGCTCAGCCATCCTTCTCAGCAAGCTACCCGAAAAGCTTGGAGATTCCGGCAAGTTTCTCATTCCTTGTTCCCTAAAAGATATGGAGGTTTGCAATTCCCTGTCCGATTCAGGAGCAAGCATAAACCTTATACCTCTATCAATTTAGCAACAACTTGTAATGGGAGAACTCAAGCCTACTCGTATGACCTTAGAGTTAGTTAACTGATTGGTTGCTTACCCGGTCGGTATTGCCGAAGATGTATTTGTGCGAGTCGATAAGTTTATTTTCCCAGCCGACTTCGTTGTTGTTGACTATGAGGTTGACCCGAGAGTCCCTCTTATCATAGGGAGACCCTTCTTGCGGACTGCAAGGGCCCTTGTGGATCTATACGAAGAAAAGCTGACTTTAAGGATAAAAAATTATGAATTAGTATTCTATGCGGAAAAAGCGTCAATAAACTCTTCAAAAGTTAGTCATTCCGTTAATAGCATTAATGTTATCGAATTCTCTTCTAACGATCATTCTCCTAAAGATCCTAATTTTCCTAAGTCTATTCATCATTCTAAATCAAAAGAGCAGATTAGTGGCAGTACCACTTCTAAAACCAATTCTCTTCTCGAGGATTTCGCTGATGAACTCGCTCACATCGATCCATTTCCACCGGGAAATGATGATGATCTCTTTAATTTTGAAGTCGATCTTAAAGAATTAGAATATCTTTTACATCGTGATCCATCACTTGATTCTTCTCCTAATACCGAAATTAGTGATTCACAAAGTAATGATGAACTCTTTGATTTTGGAGCTGATCGAAAAGGATGGGAATATCTCTAATGTCATAATCCATTAGATGATACGCCATCTAAAAAATCCAAGGATAAGGACTTAAAAATGAAAACCGTAACTGAGGAACCTTCAATTAATCCAAATGATTTATCTCCTCTGTCACCAGATGGTGGTTTCCCTTTCTCTGTCGAGTCTTCCATCGAGTATCCTGTTGAGTTTTCTTGTGAAGACAAAGTTTTCAATCCGGGCATACTCATTGGTAGTGAAATTAATTCTTTGATGAAACCTGTGAAGTTTAGAATAACTCCATGGATTGTTTTGAGCACTAGGGATACCAATAACAAAGATTAACATGCAGCGGAATAAATAGAACAACAATGTTATTGTATAAGATTTCTCATCATCATCTCCTCTAACATACAATTACAAACGAATAGCCCAAATACTACTTGATCATGTGTAGTATAGTTACTCAACAGTAACAAGGATCAAGGAAAACCTTGATTGCTGTGGAGAACATAGAGAGGGTGAATACGTTCCCGTTTAAAAACTTGAATCTTTTCATATCAAACACCCGATCAAGTGTGACTTAATATGAAAAGTGTCAACTCTAGTCATACAAGAACTAGAGATATTATAAAGCAACAAATAAGGCATGTCTCAATAACACAAGTTTAGACATATTATAAATAACATGCCATGACATAAACATGTTGATCCCAGTTGACTACTTGATCGATTTCCCTTAGCTTGTAAAGGTTAAGCAATATTGAATAAATCCAATACAACTTATGTAAAAACTGTCTTTGATTATATTAAAATTTATGCGAAATCTATACTTTAATCTTAAGAATAATTAAACAAACAATATCAAACAAATCAATTCAATATTATTAATAATACAAATACTCTAAAGTATTAGGGTTTACAACCTTGAAGTTTTCTAAAGAATCACGTATCTATCTCTATGCCCTAGGACCTCCTTTTATAGACTAAGGAGTCCTAGTCGGCTTAGAATTGCTTGCTATACAAGATAAATCTTAAAAGAATCTTTGCTATAATTATCTAACCGACTATACATGTTTATCTCATAAGCAGTACTAACTATACACTCTAGCAGTCTTAACTCTAACTCTAGCAGCATAAACTCTTCAACAGTTGTAAGTTTGTACTAGCAGTACTAACTTTTCTTCTAGCAGCATTAAAACACTTAGAGTATTTTTCTTCAAGTTCATCAGCAGTGAAAGCAGTTGTAACTCTGAACTAGCAGTTGTAACTTGTTGTCTAGCAGTAGTAACCACTTGCTGTATTTTCTTGAACACCTTCAGCATCACTAGCAGTAGTAAAATACATAAGAAGTCGTAACAATTTGTACTAGCAGCAACAATAACTTAGAGCAATTTCTATTAGCATTCTTAAACCAAACAAGCAGCAGCAGCTCTAAAACCCAACAATCCTCCCCTAAACTTGATATTTTCTCCCAAAATCATCAAGTTTTTCTTTAAGCTTGAACAAACACAAAGAGGATGATCCCAAACAATTAACTCTATTTCTTGTCCTTGGGTCCTAGATGCTTTTCCATCTTCTTGAACAATTGTTAAGCCATCTCATCATAAGGATACAGAAGCTGAAGTCTTCTCTTCCCATACAACATCTGATGTAAAATATCCTTGTGAAAAGCTAAAGGATAATCCTTTTCTACAAGCATGTAGATCATTAGCCCATGTGCAGACAAAACATGCACTCCACAACTCTGATAAAGCTTCCATTCTATAACTGTGTTATGCCTTAGACTTCTCCATACTCCATCCTCATGATGTGGTTCAAACATCAGTTTCAAGTAATCCCAGATGACTCTATCATAGATTTGTTCTGGTTTGTCAAAACCAAATCTGTATTTGTATAGCCTCCATAAAGCCACCATATCTTCTCTGTCAAAGTGATGAACCATTTGTAGAAAGCTCAAAAACCTCAAAGATGAACCATCATGCCTCTTGATATTCGAATAAGCTATTTTCCATTGAAATCCTAACTTGAAATCAACAATGGGTTGTTTAACACTTAGAGGCTCTGCATCTATGGCCTCTCAGAGGATCTAAACACACTTAGAATGTGTTGAGAATACTTTGAGTTTATATCAACAAGTATGCGGAATCTACCAGTTGATACTTAGAAGATTGGTTAATGTAACAGTAATGGACACAATGTATAACTCCAAACGATTCAATATTATTAGATATAATACGAGTGATCTTGATATCACTAGGGTTACAAAACCTTGAATCTTAATGATTTGATTGTAGTACGCGGGGCAGTTTTGATATTTGTAAGTTATCCCGTTAGAACCAAGATTCACTTGAGGACAAGTGATAAATTGATCTTCTGAGGTCGTTTTCCCATTGAGATTTGAATTCAGATTTACATTTGAGTTTTTAGTTTTAATGCTTGATTGTCGAATATTTTTGGTTTGGTTTTTAGAGATTTAAAAACAATTTTAACTAATTAAAATTTAAACTAATTAAATAGCAATTAAAAGTAATGACAATAAAATTAAGCAAAGAATATGATATTTAAAAGATATGCTTGCCAAGAGTGGTGAAAAGATCATAAAGTGTGAATTCTCGTTTTAAGCCCTTTTTTAATTAATACCCGTCAAAATAAATCATTTTCTCACAACGTTGGCTTATATTGAAAACAATTAATTTTTCTTAGTAAAAATTATTAGATCTAAATAATCAATTATCCTAACAGCTTTTGCCCGTTAAAACAACCAACTAAAAAGAGCTAAAAATAATTCGGAAATTATCAATCAACAACCTTTGAATACCCGTTTAAAAATGAATGTTTTCTAACAACGTTGGTTTATATTGAAATCACTTCTTTTTACCTAGGTAAAGTCTACTTGGTTTAGATAATTAGTTACCTTAACGGCTTTTGCCCGTTAAAGTTACTAAAAATCAAACCAAGTAAACCAAAGGTTATCAATTAATAATTTCTAAGGTTTCACACTTAATTACACAATTCACCAACACTTAACAAGCATATAACAAGATCTACTCACTCCTCATATTAATTAAACTAGTAAAAACAAATAATCCAACAAACATATTCATAATAAACTAAACTAATTAATAGATTAAAACTAGTAGAGCAAGTAAAGGCGTAGAACCCTGTGAATAAATCGAGACTAATAACCACCCGATTTTATAAACTAAAACAAATATTAAAGATTATTTCTCTATTAGCTTCTATTTTGCTAACTAGTGAATAAAGTTGTGAACTTTATGACTAATTAGCTTAATAAAAGATATTAAAGTTATAAACTTTAATGATAAGATAGCTTATAAAACCCTTAAGCTCCTCGCCTTACATGTAGGATGATGAGAAACTAAGAAAGATCAAAACTTTAATAAGGATTAGTAATAATAAGCAATAATATGAATCAAGTAAGCTATGGAAAAGCTTATTGACTTAAAAAGTTCTAAACTTTAATATTAATAAGCTAAAAAATAATAAAGGTGAAAACTTTATAGGAAATTAACACTAAAAACTAATAAAGATTAAAACTTTTTATAAAAATAAGTAGTAAAAAGATTATTTGAACTATTCATAAAGATATGTTAAAAAAAAGAAACTAAGAAATAAAAAGTGCTTATTTGAAATAGCTATTGAAAAGCTTATCCAAAAAGGCTAGTCTAAATAAACCACAATAAGCTATAAGGAATAAGCTAATATGGCTTATTAGATAATAAAAGGAAAAAGAAAAGAAAATAGAGGAGTAGAGAAAGAAAATAATCTTCAAACCTTTAAATTAAATCTTCATCTTCATATTATTAAGCTAAAAAGTTGATTACAATAAGCACTTGAAATAATCTAAACTATTACAAAGATAAGCTAACCTACTACAAATAAGCTACACTACTCCTAAATAATACTACTCTTACTACAACTTTAATTCTACACTACCTATTGTGTGTCTTGTGCTATCCGGATATCTCTTTTTATAAGAGCTGGCGATGAATCATGCCCCACATGCGTCCACATGCATGTTCTTCTCGATCCTTCAATGTGATAACAGCTGTAATGGATACGTGTCAGCTTCTGATTCGCCCGCCAAAATTAAAAATTCTCCTCGTACCTTCTGGAACCTAGTACCGATAACCTCGTCACATCGCCACATGTCGCCTCCTGATTGGTACGCCACTGCCACCTGTCACATGTCAGAGCCACCTGTCAGTGCTATATGGCGGTCGGTCAACGTTGGTCAATTCCAGGTCAACTATCAGTGTCAGGTCGGTAACTGGGTTAAGTCGGGTCGGTAAACGGGTCGAGTCGGATCAATGTTCGGGTCGGGTGCCACGTGGACTACTGAGGTGGCGCCACGTGGCAGGCAGTATTAATACTACCCATGGCTCCGGTGGGATTCGAAACCGTGACCTCAAGGTTAGAGGCCAAGGGATGCACCATCGTCGAAACTCATTCGAAAGTCACTGTTTTTGCTTTGTTTTCAAACCCTTGTACCTACAAGACGTAATAACACATTTCAAACATATTTGCAATATAATTTAACATATTTCATGGTTATTAGTCTGTTTTAGCATGTTTTCCAATACAAAAATGATGTGTGTTTTAGCACACATCAGAATCTCCTACACTAATCCATTGCTGGTCCCTCACGCAATGTTTATTACACACGTAGTAAAAGAAAATTTTTAAACCCCCTTAACTAAAAATCCCTCAGATCAAACAAGAACAAAAAGATGTTCGTTAAGGGGTATAAAAACTTTTGATTTGAAAATTGTCACAACTCGTAATTTTAGGTCATTTTCCAAACCCCGACAATTTTATTATTCATGAGTTACTATTTATCATTCACTATTTATCATTTCACTATTCATCATTTGTGAAGTCAGTTTGAGAATTTGAGAAGTCGTCAAAAATTTTACTATTCACGTGACCCAATTCATTCCCGGAGGGAAATCACTATTCATGGGTATCATTCATCATGTCGTAAACTTGGTTTACGGGTACTCAAATGCGCGTAACCAGTTAGGTTTAGCTGCGTATTCATGCATCATCAGTAAAGACACATCATACAGACTAGAGTAGTCTGCATATCATCAGTAACATCATTATCATATTAGTTCATGCATGGGTTTGTGTGATTTTCATTAACGAATTCTTAATTGTTTAATTAACGTTACCACTCAGTCATTTCTACTAACATTATACCCAATACTCCCGACTATGATCCTAACACATTTTCACACTAATTATAATGATATAGAGATTATATTATTACTTTACCCGGTGTTTTTAAACCAATCGCTATATTTTTCGTTTGACGCTTATAACTCCGTCGGTTTACGAAATTTCAAACCGATAATCATTCTAGCCCCCGATTCTTGCAAGGAATATGGTTTTACAATTTTTACAACTTCGTTGTACTTTATTTCACCTCGTCAAGATTTACTTCTAGTTAACTCGGTACCCGATAACACCTAATGTATACACAAAACTAACTAACACATACAATAACTAGACAAGAGCTTTAATTACATCAAATCTCATCCCATTTTCTTCCATGTGCCGCCCCCCTCCCCCAGCCACCCTAAGCCATTAGACCACTTGATTACAAGTACACTCCATTTAATGCTTATGTTTACGTGTTTCCTTATTTAATTTCTATAACACACAATTCTACAAAATCAACTAGCAAAATAGCTACATATTCTCTCTTTTCTCTTCTTGTTGGATCGGCCAAAGGAAGAACACCCAAGATCATCCATAAACTTTTGAAGTTCAAGTGTTAATCAAGCTCTAATTTCATTCCTAGTTAGGGTTTTGTGATAAAAACCCTAAGTTATTACACATTTTCTCATCAAAACTCTCCAATATTGCAATTAAGCTGCAAGAACATCTCTTTGATCATTTCATACTTTCATTTACTTCATATGATTATGTAATTTCAAGTTATACTAGTTAATCATGCAAGTTATTTATGTTTTAGATACCACTTTGCACATAAACTATCTATAACACTAGATCAGTAAGTTTCACTAGTGATCTCATGAAATCCACCAAGGTTGGTGATGTTTAGGACCCCATGACACCATAAGAAGGTGTATGGTAGGATTTACGAACTTGTGGAGTTGATTTGAAGTGGTATGATCAAGTTTAGAACCAAGAAAATGAGTTTTAACAAGTATATATAAGCTACTGTCCAAAATCGTGTAAACTGGAAAACTCAGAAACTTTTGAACTATTTTGGCTTCATATTCAGAAAGTTCTTTGAAAAATGAAACCGTGGCCGCAAGAATCACTAAAAACCGACTTATAACGAAGGAGATATGATTTTTCAAAGTTAGACGACAAAAACTAAAATTCTGAAAAAAATTAGTTGCTGATCGCCGAGATTCAAAGGACAAAACAAGGTGTTAGACGTGATCTAGACGACCCGACCTACTGAGATTATGTTAGTTCATGTTTATACGAAGCCGTGGATGTAAAGAACGTAGAAAACAAGCTTATAACGACCGAGATACACACGTTTGAAGCCCGACGTACCATGTTTATTTTGACAGCCCACTAATAGAAAGTGTTTTAAGTATAAAAACTAGTGTTTTTGCGAGACATAACATTGATAGCCGATTTTCTAATTGATCGAGGCGTGTACAATCAAAAGTTAAATGAAACGACATTAATACATTGTTACAAGGTTTTCAAAAACGTCGAGTATGATCACTAACACTTAACGTGCAATATTTCACGATTAGTTTTACGAGGCCATTTTGGACATATTTTCACAAGTTAAGGAAAATATTAAATTGCGACGAAAACATTATATTTTGCCGGTAGAACACCAACGAGGATCGTGGAGTACCGTTTCAACATATTTATATGAAAAGTAGTTTATAACTTAACGAGACGTCAAAGGTGTATTTTTCGTCGATAAACGTTATTTTCAAAACTAACAAGTGGTATCGTTAACATACGTATTTGCATGTGTTGCATTGTATCATTGCTTACATTGGATCATATCATTCATAATAGGTCGCGGTTAGAGACCGAACTTTATTTCATCACATCCATCATTGTCATTGGTGCTATATCATATCAGGTGAGTTTTCATAGCCCCGTTTTAAATTGTTTATTGATTTCTAAACTCTCGGGGGAGAATACATTGCACCATTTTTATATGCGGACCAAAGTATCCAAACTCATTACATTGCTTAAGTTACATCATTGCCCAGATTAAAGTCCCCTTTATTATCATGAACCGTTAATTGTTAGCAAGCGAGAGTGAGTGAATAGATCTATTGAGGGTGACTCCTCCGTTCGCATTTTATTTCTGTCATATTAGAGTGATTGGCAAACACTCGGTTGGGGCATTTCATTCAGTCTAGCTTCGGGGTCATGAGCTTAAGAGCTAATGTATCATTTTTATGTGGCATGGTTTTGTCATACACTTTATACTTGTGGTATCCGTACAACATTTCATTTACATAAACCTATGATCTCACCAACATTTTTGTTGACCATTTTTAGCAATGTATTTTCAGGTAATTAAGGTATCGCATGTTGGCTTGCATATGGACATATCATGGAGTCGCGGAGTCGACGCGTCTCACTTTATATTTTATGCACTTATCCATCGTTTGAATTGTATGAACTTGTTTTCTGAAAACTTGTTTCACCTTTTAGGACCTAGCTTTGTAACTCTGAATGTTTTTAAATAATCAAACGATGTATTTCCTAAATGACACTTTAGGTCATTCAATATAACTGCAGATTTGGTGCTGTGACCAGTCATGCCCTCGAATGCTTCATTCCGCTGCAAGTCACGAAATTTGGGGGTGTGACAGATTGGTACCAGAGCAAAGGTTTTAGTGAACTAGGTTGTCCATTATATCCTAGACTATAACTACACCATCATAGCATCTCATCATTTTAGCATAAGTGCATATTCATTATATCACATGTAGTGATTGCGATTTCATACATATATCATTTCATCATAACTCACATTGTGTAAATGTTTATTTACTTTTATTTCACATCTATTGTCACAGTGATGTCTTCGGATTCACAGCCTATTGTTATCTCATCGGACTCTGAGTCAGACGATATTTCCTCACTACCCTCCATCATACTAGAGTCGGTTACATCACCCTCACTACCCACTATCATTTTTTCATCAGTGGAGCCTACTCCACAGTCTTCACCAGTGATGTCAGAGGCTGAGACAGAACCCTTTGAGGAGGGGGAAGTCGTGCCTACCCCACCATTGTCACCTGTGATCCATCATGGTCCCAGAGTTGTTCCAGTTATCCAGCCAGGAGAGTTTGTACCCTATGGTCGAGTTTACCGTACATATCCAGGTGGGCCGCGCATGAAGCGCACTGCTGCTAAGCGGGTTCATCGTCTCACTGTCAGGTCACCAGCTGCTTTTGTATCCTTACCACCACCATCATCACTTACTTCATCTCATCCACTCCGTCGCCACTTGACAGCGAGGAGGAGTGTGGCATTCAGTACACCATCACCATTATCACCATTACCATCCTTATCATCATTGTCTCCACCATTGCCATCCCAATCAGCACCAGTTCATACCAGAGATCCTACTCCTATGTCAGACCTACCGCTCAAGAAGCGGGCACGTCTTGATATTCCATCACCAGATACTTCAGATGCCGCAGAGACAGCACCACCCAGCAGGTTCGAGGTTGGTGAGAGCTCGAGGGCTGCTGCTGACAGACTACTTACTGCTGCTACACTTGACTCGAGACTAGATCATCTACAGGGACAGATTGACAGGGCAGTAGGTTATGTGGAGGAGATACCAGTGAGCTGGATCGAGGCTATAGAGGAGGAGGTCGAGGGACTAGTCACTGGCAGAGTTGCTATAGATATTTTATATCATGGATTGGAGGCCCGTCAGCTAGAGAGTTTTGAGCGTATTACCCAGTTGAGGCAGAAGATGCCTGAGTTGTTCGACAGGGCACAGATGTCCCAAGATGAGCACCATCGCCAGGCCGGTTAGTTATCTTTAGTTCAGGCTAGGATGTCTGCATCAGAGACTAGGGAGACTGATCTTCAGCTTCGAGTTCAGCACCTAGAGGAGATTGCTGTTGCTATGTCTAGGGATCTTCAGAGGATCTTCCGTAGGCTAGATGGAGCACCCGGAGGAGGTGCCTAGTGTTAGACTTTTATCATGTAGCTTGTACATTATTATCCTAGTCCCGGGGTGTGGGACATAGTTAGGACTTGTTGTCTTTTGCTTGTAGTACAAACAAATATATCAAGTGTGACTCTACTATGCAGGATTTTCGTTGTGCTATTTTATGATATCAGTCTGCGTAACCGAAATTTTCATGTATTATATTCATGTGCGCTGTGATTATATTTATGATGTTTCGTTGTGATTTCATGGTATTTATACATGCTGTGGTTGTATTTATACGTGTTGTGGATGTATACACATGTTGTGGTTGTATATATTATGTATGATGATCGTTTTCTATTGTGGATTCTCATTGTTGTTATCTTTTGTGATTGTGAAGAATTATGCCACCCAAAAGAGCCACTACTGCTATGACACCAGCCGAGATCAGAAAGCTTGTTGCCGACAGTATTGAGGCAGCATTGGTTATAGAAAGAGCTGCCGTAGCTGCAGCCGCTGCTGAAGCTGCTTCGCGGGTAGAAACCGCGGAAGCCGCAGGAACAAATACCAATGGTACAAATGGTCGTAAATGTACGTACAAAGATTTCAAGAGTGGTGATCCGGAAAAATTCAAAGGCACTGAAGGGGCCACTGCCATGATCCGATGGTTTGAAAAGACAGAATCAGTATTCCTTCTATGCAACTGTCCGGAGGACAGCAAAGTAAAGTTTGCTACTAGTACACTCGTTGGGGAAGCTATGTCATGGTGGAATTCGTATGCAAAGCCCATGGGAATAGAGAATGCTCACAAGCTTACATGGGACGAATTCAAGAAGTTGCTGACAAAGAAGTTTTTCCCATGAACAGAAGTGAAAAAGATGGAAACAGAGTTTTATGAGCTAGTGACAGCAGGTAATGATATTGAGGCTGATGAAGCGAAAAGTGTACCGCTTTTAAGGGGTCATTTAAGCCCTAAATCGTATTTATTTGATCAAATATTGCCCTAAATCGTTCCTTTTGTCATTTTAGGTACTTTTGAGGAGAAATCTGGAAAAGGAGGCATTTTGGACGTTTTTGGAGCACAAAAAGTGAAGAAAACGACAAAGTCTCAAAAATCGGCTGAAAGTTACCTTTGACGGCGTCACAATTAACTCTGGACGGCGTCATGCTTTGGCAAGAAAAAGTGGACGTGAAATTTACTCATGATAAGCCAGTGAAAATAGTATGTGAATTCTGACGGCGTCACGCTTTAACTTGATCAAGGGCGTCACGGCTTAAATCATAAGGGGACGGCGTCACGTTCAAGGTTTGACGGCGTCAAGCCTTGATAAGCCAGAATGGATTTTTGAAGAGCTAAAGAGGGACGGCGTCAAGAAGGTCATCCGGGAACCCTAGAAGCGGCGAGGTGACGGCGTCACAATCCATAAGGTGACGCCGTCAGATGTAAAAGTCTATATATAGTTTTCTAATTTTTTGTCATTAGGGAGAGCTTAGTGTGTGGAATTTTGGGAGAAAACCCTAAGACGAATTTATCTTCTTTTTCAAGGCTTTTTGCCTTGAGATCTTCCATGTTACATTGAAGATAAGTTATCAATTAATCATTCAATATGTCTATGTGTTGTTTGATTTTATCTTATTCTTGTCTTTTGATTAACATGTTAGGCTAAATTTATCTTGTGTTTGCTTAGATCTAATGAAACCTAGCTATTGATTATTGGTTGTTAGTGTGTTATTAGTTGTATTGGATGATTGTTTATCTATGTTAGGCTTAAGAAAACTGGCTAACTTCCTATTCGGTAACTTGCTTGAACGTCTTAAGAAACATGAACCAAATGCGTACTAAAGGTTTTTATGGTTGTATTTAATGCACAAGCGAATTCTAGTGATCCCATGTTAGGAGCTTCCTAGCCGGCTCGACATAGGAGTGAAGTAGGAGCTTGTAGAGTTGGGGAAGTAAGTACGCCACCCCACGAATGGTATTAAGGAATACACCCGTCATCCATGCGACTAATACACACTAATTAACCGGTAAAAGATAGTTAGGGAGTAAGGAAATCTAAGTAAACACATTTCTCTACACATAAGTTTCTCACCACATTTTCATTTTTGTTATTTTATTTTATTTGCATCCGTAGTAATTTTGGGTTAGTTGACTAGCAACTAATTCCGCCCAATCTTTCAAAACCGAGATTTTACTTGCTTTCATAAAAATATAAAAACATAAAAAGAATCTTCCTCAACCCTTAGACCTAATTAGAGTAGTCTTTCACACCTAACGAACACTATTCCCTGTGGAGAACGATCAATCCCCCGTACTTACCACTACACTATACTACATCGGTCAGGTACACTGCCTGGTGGGGTTGTAAGCCTCTTGAGATCCCTCGAGAGGTAAAACCTGTTGTAAGGTTACAAAACCACGCATCAGAGGCATATATCAGGAGGTTTCAGGAATTGGCAGCATTATGTTCGACAATGGTTCCGGACACTGAGAAGCTATTAGAGAATTTCATTGGAGGATTACCTCACAACATCTGTGGAGATGTGATCTCCTTTAACCCGAAAACAATTGAAGAGGCAATCAGAATGTCTCAGAAACTCATGGCTCAGAAAGTGAAGAAAGAAACTACTTCAAACAACAACAACAGCAACACCAACAGTAACCGTAACTACAACAACCGTAACTCTAACAACAATTACCGAAACAACAACAACTATAACAGCAACCAAAACAATTCCAATAACAACAACAACAAAAGAAATCGGGATAACAACCAGAGTAGCAATGTTACTCAACCACCACCCAAGAGACAGGAAACTGCAAAGGCCTATGTTGCAGGTCTAGCTGAGAAAAGAGGTTACAATGGTACTTTACCCAAGTGCAACAAATGTCAAACCCATCATAACCCCGGAAATTGTCCAAATCCTTGTGGAAACTGTAAGAAAGTTGGTCATTCGACCAGGGATTGCAAGGCTCCGATTGTGATTGATAATCAGAAGCCCCTAACAACATGCTTTGGTTGTGGAGAAGTCGGGCACTTCAAGAATAACTGTCCTAAGGGAAAGAATCAGGAAAACAATAACCAAGGTGGAACAGCTAGAGGAAGAGCTTATGTCCTTGGAGGAGAAGATGTCAGGGAGGACCCGAATGTCATTACGGGTACGTTCCTCATTAACAATCGTTATGCATCCATACTATTTGATTCAGGAGCTGATAGAAGTTTTGTTTCTACTGCATTTGCACCATTACTCAACATTGAACCAACCGCATTAGACACTCCATATCACATTGAACTAGCTAACGGTAGTTTAGTTGGCACCGACACGATCATTCGTGGTTGCACTCTCAATTTTCTCAATCACCCGTTCAATATAGATCTCATACTTGTAGAACTTGGAAGTTTCGACATTGTCATCGGTATGAATTGGTTATCTCGACATCATGCCAGAATCATCTGTGATGAAAAAGTTGTTCATCTTCCTTATGATGGCGAAACATTGGTCATTCGTGGAGAACGAAGTGGAACTAGACTCAGCATCATCTCGTGCATTAAAACAGAGAAATACATAAAGAAGGGTTGTTATACATTCTTGGCTCATATCACAGAAAAGAAGTCAGAAGAGAAGCTACTTGAGGATGTGCCAACGGTTAAAGATTTTCCAGAAGTCTTTCCTGAAGACTTACCAGGACTTCCACCTACTCGCCAAGTCGAATTTCAGATTGACTTAGTGCCGGGAGCTGCACCAGTTGCGCGAGCACCTTATCGACTTGCACCTTCAGAAATGCAAGAGTTGTCGAACCAATTGCAAGAGCTCTTGGATAAAGGATTCATTAGGCCGGGTTCCTCGCCTTGGGGAGCACCGGTTTTATTTGTAAAGAAGAAAGATGGATCTTTCAGAATGTGCATCAACTATCGAGCGCCGGTTTTGTTATCCACTTCCCAGGATCGACGATTTGTTTGATCAGTTGCAAGGTTCCAGTTATTACTCCAAGATCGACTTGAGATCGGGTTACCATCAGCTTAGGGTTCGGGAGGGAGATATCCCGAAGACAGCATTCAGAACACGCTATGGCCATTATGAATTTCAGGTAATGCCGTTCGGACTAACCAACGCACCAGCTGTGTTCATGGATCTCATGAACAGGGTGTGCAAGCCATATCTAGATAAGTTTGTGATCGTATTCATTGACGATATCTTGATCTATTCGAGGAGTGAAGAAGAGCACCGAGAACACCTCCGAACGATTTTAGAGCTGCTCAAGAAAGAGAAGCTGTACGCCAAATTTTCGAAGTGTGACTTTTGGATCAGAGGAGTACAATTTCTTGGTCACGTCATTGATACTCAAGGACTACAGGTTGATCCAACAAAGATTGAGGCAGTTAAAGACTAGGCAACACCAAAAACTCCCACAGAAATTCGTCAATTCTTAGGACTTGCCGGATATTACAGAAGGTTCATTGAAGGGTTTTCCAAGATAGCTAAGCCGCTGACCAAGTTGACACAAAAGAACCAGAAGTATGATTGGGGAGAAAAGCAAGAGACCGCTTTTCAGTTATTGAAACAAAAACTTTATAGCGCGCCAATTTTGTCATTACCAGAAGGGATTGAAAACTTCGTGGTATATTGCGATGCTTCACACAAAGGACTTGGGGCAGTGCTAATGCAAAATAAGAAGGTGATAGCTTATGCATCTCGTCAGCTTAAGAAGCATGAGAAGAACTACACAACTCACGACTTAGAGTTGGGTGCCGTGGTTTTCGCACTCAAGATTTGGAGGCATTATCTTTACGGAACAAAGTGTGTAGTATTTACAGACCACAAAAGCTTACAGTACATTCTTAATCAGAAGGAACTTAACATGAGGCAACGTCGTTGGTTGGAACTACTTAGTGATTACGACTGTGAAATCGGATATCACCCAGGAAAAGCCAATGTTGTGGCAGATGCACTCAGTCGGAAAGAGAGACTCAAGCCTTTGAGAGTCAGATCATTGAGAATGACTATCATTTCACCAACCATCAAAGATCCTCGAGGGCCAAGTCGAGGCACTCAAGGAAGAAAACCTACCAAGTGAAACACTCAAAGGAATGCAAGATAATGCAAACGGTTTAGTAAGGAGATCAGATGGAACATTATGCTTCAAGGATAGAAGCTGGATACCTCTCCATGGTGGAATACGAGAGTTGATTATGCACGAATCACACAAGTTGAAGTACTCTATTCACCCAGGTTCTGATAAGATGTATCGGGATCTCAAAAAGCTTTATTGGTGGCCAAATATGAAAGCAGAGATAGCTACGTATGTCAGTAAATGCCTTACTTGTGCTAAAGTGAAAGCCGAGTACCAGAAGCCATCAGGACTACTTCAGCAACCGGAAATTCCATAGTGGAAATGGGAATGCATTACAATGGACTTTGTCACTAAACTTCCCAAAACATCAGGAGGTTACGATGCTATTTGGGTAATCGTTGATCGTCTCACCAAGTCAGCCCATTTCATTCCAATCAAAGAGACTTATACTATGGATCAGCTCACCAGACTTTACATCAAGGAAATAGTCTCAAGGCACGGTGCACCAATTTCCATCATTTCCGACAGAGACAGTCGCTTTACTTCAAACTTTTGGGAATCATTGCAAGATTCATTTGGGACTAAATTAGACATGAGTACCGCCTATCATCCTCAGACCGATGGTCAGAGCAAGAGAACGATTCAGACATTGGAAGACATGCTCAGAGCATGTGTCATTGACTTTGGAAATGGTTGGGCTAACCATTTGCCATTGATCGAGTTCTCTTACAATAACAGTTATCACTCGAGCATAAAAGCCGCACCATTCGAGGCACTCTACGGTCGTAAGTGCAGGTCTCCAGTTTGTTGGGCCGAAGTTGGTGATGTACAGCTAACTGGTCCAGAGTTAGTCAGAGAAACAACGGAAAAGATAGTCCAGATTCGAGAAAGACTCAAAACAGCTAGAAGCTGACAGAAAAGTTACGCCAATGATCGACGCAAACCATTAGCATTCCAGGTTGGAGACAAGGTCATGTTAAAGGTCTTGCCTTGGAAGGGCGTGATACGATTCGGAAAACGCAGGAAGTTGAACCTGAGATACATTGGGCCGTTCAAGATTCTGGAAAGGATTGGTCCAGTAGCATACAGGCTTGAGCTTCCGTTAGAGCTCAGCAGTGTAAATAACACGTTTCATGACTCAAACCTCAGGAAATGTATTTCAGACGAAACGCTCGTAATCCCATTGGAAGAAATTCAGATCGATGATAAGCTTAACTTTGTGGAAGAACCAGCAGAAATCATGGACCTAGAGGTTAAACAGTTGAAGCAAAGTCGAATTCCGATCGTCAAAGTTCGCTGGAATTCTCGCAGAGGTCCTGAGTTTACTTGGGAACGGGAAGACCAGATGCGACTCAAATACCCACATCTTTTCACCGAGACCACTCCAGAGACCAACATCAGCTGAATTCAGGGACTGAATTCCTTTTAGGGTGGTCGACTGTCACAACTCGTAATTTCAGCTGAATTCAGGGACTGAGTTACTATTCATCATTCACTATTCATCATTTCACTATTCATCATTTTTGAAGTCAGTTTGAGAATTTGAGAAGTCGTCAAAAATTCTACTATTCATGTGACACTATTCATTCCCGAGGGAAATCACTATTCATGGCCATCATTCATCATGTCGTAAACTTGGTTTACGGGTACTCAAATGCGCGTAACCAGTTAGGTTTAGCTGCGTATTCATGCATCATCAGTAAAGACACATCATACAGACTAGAGTAGTCTGCATATCATCAGTAACATCATTATCATATCAGTTCATGCATGGGTTTGTGTGATTTTCATTAACGTATGCTTAATTGTTTAATTAGCGTTACCACTCAGTCATTTCTACTAACATTATACCCAATATTCCCAACTATGATCCTAACACATTTTCACACTAATTATAATGATATAGAGAATATATTATTACTTTACCCGGTGTTTTTAAACCAATCGCTATATTTTTCGTTTGACGCTTATAACTCCGTCGGTTTACAAAATTTCAAACCGATAATCATTCTAACCCCAGATTCTTGCAAGGAATATGGTTTTAAAATTTTTACAACTTCACCTCGTCAAGATTTACTTCTAGTTAGCTCGGTACCCGGTAACACCTAATGTATACACTAAACTAACACATACAATAACTAGACAAGAGCTTTAATTACATCAAATCTCATCCCATTTTCTTCCATGTGCCGCCCCCCCCCTTAGCCACCCTAAGCCATAAGACCACTTGATTACAAGTACACTCCATTTAATGCTTATGTTTAGATGTTTCCTTATTTAATTTCTATAACACACAATTCTACAAAATCAACTAGCAAAATAGCTACATATTCTCTCTTTTCTCTTCTTGTTGGACCGGCCAAAGGAAGAACACCCAAGATCATCCATAAACTTTTGAAGTTCAAGTGGTAATCAAGCTCTAATTTCATTCCTAGTTAGGGTTTTGTGATAAAAACCCTAAGTTATTACACATTTTCTCATCAAATCTCTCCAATATTGCAAGTAAGCTTCAAGAACATCTCTTTGATCATTTCATACTTTCATTTACTTCATATGATTATGTATTTTCAAGTTATACTAGTTAATCATGCAAGTTATTTATGTTTTAGATACCACTTTGCACATACACTATCTTTAACACTAGATCTATAAGTTTCACTAGTGATCTCATAAAATCCACCAAGGTTGGTGATGTTTAGGACCCCATGACACCCTAAGAAGGTGTATGGTAGGATTTGCGAACTTGTGGAGTTGATTTGAAGTGGTATGATCAAGTTTAGAACCAAGAAAATGAGTTTTAACAAGTATATATAAGCTACTGTCCAAAATCGTGTAAACTGGAAAACTCAGAAACTTTTGAACTATTTTGGCCTTCATATTTAGAAATTTCTTTCAAAAACGAAACCGTGGCCGCAAGAATCACTAAAAACCGACTTATAACGAAGGAGATATGATTTTTCAAAGTTAGACGACAAAAACTAAAATTCTGAAAAAAATTAGTTGCTGATCGCCGAGATTCAAAGGACAAAACGAGGCGTTAGACATGATCTAGACGACCCGACCTACTGAGATTATGTTAGTTCATGTTTATACGAAGCCGTGGATGTAAAGAACGTAGAAAACAAGCTTATAACGACCGAGATACACACGTTTGAAGCCCGACGTACCATGTTTATTTTGACAGCCCACTAATAGAAAGTGTTTTATGTATAAAAACTAGTGTTTTTGCGAGACATAACATTGATAGCCGATTTTCTAATTGATCGAGGCGTGTACAATCAAAAGTTAAATGAAACGACATTAATACATTGTTACAAGGTTTTCAAAAACGTCGAGTATGATCACTAACACTTAACATGCAATATTTCACGACTAGTTTTACGAGGCCATTTTGGACATATTTTAACAAGTTAATGAAAATATTAAATTGCGACGAAAACATTATATTTTGCCGATAGAACACCAACGAGGATCGTGGAGTACCGTTTTAACATATTTATACGAAAAGTAGTTTATAACTTAACGAGACGTCAAAGGTGTATTTTTGGTCGATAAACGTTATTTTCAAAACTAACAAGTGGTATCGTTAACATACGTATTTGCATGTGTTGCATTGTATCATTGCTTACATTGGATCATATCATTCATAATAGGTCGCGGTTAGAGACCGAGCTTTATTTCATCACATCCATCATTGTCATTGTTGCTATATCATATCAGGTGAGTTTTCATAGCCCCGTTTTAAATTGTTTATTGATTTCTAAACTCTCGGGGGAGAATACATTGCACCATTTTTATATGCGGACCAAAGTATCCAAACTCATTACATTGCTTAAGTTACATCATTGCCTAGATTAAAGTCCCCTTTATTATCATGAACCGTTAATTGTTAGCAAGCGAGAGTGAGTGAATAGATCTATTGAAGGTGACTCCTCCATTCGGGTTGGTAGCGCCAACTTGTCAAACGATCGCATTTCATTTCTGTCATATTAGAGTGATTGGCAAACACTCTGTTGGGGCATTTCATTCTGTCTAGCTTCGGGGTCATGAGCTTAAGAGCTAATGTATCATTTTTATGTGGCATGGTTTTGTCATACACTTTATACTTCTGGTATCCGTACAACATTTCATTTACATAAACCTATGATCTCACCAACATTTTTGTTGACCATTTTAGCAATGTATTTTCAGGTAATTGAGGTATCGCATGTTGGCTTGCATAAGGACATATCATGGAGTCGCGGAGTCGACGCGTCTCACTTTATATTTTATGCACTTATCCATCGTTTGAATTGTATGAACTTGTTTTCTGAAAACTTGTTTCACCTTTTGGGACCTAGCTTTGTAACTCTAAATGTTTTTAAATAATCAAACGATGTATTTCCTAAACGACACTTTAGGTCGTTCAATATAACTGCAACTTTGGTGCTATGACTAGTCATGCCCTCGAATGCTTCATTCCGCTGCTGATGCGTGGTTTTGCAACCTTACAACAGGTTTTACCTCTCGAGGGATCTCAAGAGGCTTACAACCCCACCAGGCAGTGTACCTGACCGATGTAGTATAGTGTAGTGGTAAGTACGGGGGATTGATCGTTCTCCACAGGGAAAGTTGTTAGTATGAAGTACTCTAATAGGGTAAGGGTTGAGGGATTCTTTTTATGTTTTTATATTTTTATGAAAGCAAGTAAAATCTCGGGTTTGAAAGAGTGGGCGGAATTAGTTGCTAGTCAACTAACCCAAATTACTACGAATGCAAATAAAATAAATAACTGAAAATAAAAAGTTGGTGAAAACTTAAGTGTAGAGAAATGTGTTTACTTAGATTTTCTTACTCCCTAACTATCTTTTACCGGTTGATTAGTGTGTATTAGTTGCGTGGATGACGGGTGTATTCCTTAATACCAATCGTGGGGTGGCGTACGTACTTCCCCAACTCTACAAGCTCCTACTTCACTCCTATGTCAAGCCGGCTAGGAAGCTCCTAACATGGGATCACTAGAATTCGCTTGTGCATTAAATACAACCATAAAAACCTTTAGTACGCATTTGGTTCATGTTTCTTAAGACGTTCAAGCAAGTTACCGAATAGGAAGTTAGCCAGTTTTCTTAAGCCTAACATAGATAAACAATCATCCAATACAACTAATAACACACTAATAACCAATAATCAATAGCTAGGTTTCATTAGATCTAAGCAAACACAAGATAAATCTAGCCTAACATATTAATCAAAAGACAAGAACAAGATAGAATCAAACAACACATAGACATATTGAATGATTAATTGATAACTTATCTTCAATGTAACATGGAAGATCTCAAGGCAAAAAGCCTTGAAAAAGATGCTAAAATCGTCTTAGGGTTTTCTCCCAAAAATTCCATACTAAGTTCCACACTTATGACAAAGAATTGCAAAACTATATATAGATTTTTACATCTGACGGCGTCACGTTATGGAGTGTGACGCCGTCACCTCGCCGCTTTTAGGGTTCTCGGGTGACCTTCTTGACGCCGTCCCTCTTTAGCTCTCCAAAATCCGTTCTGGCTTATCAAGGCTTGACGCCGTCAGACCTTGAACGTGACGCCGTCCCTCTTTGAATTAAGCCGTGACGCCCTTGATCAGGTTTAAAGCGTGACGCCGTCAGAATTCACATGCAATTTTCACTGGCTTATCATGAGTAAATTTCACATCCACCTTTTTTTGCCAAGCCATGACGCCGTCTGGAGTAAATCCTGACGCCGTCAAAGGTAACTTTTAGCCGATTTTTGAGACTTTGCCGTTTTCTTCACTTTTATGCTCCAAAAACGTCCAAAATGCCTCCTTTTCCAGATTTCTCCTCAAAAGTACCTAAAATGACAAAAGGAACGATTTAGGGCAATATTTGATCAAATAAATATGATTTACGGCTTAAATGACCCCTTAAAAGCGGTACACTTTTCGCTTCATCAAATACCCTTACACTTGAGATTTGCTTGTCCTCAAGCAAATGCGCTTTTATTCTAGTCAAAATACAAGTTAGGGGTCATTTAACGCTAATATAAAAGTAATTACAACAAATAATCGTTCCTCTTTAATCATAATAAGCACGGAGATTATAAACTAGCACCTCACAAGTAGTGTTTAGATACTCACATCTCTCAGGTGTCATCAAAATAAATCTCATAAATGAAAACGGATAATATCTCTCACTACCTGTCATAGCAAATAGATTACCATAGGCTTGGGAAAGGATCGAAAACCTCCTCCACTAGGCGTAAGCACCTAAGATAAACTATCAAAGAGGGCTTTTAAATGGGTTATAACGTTAGGTGTAGGGAAAAGGAAAACACGGTTTTGTTGGATAAGGGATATTTTACTGGTGGCGAGTTAAAGATCTTGATCAATTACATGTACTATACAATGTTGCTAAGCCAAGACTCGACTCAATCTTAAGCTAATGAAAGAAAATAACAAAAACATAAAATAAAACGGGATGGTAGTCCGTATGTTTTTTCTACTTTTCTTTTTCTCATTTTTTTTTTGTATTTTTCTTGATTTTTTCATTTTTTTTTTTTTTTTTTTTTTTTTTTTTTTTTTTTGCATACACTTTTGCCCTACCATCCAAAATAATACATCATAGGGGCATTGCATCCCCCTTACACTTGAACTTTTACATAACTTTACAAATAACTATTCTAATGACTCGAATTAAGATAATCGAAAAACTTGGAGTACTTTTAAAATATTTAGCACATATGGGGGTAATGAATGATGTTCTTCCCCATTACTCCATTACACTAGTACTTTACCCATGAGTCCCAATCGTCCCAAAACAATATGTACAAGGATATGACTCGACTTAGCAACCATGTAATCAATTAGATAATTAACTTGGGTTTAAACAAATGTTGTCACAATAATGCACTAAAATTGAGTGCATACAAGGTAGGCTAAGGCGATTTGGGTGTACATTTTAGTGGGGTGTAACAAATTCTTCCTTTAAGTAAAATGCTTAAAGGTTGAAACGAAAAGATAGGCTCTGAGGGGTGTACTAGGGGTATCGTGTACTAAAAATGAGTACAACGCAAAGGGTGTGGGAGAATTACTTGACCAATGTAGCCAATGTAATTATAACAAAAACACAGGTGTAAAACAATGGGTTAATCCTAATGCCTCTTATCATGTAGTAAATCTAACTACACGAATGTAGTCTCACTTGTGGCCTCGGAATGGTCCTAACGCAAGTTCTAGAATCTAAATGCTACCGGTACACATATCATAGCATAAATGCTTTTCCTACCAATTCTAGGGGCGAACCTCACATATTTGGGGGGGAAATTTTTTTAGTGGTACGGTTTTTGTGCTAGTCATATAACTCCTATCCGTGAGACGCTCATTAAGATCAAAGTTTCACTCCTAAATGTTGTAAAAAATTTTAAATTTGGCACTAAAATTGCCCTAACAGGTATTTCTCTCAGTTTTATTACACATCTACTATCAAACAAACAAAAATCAAGCGTAATTGTATTCTCTAAAATCGTATTTTTACCCCCCCTTACACTTAAGATGAACATTGTCCCCAATGTTCAAATAACAAATGTAAAAGCATAAAGTAAAAGAATGAAATCAAATACTCCCCTGATTCGCTCGGTGGATAATGAAGTTACATGGTTAAATCTTCTTCCAAGGTAATGTTGAAGCTCCATGACTAATGCATCGCCATAAGCTTGATCCAAAACATTTCCTTGTCCAAAATAACCTGTTAAACCTGAGAAAACAAACACGAGAACCTGCATAACATCGGCGGGAAAAACTCTATATATAAGGATATAATGCTTGTGGAATGATAATTTTGCAGATTCCTGGAGATTATAAGTTGGAGATTTAATAAAAACTTTTTATGAAAACAAAACTTTCAAAAATTTCTGAAAATTAAATCTGACGCCGTCAGGTTATAAACCCTGACGCGTCAGAAATGACCTGACAAAAATTCTCATTTTAAGTTTCCGGAAAATTTCTGGAAAAACCTTTACCTTACTTCCTGGAATTCCTGCAAAACATCATTATGACTCGATACAAGCATTTGACTCAAACAAATACGAATATGTATGTTAATTTATTATTATTACGATTCATGTTCATTTGTTCTAATAAACCGATTTAGATTTCCCTTACACTTACCTTTTGCAAAATACCTTTATATGTAGTTAAGACGAAGTTAAAAACAAAATAAAGCATTTTCACAAATTAGTTTTGAACATGAATCAATAAGAATAAAAATTAAACACACATACGGAAACAAATAAAATCAAACAAACAAATAAATAAACACAAAAAGCAAATAAATTAAGCAATCAAATAAGGCTAGCATGCGATAAATAAAATCAATGTAACAAATGTTTTAAGGCAAACAGATGCCTTCCCTAAATTATTACAGACCATATTGTTTCAACACATACAACCAAATATCAAATTGTTCAAACATCAAATCACATCATCACTGGGGTGGGGGACCTTGGCGATAGTCGTAGCCTGGAGGGAGGTGCCCGTAGTACCCATATGGTGGGTAATCCTGCTCACGACCCGGGAAAGGGTCAATCTGCAGATGTGGGTCCAACTGATCACGTGTAGATAGATGCTGCATCTGACGAACCGTGTGATCATACATCCAGTCGAACCTCTCGTCCACCCTGGTCCTCCAAGTATCAACCTGGCCCATCCAGGTCCCCTGGTGAGCCTGCCAATCCCCCCTGCTCATGTGCCGGTAGTAATCAGCTGTACCGGCCTCATAACCCTCATGCTGCTGCTGCTGGGGCTCCTCCTCCTCCTCATCATCCTCATCATCATCATCCTCAGCTCCGGCTGGATGATACCACATAAAGGACCCATCATGCATCTCCATAATCACCTCCATCTGCTTCAGGGACCTCTCCTTCACCGTCCTGCATGCATCACCACTCAAATACCTCATGACCTCGGGTCTGAGGACTCCATAAGATTGGGCCAGCCGGGTGATAAACATCCCATCATAAATCCTGTCTCCTTCCCTCTCCCCAACTCCACCATGGCTAAAGCTAGCAACCCAAAACGGGATGTTGCAGTAAACATCATTAGAGTAAATGGTGTACAGGTAGAAGAGATCAGAAGCAGTGACACGGTGGTGAGAGCTGTGATGCCCTGTCAAACTGTAGGTGAGGCATCGATGAGTCAACCGAACCCTAGGATCCCTGATTTGGGATGCCACAGTGGTCGAGGTGTACACCCCATCCCCAATAGTTTGCCAGAACATGGAACACCTAAAATCATTCTTCATCGACTCCCCACGCAGCAACCTATGCATGAACCCTGCTTGAATGGTATCATGCTGATCATACAACCTAAGTCTCCACCCAAACTCAGTAACCGAACACGTCCTTAGCTCACCCCCCAGCCTGAAATAGATCGTGGTACTGCCCACATCGGTCCTTGCCTCAGCCATGTCAAAATGAAAGGTGGCAAAGAATTCACGTACCAATTCCTCATATACCGGCTCCTGAATTTTAAACAGTCTTTCCCACTGAGGGCCGGTAAACCCATCCGTCTGAAAACTTTGGAGAAAGGTATGCTCAAGACCTTCTCTCCTCAGAAAGCTCCAATCAACCACGGCCCCATTTTCGACCTTGTGTAGTAGCAATTGTGCGTATTTGCTTGTAGCAGCATCGTTGTCAAAGACACCCCAACTGAGGACCGTATCCCCAAAGTTCTCTTGTTGAGATCGGGAAGAACTTCCTTGGCTAGGTCTTTGACGCTTACTCATTATCTGGAACAAAGCAGGGAGGAATAAAAGTGTTAATATGTGAATTAAAGATTTGGTGGCGCATCAGACAGGTCTGACGCCGTCACCCTTTGCTAGGTGACGCCGTCAGATTCGACCAAGTTCAAATCCATAATTACGAGGGAAAAATCAATATTCAAACTTCAGGCTCAATAACCACACACCACTTTTTACAGAAAAATGGGTGATTGGATCATAGGTTATGGTTTTAAATTCGTGGCCACCCGATTAGTGAATTGACCCATTTGATTGCTAACAATCACATGCTTTTAATCATTGCTAAAATAACACTAATTAAAGGACATTATGAGTTCTAAGCATGAATCAATCCTAGGGTTTCATGAGTAGGGGGCTTTCGAAATTGACAAATCCTATGAGTAATTGAAACGAAAAGAATGAATAAAAATTACTTACCACGTGGAAATTGGTGACGAAAGTCGGTGAATTTGATCCTGGAAATTCGAAGGTGGGGTTGGAGTGGATATGGTTTGTGGGGTTTGTGATGAAAGTGATGGAATTAAAGTTATTATTGCTGTGCAGACGGGGTGACGGCGTCACGTTCAAATTCTGACGCCGTCAGATTAGCGTATTTTACTACTTTGTGCCAGTTTACAAATGAGCCCCTCGTACTTTAAGAGAGCAGCTAGTCAGGGTCAATAATCCTGATAGCTAGTCTTGTTAACAAGTTCCTCCTGGGTCAAATGTTTTGTTACTGTCACGGGATGTGGTAAAATGTTGAAAAGGGCCGGTTGACGTCACATTCAGGTTCCGATCTCCGTCACGGCAGGTATTCAGGGAGTGTGAGGAGCTTTTACAGGGGGTTTTCGAAATGAGGATGTGCTTTAATTGAGTTCTTCTCACACCTGGCTTAAAGCCAAAAAATCGTTTCCTAGCCTCATGAAAGTTAGGGAGCGCGAAAACCATGCTTCCCACGAAAATGCTACGATCTTGAGAATTCTTTTTCTCGCGAGAGGATCCAAATAGATAAGAGGGTTTTAAAAGTGAAGGCTCGGGGAGGGGGGTTTCATCATCCCATTCGTTGTATGGTTCATTAGGGACCGGGAGTTCAAATATCTTCTCGATCTTTTTGTGTGAGGCTTCTTCCCTAATTTTCTCCTTTATTCTCACAATAAACTTTTCTGCTAGTTCCATGAACATATCTTGGGTGTTTTTCAAGTGAGTTTCTAATTCCTTGATACGTCTCTCTTGGTTGTTCACGAAAGTTAGCATTATCCCTTCATATTCATCTTGTCGTGAGAATTGATGAAACGTATGTTTACCAATTGTGTTCACGCACTCATCGGGATTTTCATCAGCCGTAGGTGTCTCAGCTTTCATTAAGCTCTCAACCTGCCTTTTTATGTTTTCGAACAGCTGTTCTTGGGTTGCACTCATGCAATTTAAAATCCCTTCTTCCGAGAACGTTGAGTCATTCCATTCTTCTTCTTCGTACTGTGCTAAGTCCTCAATGACTTCCCAGCACTTATCGACACTTAGCCTGCTCAATCTCCCATTGGCGGCGTAATCTATGGCTCTTCTAGTTTGATGATTGACACCATCATAGAAGATTTGGATTTGTAGCCAAGGATCCATGCCATGGTGAGGGACTTTTCGGAGTAAGTCCTTGAATCGAGTCCATGCCTTGTAGAGAGTTTCGCCTTGACGTTGTTGGAACATCAAGATATCATTCCTTAGCTTGGTAGTTCTTCCCGGTGGGAAAAACTGAGCAAGGAAACGAGTGGTGAGATCATCCCAAGAGGTGATGGATCCTGCGGGTTGACGTTCTAGCCATTGACTAGCTTGGTCCCGCAGAGAGAATTGGAAGAGACGCAATCGGGTCGTCTCTCGAGTGGCAACATCAAGGTCTATAGAATCAACGATTTTGAGAAAGTCCTTGAGATGTTGATTAGGATCTTCGGAACGAAGTCCATGGAATGCGCATCCGCTTTGCACCAACCGGATGGTGTCGGATCGCAAGGGTGTGACATTGGCTCCTTGAGTGAGCTCAATGGTGTTTCGATAGCCATGGTGGCTAGGACGGGAGTACTCTCCTAAAGTACGGGCTCTAGGAGGTGGTGGTTGTTGTTGTGGTGGTGGGTTGTTGGGATTAAGGATATTACCATCTTCCATGATGTCGAATGGTAATGGTTACGAACAAAGAAACGAAGAAAATAGATAGACTAAAGAAAACCTAGAAAAAGAAAATAAAAATCTCACTAGAAAGGAATCTAGTGAGTAGACC